>BRKX01000002.1:41460169-41972669 GCA_026008535.1 Perilla frutescens | reverse complement strand
TTAATAAAAAAATATATTATTATTATCATAAACAATGATAATAATAAATAAAAAAATAATCATTAATATTAATAATATTATTATTATAATAAATAACATCGATAATAATAATAATAAATTATAACAACAACAATGATGGTGATGATTGAGGAGTGTGGTAATAATTAAGGAGAATGATTAAAGGGGGTGTGGTAGTTAATTAATCTAAAGAAATGATTAACTTATTTTGATTTCCATTACCTTGTATCAAGCATAAAGAATGGGGAATGGATCCCCTTCAATTACCATTACCCACCCTGATTACCTCTTACAAAGCACCCCTAAATAAACTCATACACGACAAGTAGCAGACCTGATACTTTATGGTTACAAGTGATACCATTTTTACTTTGGATTGATATTTTGTAGTGTTAAGGATGATGATACTGTTTCTGGCGAGTTTCTTTTTTTGGAGGGGGTGGGGTTGGTCGGGTCGGGTCAGGGTTGACCCGTTTGTTGACTCGCATGCCCTACCTGTCTGACCGTCTAAGATGGTTCAACTTCAAAAATTTAAGTTCAATGAAATGGTTTCTTGATGAATTAAGATGAAAGGAATGGCAAAGGCAATCGTGGTGCTATCAATAAGATGGTGGTGGAGAGGGCAGCAACGATGGAGAGATGATGAGCCAATGTAGTAAGGCGACGATGGCGGCTCTAGCTCTCTCTCTTTTTTTTTTATTATTAAATAGTTGGTCTTCCTTCCACATGGACTGGGTATGAATCACGATCTCTCATCCCAACTAAAATGATTTGAATTGAAATTTTACGTTGAGGAGTAAAAATAAAAAAGGGAAAAATAAATAAAAAAATGTGGTGTTTTTGTTGGATATATGACCACTTATGTGATTCGTGTTTCTGTAATGAGAACACTCGAATGAATTTATTTTTAAAATTTTGTGGGTGTAATTGTAAATAAACTAGGTGTTGGGATTTATAAAGGATGTTATTATAGTAAACATCGGAAAATTAACAGTGTGGCTATTACAATCGGATAGATAGGGAAGAAAACCAGCTCAAACAAACCGGATAACACCATGTTCAAGATTGACTCGAAATTTTAAAATTTTGATTCAGTTCGAACTGGAACCAGTTGAAAGTTTATATGATTGCCATTGTTTTGTGATCGGCTAGGCTAGGCTCAAATTAGGCTCACAAATCAAGCTCGCAAAAGCAACAATTACTCTATAATTCTGAAATTTATGTGAGGAATATTATCGAACATATTGTCTGCATATATCAAATGCCTTTTGAAATTTGAGAAAAGTTTAAAGGAAAAGCTCGAGCAACTTTTTTGTTCAAATTTGTATAAAGATATATTATATTTTGGATAAATTTATATCACGATATTTATTTTGGATGATTAATTAATTAATATGTTTGGATTTTATCAATGTAGTTTATTATTTATAGGTGATTTGTAGGTTTACATTGCAACGAATAAAATTGTGTAATAATAAAATACAAAAAATAAAATAAAAAATTCACCACACAAAATTTACAACATTTTTTTTAAAACCGTTGTCAAATTACAACGGTTTCATACATAACCGTTGTGCAATTACAACGATTTTGACATTTTGTACATAACCATTGTGACATGACAACAGTTTTTTAAAAAACCGTTGTAATTTGACAACGGTTTAAAAAAATTTGTTGTCATTTTGATTGCCAGACGATAGAAAAACATCAGATAAACAACGGTTTTGAAACCGTTGTCTATGTGCGTGCAAAATTTTCAACACCCAAAAATACAGTGGTTTTTAAATCAGCTAGACAATGGTTAAAAATTGTTGTCTATATAATTTTTTGTAGTGCAAGAAATATAATGTTTTATGGTTGTATCAGACGTCATAAATTTAAAAGTTCATTGTCCCTCAATGATTCAAATAACGATCCAAGTTGAATCTCTTTGCAAATATGAAAATTTCGTAATTAATATATGTTTCCAGTACGAAGAATTGATTGACGATTAAATTTTCCAATTAAAGTGGTAAATCGAAGGAAAGTAAATATACAGAATCTCAAGAATATCAAGATCCATCTCTATGGGTGTGTGCTTGTGACCTTGATGAATCAAACATGCGTCTGATCGAATTCGGTTCGAAGATTTCTACAAATATGGAATCGTGTTCGAGCTTGAATTGTAAAGAAATTGAACGAGTGTGAACGAATAGAATTCGAGCCGAGCACCGAGCAATTCAATTTGATTTTCACCGCTACGTACGTATCGATATTCATGGATAAATTAAAAATCAATGATCCAATTAGGATAAATTCCATAATAAGGTCACTGCTATGCATTCCTTAACAAAGTGTATCTAGACCTATTAATTAAATTTGACTATTTATACTCTACTTTTTGTCTGGGGACCATGAATTTTTTTCCTTTTTATTTTATAAAAATTTATTCAAAATCCAAAATAGTAGCATTGCAAGCCAACATGGGAAATTGGAAATTTAGTTGACCGAGTAGTAATGCTAAAATAAAATTGCACAAGAGAATGAACCGCGTAATTGACAGTACTACGTACATATGAAATACTCCTCGAACGAAATCTTACTAAAAAGACATTATGATCTCCATCATTTTCTGATTAATAATGCTGCTTCCGGGGTTCAAATTTGTAATTACTCGCCGCACTGCCTACATTGCGGACGAGATCTTCTATTATAGTTTGATTTTTCATCGTGTAAATATATACTACCGAATTCGTCCAATTTAAAATATATGTTAACTTTCAACTAAAAAAATTGTAGATTGTATCGAAGCTCGTTTTGTGGAACCCAATCTCACCCTTTAATTTCTCTATAGTATCAATTATGAATTTATTATATAAGACTTCAAATAATAAAGAAAAAATTATTACTTCATAGTGGTTTATTAATTAAATCACAGCACATCGTATAATATATATATATATATACACACAAAGTATTTTAAATATAGTGGACAGCCTTATTGTTATAAAATCGGACAATGCATGCCTAAGATTTCATAGTCAAATACCTTGTCCCAATTTCCCTCTCGTGGTCAGATTCAGAACGCCACTGAACGTGCAGTGTCGTCGATTAGTATGTGATTAGATGCTTAATTAGAGTTTTAAGCATCTTTAATTAGCTCTGGCATTTCAATAAATCAATAGTTTAGGCACACGAGTTATTAATTAGCGAACATTCGTCAGAATGTTTTAATAAGTTAATATTGTTTATTACCAATTAATTTAAAACACAGAGCCCTTAATCATCCGTGAATCGCTAATTAATAGACATAAATAAAAATTAGGCAGCAAAGCCCTTCTTAGTTCTATGCAAACTTTTTAATGTACCCAAATTTAATTTCAATAACTTGAATTTTCTTAATTGTCAAGTCCCAAGGAAAGTCGTCTTCTTCTTCTTTTTCTAATTTATTTATATTTACTATGGCGCAAATTGCACCTACTTTGTTAGAATCTCCATAAAAATAAGTTTAATATTTTATTTTATTTTTCAGGGAAAAAATTACAAATGTGAAACTGTTTTATGGGTCAAAATATATAAAATGAATTAAGATTCAAATTAAAATATAATGAAACATCAGTAAAATTATAAATACGCCACTGAATATGTCTAGATCCAAATTTTGACTAATAAAACGGTCTCACATGAGTTTTGAGATTAATAATTCATAAAATATGTGCTTTGAGTTTTATGTAAATTATCGAGCGAATATCCACCAAAAATGTGTATTCAATTCGTACAATGTTGATGATATATATCTTGTTATTTTTTATGAAGGAATGAGATAGGCTCTAAATGATCATTTTAAACTTGAAGTTTAAACCGATCTTAAACAATATAAATTAGTTGAACCGTGTATACCTCTAAATGTCACCTAATTATACCATCAAAGAATGAATGGTAAAATCCCACTTTGTCACTAGACAATGTCCCTAGCTTTGTCCCCGTGATGGGGGTTTAAGTTATTAAAAACCCTAAATCAACCGCACACACTACACACACTAAACCCCACCTTTACCACTTTCAAAGATCCTCCCATTTAAGATCATTTGATTGGAAGCCAACACCAAAATTGGAAACTCCCATGTAAAATTATTTATATATTCTGTCCACTTTCAAATAATATTTGAATTCGAGCCATAATTGGGGACACATCCTAGTTGAGAATGAAATCATCAGATTCCCTCATTAGACGGCAATTAATTATGTGACCCATTCCTTCGATTGTCACTTTGTTAGACAGTATCAACGCCAATTATGCTAATAGGTATCAATGTGACACATTTCACAGATACATATTGTCCTTTATTCATCATTGTTCCTGCACTAGTTTTGATTGCTCCTTCATTGTTTAACGTTTTTCCATTTCATTTATTTTATTACACCATCTCCTATGCCAACAAGAAGTATCCGCATCCTTGTTAGTATCACATGAGTTATTAGCTGATTCTGTGATCTAGCAATAGATACACACAGGGAGAGGTGGAGAGCTTAGGTGAAAATCAATCCTAGTGTGGAAATTAGACAATTTTCACACTACACAATCTTCAAAAATCAAAGGCCCATATTGATTAATAGGACGGTGGTAATTCTGTAAAATTTGAAAAGTTTTTTGAACGAGGGCATTAACATAATTTGGCAATTCTTATAAAAATCGCGGAGTATTTGATAACATACCGTCATGCTAATGAAGTATTATCATCATGCTAAACAAGCAATATCATGATGCTAATTAAAATTTTCTAATATTGTTAATTAGTGAAAAATATATTCTAAAAATTAATTATAAATCTAGTTTGATTTAATAAATCCTAATTGAATGGAAAAACATATAATTGGAATGGAAAAACTCTAAGCGAGTCAAAATAAATCATATCAATAATATATATGTACTACATTAGCATTCTGATTTACTTCGTCAGCACTGTGAATGCACTATGTTAGCATATGACAATACTCTGCCAATATACGTTATAAATCATAATTAGATTGAATAAACTCTAATAATTAATTAAGAACTAAAAAAAGAAAATTAAATTAAAAAAATAATTATTAATCATAATTAGATGGAATAAACCATAATTGAGATTGAATAAATCATAATAAATATGTGCTGCACTAACATTATGGTATTTTTTCATTAGCACAATGAGTACATGATGTTAGCATATGACAAATGTTTCGTTAGCATACGTTACCATAACAGAGAGAGGGAGAGAGACGGAGGGAGTTACCTGCGATTTGGGGGCTAGGTTCTGCTCTGCTTCTGATGCGAAATGAAAGAGAAGAGCCCGCTTTTGTGTTTCATATTATTAATCCGTCGTTAGTTTTAATTTTTTAAATATTTAATAATTCGGAAATATTAACGACGGATTAATCCGTCGTTAGTTTTAATTTTTTTTTTAAATAATTAATAATTCAAAAATATTAACGACCGATTAATCAGTCATTAATTTTAATTTTTTAAATAATTAATAATTCGAAAATATTAACGACGACTTAATCCGTCGTTAGTTTTAATTTTTTAAATCATTAATAATTCAGAAATATTAACGATCCCTCATTAGTTTTAATTTTCTAAATCGTTAATAATTCGGAAATACTAACGACGGCTTAATCCGTCGTTAGTTTTAATTTTTTAAATAATTAATAATTCAAAAATATTAACGACGGATATATCCGTCTCTAATCCGTCGTTAAGTTTTCGCGGGACACACTTCCGCCAACTTTAATAGCTGAAAAATGTAACGACGGCTAATCCGTCGTTACGTCGTCGTAATTAGCGACAGACGTAAATCCGTCATTAATATCGGTCGCTAAAGTGCGCTTTTTTTGTAGTGAAACAAGTTATGGTCGTTTTTAAAAATTTTAAGATTTTTTTAAAATTGTTGACATCATAAATTTTAAAGGTTTAGACGAAAATAACCCTCATTTCTTTATTTTTTTGTCATATTATTTACGAAATTACCACCATATTTTCGTCCAAACCTTTATATGAGTTTATTTAGCTCAAATTGTGATTTTTTCAATTCCAATTAATATTTAGAGTTTACGGGTTTGGAGTTTTTTAAAGGTACATGATTTTTTTAGTAGTTTTAGAAATTTTTAGAAATTTTTTTAGGGACTTATTTTAGGTTTTTTAGTGTTCTAAGTTTTTTTTAAGATTTATTAATCTAATTGTTTATATTTAATTTGAAAACTTTATTGTCGAGCGTAATACGAGCCCACGTGTTAGCGTCTGACGAGTGCACTGCGTGAGTCGTCAGATAAAAAAAAAAAAATTAATTCAATTTATTTTTTAGGGTTCAATAATTTTATTTTAGAATATATTTATTTCAATAAATTTAATTATCGAGCACAGTGCACGAGCGCACGCTTAAGCATCGGGCAAGTGCACTGTGTGAATCGCCGGATCAACAGATTAAATATATTCAATTAAATTTTAGGGCTCAATAATTCTATTTTAGGGATATACATCGCTAATGTGTGGGCTCAGACACTATACGAATAGGCGGATAAAAATAATAAAATAATCTATTTTCATTTAAAGGCTATATATTTTTGGGCTAAAAAATAAAAAATAAAGAAAAAAAATAGGAAAAGTCAGTTCAGGAAAAAAAAAAAAAAAGGCGTCCAACCGCCGTATGAAATAAGGCTTACGCTCATGAATTAATATTACGTTATAACAGGAGATGTATTAATATATATGTACAGTAATGTGTTGATGATCTGGCAGGACCTTTTAAATCGACAATTGGTCTAATTTAGTTGACTCGTAAGACGAATTTTTTTATTTTTTTTGGTTACAAATATAAAATTAGAAATTTATTTATGGATCTAATTTACTAATGTTTTATATGATGTTAAACTTCATAATTAACTGCATTTTTCTTCATCAATGTGAATACAATTGGCCTTTTTACCCATATCGTTTACTGAGGGTGTGTGGACTGGACATTCTATAAATTAATTTCATGATGCTTTAAATATAAGTCATACCTAATGAGCGAATTGATTATAATAATACTACTGTCACACGTAATTAATTTCCAATGATGATAAAGATTCCATTTGCATCCGTCATATTTAATTTGTTTACTTATATATTTACACGACTCAATTACCCAATATATAAGCTCAAATTATAAAATTGACCGGAAATAACTTTAATTTCAATTGACCACAGTATACAGCATTCAAGTAGATAATGATTGTAAACTAGCCAGTTGTAGGTCTAATTGATTTGATGACTCACGTACTAAACTTATTTAATTCAACTTGATGTCTAGTGTTTGCCCTAGGTCAACCAAAATAAGGTGGAAAATATATATATATATATATATATATATTTTAAATTTTTTGGGTATTATTTTCCGCCATAATCATTACAACGCAAGAAAATAATATAAAGTGGGAGCATAAATACAGTTTGAGTATATTAATTGGGCCATCTAATTAATTACCAACGAGTAAATGAAATTTAGCAACTTGTCATTTATTGAAATCCACATCATTAAAGACTTTTTATTTTGAAACCTCACTAAAGACTTGTTTGGAGAACTACCTAGATTCTTTATAAGAGATAATAGTACACCTAAATATAAAATGCCATTTATTTAAATTTCGGAAGCAAATAAAATTGCATGATATTTTCATTGAACTTCAGAGTAAAATGTAATAAGTGTAAAACAATAAAAAGAAATTCATATACGTGCAGTGATAATTATTTTGTGAGTATCATCATATATATTGTTTAAGAAGTTGTAGATAGTAGAATTAAATGTCTATAAGTACTTGATTATGCATGGAATATGTTCACAACAACAATAATAATAAATAAATGTATACACGCCTAATGGAATATAATAATCACGTGAATTGCAATACATAATTATTGTTTATGTATTATATACTTTTTTAAAACTAAATGTTTTTCAACTATATATTTTAAACTATTTTTTTATGTTGAAAGTAACCCGCAGGCACTACCGAGTTGCGCATTGGGTAAACCTCATTCTTGTATAGTAACCTGCAAATTATAAATGAGAGGTAAACCACATTTAGAAAAATCAGGTGCAACAGGCTCACACCTAATGGTGTTGGTGGTGTTGAGACCTTTGACATCAGACTTACACCACTTCATCTCTAGGGCATCCCCAAGAAACGACTTTAAATTTATTTTACACAATCAACCTGTATGAATACTAAATACACAACGAGGACTCAAAATTCAAATCGTAGTCGAGTAATCACGATCATTCGAGCTCAAATCATATATATGATATGACTTAAGCTTAAGTTTCCCTTACCCCACGACTTGAGGGAAATAGTTTATGATTAAAAATACAATAAAAGAAATAAAATATAATTATATATAAGCATAAAAACCGATGGCCTCAAATCATATATATATATATATATAGAGAGAGAGAGATGGGATCAAGTGAGAACTAAACCCTCCTGTGAGAACAGAGAACCAATATGAGCCATAGATCTGGTATATTTGGACGGTCAAGATATGCTATATACTTAAAAAAAACGCGGTGGCAATATTGTAATATTATCAACTTTTTAATGAATCGAGGTTATTTCTGTAATTTATCAATTCTGTTAAGCGAAGATGATGAAGGCGGCAAAGGCGGAGATATCAGCGGTGTTGAACAAGATGAAGAAGGAGACACAGGTGGAGGTGGAGGAGAAGGGCGGATAAACTCTCGCTGAACCACCACCACCGTGGAGAAAATATTCCGGTAAATTAGCTCCACCTTTTTCTCGTTTCTTTCTGCGTTTTATTCCCCTTTTGTTGTGTCTTCGGATGCTAGTAGTTTAATAGATTTATAAGTTAATCTGTATTTTTTTTAAATCTGTATATTGGTAAATCGATCGCGATTTTTGTTGATTGATATGTCGGTGTGTTGAATTATTTGGTTGTTGATGAGATGTATTGTTCAGTTTGTATTTGATTAGGTTCTGTGATCTGGAGTTTGATCCATAAAGTGTATGAGAGTGTTTGGAATTGAAGAAATGGGAGGTGATAATGAAGAAGATAATGGTGAGACTATGCAGAGACTCCAGTCATTATTTGAAACTTCATCATCTTCGCTTCATACACAGCAACAGCAGCAACAACACTATTTAGCACTGTCATTTTTTATTTTAGCACTGTCATTTTCTATTTTAGCAGCCTCTTCTTCAGATGAGTGTTCCATAGATTCTTTATCTCATTGTCTGTTCTTCCAGCTAGCTGAGAGGCAATTGCAGCCCACCTAATCATGAATTAAAATCATAATCATAATCACACCATTCCATATTTCCATTTCTTCAATCAATATATATATATATACAAAAATGCAAAATCAAATCAACCTGTTTCCAATAATCCCATGTAACTGTATGACAAGCTTCTCTTCTTCACTAGTAAAGGGACCTCTTCTAATGTCTGGCCTAAGATAGTTAGTCCAACGCAGGTGACATCTCTTCCCACAACGAAGAAGCCCTGTATAGCAATTCATGGAAAAAATATTCCAATTAAATTGTAGTAGGATTAATGTTGCACAGCATTTAGGATTGACATTAATTATATGAGAGGCAAAGACCAGTGATAAATTCCTATTGATAGATTGGTGATTCACAATGACAATAAAGTTATTGTTGATATGAAATTAATTATAAGCAAGCATGATTAATGCTTGAAACAATTAAACCTGCAATCTTGGGGAGAGAACGCCAGCTTCCTTGGCCGTGTTTGGTGATATATTCCACCAATTTCTCATCTTCCTCGGGAGTCCGTGGTCCCTTCTTCGCTTCATACACAACAACAACAACAGCAACAACACTATTTAGCACTGTCATTTTTTATTTTAGCACTGTCATGACCTTTTTTAGCACTGTCATTTTCTATTTTAGCACTGTCATGACTTATTTTAGCATGTACGTGACATATATTTTTATAGATATAATGACTTAGATACATTATATTTTATTTTTCTATTAATGATAGTATTATTCTTTCTTATAATTGTAAATATGCATAGCTGGTATTTCGTTTTTTGCATTGGTAATAAATGTTTTAATATTTCTAGTAGGTGTGTAACATCAGTGCTAAACAAAGAAACTTAAGTGCTAAAGTATAAACCTTCAGTGCTAAAATGAAAACTTTCAGTGCTAAAGTAGAATGCGAAATCTAGAGTTCAATTACTAGTGCTAAAAAAGAAATGAAAAGTGCTAAAAAAGCATATGTAAGTGCTAAAACTGCTGAACTATTCCATTTAGTGGTTTATACTTTAGCACTATATTAACATATGCAAGTAGTACTAAGTGCTTATATACGTCCTTTATTAATCACTTAGCATTAGTGCTACATACGTGTTTTATGCCAAAAACGCATTCTGAGATTGAATCTCTCATATATAGAAAAAGGTCAAACCCGTACACAAAAATAGTCTTCTATTTGGATTTTTTTTATTGTCCCAAAATTGTACTTAATAATGAACTTGAAAATTAAGTGACTTTCCCTTAACTTTGCTGTGTGTTTAAAATGTTTTACTATTGATCCATTATACATATAAATGAGCAAGTAAATGCAGTAGGACATATGATATATCTTCTTCTTTTTTTTTAGATAGGACACATGATATATCTAACTGCAATGAAGAGAAATATTATATATATGATGCAGTAACATCATTTCAATAGATCAGATACTACTAATTTTCATTATTTATATTTCTAGCTCGTTTAAATATGAGATTTTCTCTTCTTTTTTTATTAATTTCAACAAAAGTTTCTTGTCTTTTATGTAAAGTTTTAAAAATTAAAGGAGTATACACCATTGAATTTCTAACAATATATCATCATAAGATAAGAAAATTTAACTTCTTTATGAAATCTCTGATTTTTATAGAATACATAAAAACAAAATGTTCTTCACTAAAATTGAAGTCGGAGGTAGAGTGTGGAATGTATTCTAAAACAAACAAATGTCCAAAGTGAGTCTATTCATGTTATTAACTGCAATGAAATCTAATTACTGCATCATATATATAATATTTCTCTTAATTAAATAGCAAAGTAGAAGAAGGTATAATGATAGTATTATTCTTTCTTATAATTGTAAATATGCATAGCTGGTATTTTGTTTTTTGCATTGGTAATAAATGTTTTAATATTTTTAGTAGGTGTGTAACATCAGTGCTAAATAAGGAAACGTAAGTGCTAAAGTATAAACCTTCAGTGCTAAAATGAAAACTTTCAGTGCTAAAGTAGAATGCGAAATCTAGAGTTCAATTACTAGTGCTAACAAAGAAATGGAAAGTGCTAAAAAAGCATCTGCAAGTGCTAAAACTGCTGAACTATTCCATTTAGTGGTTTATACTTTAGCACTATATTAACACTGCTAGAATGTCTTCAAATCTAGGATATTAAAGATCAATTATGTATACGTACAGATATAATTATAATAGTTAGAAGAAAAAATCGATGACTAAATCAAGGGAATTTAATTTCAAGTTCTTAAAAAGTTTATTGCCGGAGTACAGTTCGTGTGGAATGATAATTTATTGAATTAACTATTGAACATTGTTTCTCTTGATCTTATTTGAATTTTAGGAAAATCTATTTCTTTTCAGAAAAAAATAAAATAAAAAATAGCTCTCATACTCCCATAGTAGTAGTAGTATTTGAATTGGGGGAGGGGAATATCCCTCGTCTCTCATGTCTGCGGTAAATTGACTTGCGCAGGCATTTTTCGGAAAATCACCTAAATTAGTTTAACAATATTAGATTGTCTGGATCATCTCAACTGAATAAAATTTCAATTTTACAGACATATAATACAATATAATTTTTATAATTAAATAAAAGTTAATGAATTTGAACAACCAGTTGTCTTTTCTTGTTTTACTGATTTATGAGATGAGATTATTTTTGGATTTATTTTGTATGTTGATGAGTTGTATTAATGTTTGTGGGATTTTATTTGAATGGATGAAGGTTTTTTAAAGAACATCAACATCCTGACGAGGATCATAGACTACAAAATGAGCTATTGAAGATGTTGAACAATGAGCTAAATAAGGAAATGTAAGTGCTAAAGTAGAAACTAAAATACTTTATAAAAGTGCTAAAACTTCAGAATTCAAATACTAGTGCTAAAAAAGGAATGACATAGCTGATATTTCATTTTTTGCATTGCTAATAAGGGTTTTAATATTTCTAGCAGGTGTGTAACAACAGTGCTAAACAAGGAAACGTAAGTGCTAAAGTAGAAACTACAAGTGCTAAAATACTTTATAAAAGTACTAAAACATCATAATTCAAATACCAGTGCTAAAAAAGGAATGACAAGTGCTAAAACCTCAATTACCAGTGCTAAATATTGCATAAAACTGCTGAAAACTCAGAATAGTGAATCTAAATATTAACTTGACAAACCTGGTAGTCTTATATGATAGTAGCGGTGCTAAAAAATAATTTGTAAGTGCTAAAAGTCAAAATGCCAGTGTTAAAACTTCAGAATTCAAATACTAGTGCTCAAAAAGGAATGTCATAGCTGATATTTCATTTTTTGCATTGCTAATAATGGTTTTAATATTTCTAGCATGTGTCTAACAACAGTGCTAAACAAGGAAACATAAGTGCTAAAGTAGAAACTACAAGTGCTAAAATACTTTATAAAAGTGCTAAAATGTCAGAATTCAAATACCAGTGCTAAAAAAGGAATGACAAGTGCTAAAACCTCAATTACCAGTGCTAAATGTCACATAAAACTGCTGGAAACTCAGATTTGTGAATCTAAATATTAACTAGACATGATTACAGAATTGTATGTTATATGTTTAATTTTTCTTCAACTTTTTTCAAGATTTGTTGATATTAATTATTAATCCCCCTGTTGTTGTTTCATTTGAGCTACCCAGTAAACCAATTGCTAATGTAAAACCAACTAGAAATTATCAAGGCCAAGGTAGGTACCTAGAGTATCATTCTGTTAATTTACTCAGAGCATGGTTCAAGAAATTAAATTCATGTTGCTTTTGTAGGAGCTTCGTTGAGCATGATTTCTGTTGATCAGAAGGTGACAACGTTGTGGATTGATGAGGGAAGGACTTTCTATAGATACTCAGCGATAGTTACAAACAAATATTCAAAGAACTTGAAGAGTTTGAAGCTTCGTATATTGAATCTGTATGGCCCTCTATGGGGTCTCAATAGGGCAGGTGACTATTACTTCTTCCCAGATTGGATCCACTCTTTGGCTGCAGGGAAAAGCATTGAGTTTGTGTATATTCACTCGGCTTCTCAAGCCGATGTCTCGGTTTTGAGCTACACTCTTGTATAGATCGATGTAAAGAAGTTCTCTCTCGAACTTCACTAATTTTGTCACATAGACCAACATGATTACAGAATTTTATGCTCTCAATCCCAAGCCCCAACGACAAAATTCAGAGAGCAAGGGGTTCTACTCTTTATCTTTTGTGTTTGCTACAGCCTATAGGTCTTAACTTTTAGGATTGTAAGAAATGATCGAGAGCATTCGATCGATCGACCACGATCCTCTCATAATCGTTCATATATATACAAATCTAATCCATAATAGCTTGCATAAATTAAAAAAGGCCATGACAGTGCTAAAAAAGGCCATGACAGTGCTAATTATCAGGTTTATGGACACATTGCATAATGTGTTAGTACATAAATGCTCTAAAATATTTTGAAACAACGTTTATTATCATTTTGTTGCAATTATATTTTACTTTTACTTTTAATACGTGAAAATGCTGGGGGAAATTATATTTGAACTAAAAAAAAGCCAAATATAGCTATCAATTTAGTATAGTGACACATAAAATAAGATGAATACCTATTAAACTTAAGTATGCATAATTTTACATGCCCGATATTCAAAATGTATAATCTCAAAATTCTTGAATTATTAATAAAAATGTATAGTAATCTTGAAAATATAATTAGGTAGGCCTTTCGAGTGTTGTATGTTGTCAAACCACACTAATTATGTTTCACATTCTAAAAAAAATAAACTAACATTTTAAAAAAAGTATTAATTAATTGAATTGAAAGAATAAAGTAGAAATCGGGATTGTGAATCAGTTACTTTAATCATAGTTCGTGGTTTTTTTACAATGTCGATAACATTTTTTTATGCTAATGCTAAAAAAAAGTCATTCTAAAATAAGTCATGACAATGCTAAAAAAGAACACGACAGTGCTAAAATAGGAAATGACAGTGCTAAAATTAGAATGATCGATTGCAGCATCACCACGACACCACCACCACCTTCGACTGTCTTCTTCTCTTCTTATGTTGTTCCTCTTCATCTTCTGACAATGATCAAATATCCTAACATTAAACTCTCTCATCATCTTGTTAGAGCAGCCATGCTCTTTGCCACTCCATCCACCTCATCTTCATCACCTAAGCTCAATCACAATCATTTTGATCAATTCTTGAATACATTGCTGGCACTTGTATTGCTAGTTCTCGAGGAAGAATGGGGGAAGAACTACAATGAGGCTTTTGAGAGAGACACTCTACATGAGATTGATCTGCTGGAATAAGAGTAGTCATGCTAATGCTAAAATAAGTGACATGCTAAAATAAGTCATGAGAGTGCTAAAATAGGCCATGAGAGTGCTAAAATAGAAAATGATATTGCTAAAATACTAAATTGAAAAATATACACAAAAACTGGTAGGGTTAGCACTTTTATACATATTTTCGTCATAAGCGAAATGAAAAAGAAACTGATCAATTATCATCCAATAAAATAAACACAGCTTGTTCAAGATTAGATTTTTGTAGTGTTGTGCTTACAAAAATACGAAATATATTGTTAAATTATCATAATATAACGCTAAATGAATGTTTATAGCAAACATAAACTGATAAAACAACATCGTATAATCGCTAAAAAAATATATGAAATTTCTGAAAAATAACAAAGAAATACATATTACCTTGAGTTTTCATGATTGTCTGAGGATTTTGTTGATGGTTTGGGAGTTTTTGACGGTTGATTTTGATTTGTTTTCAGTTTATCTTCAAATTTCTTGTGCTTCTGGTTTTATGCGAGTCGTGCTATAGTAGGAATGAGAAAGGTTTTCTCTGAAAAATGGCTGTAGAATTCGAATACGTTCAAATTTCCGATTTTACCCTCGCTGAGTTTTAGGGGTAGTGAAGTTTGGAGTTATTACAATTATGCCACCGCGTTTTTTTAATTTTAAAACAGATCTTGACCGCCCAAATAGCGAAATCTGTGGCTGAGATTAGTTCTCGATTCTCACATGGAGTATGGTTCCTTCTGGAACCCAACCCTATATATATATATATACATATATATATATAGACACACACACACACACATATAACCAGAAAATTTATGAAAATTCCTCTCCCCTCCTCACCCTCGTTTTGACAAGGTAAAAAAAAGAAGATGTCCTCCAACAAGGACGAAAGTATGAAGCACATCTGGCCCACCCCATTTTATTAATTATTAAGAATAATAAAAATAGAATTTGGTGAATGGTGACACTACGTCACTACCCCACCACCAACTAAAATGCAGTGCTAAACCATGATATTAATTACACGGCCCCTTAAGGCCTAGGAATTCTTAAATTAATCAAAAAGTTCATGCATGTAATATTGTAACTTAGTATGCATCCCCCACATCAAATTAATATTTAGTTCGATACACATATAAATTGGAAATGTATTTAACATATAATATTTCTATCTATCTATCTATATATATATTAAAGTAAAATCGTGTGATAGACAACGGTTCTGATATAAACCGTTGTCTATCATATGATTTAATATATATATATATATTAGACAACAGTTTTTTTTTCACAATAGACAACAGTATCGTTGTCTATCATTCGATTTAACATTTACGTTTTTTACAACAGTTTTGAGTTAATAGACAAAAATAGTTAGATTTATTGTTGTAAATTTTATTCTTCTTCTTTTTTTTTTGCATTTTCCATAATGGTTTAGACTAAAACCATTGTATTTTAACAAATTTTTGCAATCCTATTTGTTATTTTTTTAGTTGAAATTTTGAGATTTGTAACTTTTTTTTATGCATAGGTGGAGGATTTGTGATATTCTACATTTATGGCCTAAAAATACAGTTTTCATTTGTGTTGCACGATAATAATAATAATAATAATAATAATTTGCAATAATTTATTATTTTTCTATTTCAATTTCATCATTTAAAATAGTTAAATAATTATATTTTTATGTCTGTCATATATTCAAAGAAATCAAATGTTTTTAATCGTGGGTAAATTATATATTGCTATTTATAAAATCATGTAGTTTTGAAATATTCCAATTTGATCTTTCTAACATAGATTTTCATTTAGTTCTTAAAATTTAATTTTCTTTTTGTTTATCGTAATTACACAAAATTGAAATTTTTATCTAACTAATTAGCACGCGTGCATATATATCATTTTATTAATTTTTAAAAATTGAACACAACATATAGAATTGTAAAACAATCATAATATTATAGATCTAAAAAAATTATAATTATTTGTGCATCGCTCTGGAGAAATTAAATCACCATATATATATATATATGATGTCAGCTGGCAAGTTCTTTCGTAATTGAATTTAATTATTTTCTTACAGCTTGGAGGAAATTAAATTCTCATGATTGTATCAAGTCAGTAAAAAGCACCCCATTTTTAAAAGTTGTTTTTTAAGGTGGTATCACATTTATATGATTCCTTCCTTCTATCATTTTGTCATTTCAAATTCCAAACAATATACTATATAATACGCAGGCGTTAAAAATAAAATATCAAAATCTAGAGCATTAATTATATATATATATATATATATCAATCCTTTTATTTCAAATTAATTAATTAATTCTCTTCCATCTATATATACATCACATGTATAATGTATTGGATGAGTAATTTATGTGATATTAGAGAATAGAGCACATATATATATACAATCGATAGAGAAGATTGCACACTACAGTATTTAGAAAATTTATATAAATACAGACTCATGTGATTAGCCTTTTATTCGAACATCGATCACTCCCTCACAGCTTCACTCCAAATTAAAAGCAGCCCAAAAATGCAGGCCAAATCTTGCCATCTCCCCATAAAACTCCCCGCCACCACATCTCCGCCACGACTACCACCGCCAACGTACAACCCCGCACATCCCACCACCGTCCCCCGCGCCATATCCATCTCCACCCCCACCACCGCCATCCCCGGCATCTCAACCACAGTCCAAGACACCAATGCTTCCAACGACGCCGTCGCCGCTTTCTGGGACTATCAATTCCTCTTCGTCTCCCAGCGCGCTGAAACCGCAAATCCCGTCTCCCTCCGCCTCGTCGACGGCGCGCTGCCCCACGGCTTCCCCTCCGGCGCGTACTATCTCACCGGCCCTGGTCTCTTCTCCGACGACCACGGCTCCACCGTCCACCCCCTCGATGGACACGGATATCTGAGGGCCTTCAACATCGACGGCGGCAGTGGGAAGGTGGAATTCATGGCGAGGTACATCGAGACGGAGGCGCAGGTGGAGGAGCGCGACCCCGACACCGGCGAGTGGCGGTTCACGCACCGCGGCCCGTTCTCGGTGTTGAAGGGAGGCAATATGGTCGGAAATACCAAGGTGATGAAGAACGTCGCGAATACGAGCGTTCTACGGTGGGGCCGCCGCCTCTTTTGCTTGTGGGAGGGAGGCGATCCGTACGAGATTGAAGCTCAAACGTTGGACACTCTCGGGAGGTTTAACCTTGTCGGTGGTCGGAAAATGTCACCGGCAGTCGATGATGACGGCAATAGATTCATGCCTGATTTCGTGGACGTCGCTGCTCGAATATTGAAACCAATTCTATATGGTAAGTATTTACACTTATTATAATATTTACCAAATGTATTATATTAGTGCATGCGTTTGTAGTCCCTACTCATAGGCGTGCTCTGATCGTACATTGACTAATACGTTAACATGATTCAAACCCATGACCTTTCAATCATCGTAGTTCACACCTTTTGTTTTAATGTTTTTGGTGTCACATGCATGTAATTTGAGATTTTTTTTGGATTATAATTAAGATGTAAATTTCATTGCAGTAATTGATTTTCTGAATATATATGTATATGTATATACATGGGAATCAAATTTTGTAGGGGTATTCAAGATGCCTCCGAAGAGATTGTTGTCTCATTACAAGATTGATGAAAAAAGAAATAGATTATTGATAATGTCGTGCAATGCCGAAGATATGTTGCTCCCACGCAGTAATTTCACCATTTACGGTAACTAAATTCATTTTATATATCAGTGATTTAGTTTGCCTTTTTTGGATAATTAACATAATACAGCTTGAAATTAATCATCCGTGTATTAAGAGATAGCAGTGATTTTTTTTTTGAAGGGAAAAAATGTTTTACTATATTGTTTCATTTCAATTTCATTAGTTACTTGATGAAAACGATGACAACATTGTTTTGCTTGTTTTATTTATTTGGGATTTTCAAGAATGTCAGCGTTGGGGTTTTGTCCATAAATAAGAAAACGAGGTTTAAGATGGCTGCATATTTCGTAGAAAAACAAGTTAGTTGTCGCGTTCCAAAAATAGTAGCTTGTCATAATATTCCTTTTTTTTAAAGCGGATTAATCTTATTTCAATATAATGCAATGATGAACTAATAATCAATTATATTCTCCTGTTTTGTTACATTTCTATATATGTATAGTAATCTAATATAGCTAGTGTACTTTTTGAGTGCGGTGTTTTTATTTAGCTTAATATATTGCTATACAAAAAATTTAAATTTCCTTTTTGTTGAAATAAAAATTTCCCAGAATTAGACTGCAATTTGAAGGTGCTGCAAAGCCAGGAATTCAACATTCCCGATCACCTGATGATCCACGACTGGGCCTTCACAGATTCTCATTACATATTGTTTGGAAACAGAATCAAGTTAGACGTGGCCGGTATTTAATTTCTTCACTATTTAATTACAATTTCTTTTTTTAATTATATGTATGTACGTATATTTTATGTATGTGTGTGTAAATTACCATGTGATTAGTGCGGCGATTATAATTAATTGACATCATCCAAAAATAGGCCAGCAGCGTGCATATATGTTACATGTATTATTGAAATTAGAACAAGCTGGATCTCGGTTTCTTCCTAAGTTTCAAGTTTGCACATAAAATGACAAAAAAGCTAAAGATGGCACTTTCTTGGAATCATACTAAAGAATATAAGGAACCCCCGAAATAAAGACAAAATAATATTCTTAAAAAAACTTCCTCAACAATAATAATAACAATAGTTTTCAACATCATATTATTTGAAAAGGACACACACACACACACAGATATATATATATATATATATATATAGAGAGAGAGAGAGAGAGAGAGAGTTAAAATTTAAAAGAGCTACCATGACCACATGGATAAGAATAAATTATATATATATATATATATATAGTCCAAATTAAGCTAAGGTTATAATTTATTTGAACATGTTGGATTCAGTACGTATATATAGGTGAAAATTAATGTCATAACATATATATGCATGCATCAAGTGAATATATAATAGATAAATAGTAGGATTTGATTTGTGTATCCTCTCTATATATATAATATCGTCATGTGAATATTAATTAATTAATTAGTTAGAAGGTAGTACGTGAAAAATGTAATGCATGCAGGTTCAATGACAGCATTATGTGGATTGTCTCCGATGATATCAGCGTTATCAGTAAATCCAAGCAAGTCCACTTCTCCAATTTATTTGCTTCCAAGATTTTCAAACAACACGAAACGAGATTGGAGAGTCCCAATTGAAGCTCCTTCACAGATGTGGGTGCTTCATGTTGGAAATGCTTTTCAAGATATTAATTATGTTAATGGTCATCTCCACATTCAAATCCACGCCAGTTGCTGTTCTTACCACTGGTTCAATTTCCAGAAAATGTTTGGTACCTACCTACCTATCTACCTATATTTATTTAATTTATATATAAATTATTACCATTACCATTATTTATTTATTGGGATTTTTTTTGTTTTTTTCCAGGATATGATTGGCAGAGTGATAAATTAGACCCTTCCGTGATGAACTTGAAACAAGGCCAAGAAACGTTGCTGCCTCACCTAGTCCAGGTAAATTCATATATCATATACGTGCATGCATGCATTAACCAACGATTAACATTATTTATTTATTAAATTTATTTTATTATTAATGCAGGTTAATATAAGATTAGACGTGGATGGAAACTGCCAAGATTGTAGCGTAGATAATCTGAGTGAATGGAACAAACCTTCAGATTTCCCAGTCATAAATCAAGAATATTCCGGCACCCGAAACACTTACATCTACGCAGCCACCTCCTCCGGCTCACGCCGAGCTTTGCCGCATTTCCCATTTGATACGGTCGTCAAGATGAACGCCACCACCAGATCCACCCATACTTGGTCTACCCGCCGCCGTAGATTCATCGGCGAGCCAATCTTTATACCCAAACACGCCGCCCAGGCCGAAGACGATGGCTTTCTCCTTGTAGTAGAAGTAATTAACCAATTAATTATATTAATTCGATCTATCTAGCTAGCTACAATTCAATTCATTTTTTACATATAAAAACGTACTGGCATATCAATATATATATATATATATATATATATATATATATTAACCTTTTTTTTCCTTTTTGCAGTATGCAGTGTCTACGCAGAGGTGTTACCTTGTTGTTTTGGACTCACAATTGATTGGGTCAAAAAATGCTCTAGTGGCGAGGTTTGAAGTTCCTAGGCATTTGAATTTCCCTCTTGGATTTCATGGATTTTGGGCTCCAAATTCCTGCACAACTGCTGATGTGGACTGCAAAGTCGAGTTGCCCAATCGTGAATCTTCTTTTGATTATGTGGGAGCATCACGAAGTTATTTGAAATAAAATACGAGATTGAAAACAAAATTAGAATGTGTAGGAATCAATATTTTAGCAAGTATTAGTTGTACAATGCTAAGGGGCCTATATATATTGTATATAAATTCAACTTATAGTCTTACGGAAAGCTAATTAAGATGGTTCATAATAATTACTCCCTCCATTTCATAATGTTTGTTGTTTTAGGTTTTTAATTTAGAATTAACAATTAATTTTTTAGACTAATATACCCCTTCTCTCTCCATATATTTGTAGGGTTAAACTTGGGAGAAAGAATGTGAAAATATCTAAAACAACAAACATTTTGACATAAAAATAAAACTCTAAAACAACAGACATTATGAAACGGAGGGAGTAATTGGAATCAGAATCGTTAACTATAGTCGTTTAATGCTTTCTTCAATTAAAAATCAATTTATTTTTTTAAAAATATTATGACTCTGTTAATGTAACGCCCCAAAATTTAATTCGAGCCCAATTTAATTTATTTAGGCCCAATTGTTATACAAGTTGTTTTATTTTAAAAATAGAGAAGTATGGGCTTTCGAGCCTCTTTGAACTCATCTATAAGAATATTTATTTATTTATAGCCCAATTATTATTTGAACGAGATACACGAATACATTAGACGATAGTTGTTGTCGAAACCCGATTTTGACCCAATTACTCGATCCATTCCAAAATTTATGTTTAACCCATGTTATTCTTTCTGATTAAAGCCCATTCTTTTAAGCCCAATTTATTTTTTTTAAAAGAGGCCCAAAAATATAGGCCCAATAGGAAAATTTATATGTGTGTGTGAGTATATGTATATGTAGCGACCCGATTTTTTTTTTCCTAATATCTAAATTTACTACATTTTTAATTATTCATTTTTTTGTTTCTTTCTTTCTTCCTAAAAATATTTATTTTATTTATTTAGGTGATATTAATTGATTAAGTCTAATAAGCCGCGCCTAAGTGATTTATAAGCATGAATTCATTAGCATATAGAAATTTTATAGCATGAGCATGCATATAATTTTTTTTTTAAATGCCTAATGTGTTACATTTTATTTATTTTTGTCCAAAGTTATTTATTTACTTTTCAGGCCCAAATAGAATTCTTTGAGCCCAAATCTTTAAGCCCAAAATAAAATAGATAGAAGACCCATTTGATGAATCCTTTCTTCTTCTTCCTCTCTTTTCTTCACATCCACGAAAAAACCTAAATAGAGAGTTTATAATAGCACCAACTCTACAAATCTTATCATCTCCTTCTCCATCTATTAATAGGATAAGTACTAGGTCTTCTCTCTTTCCCCATCTCTAGCCCTAAACAACTTGTATAAATAGATGATCCTTACTCCCTATTTTCCCCACACATAGAAGATCCGAAATAGAGAGAGAGAGAGAGGGAGACCGTGAGTTGAGAGCTCCTCATAGTTCTATCCAGGTAAAATCCCTTCCCTCATTTCTCCTTTCCCTCATGCGTGAGTTTAGACCTGTGAGTGTTGTTACGGAATGAAAGTTGTTGAGCAAGAAATATGGGCTTGTTTAAATTAATTGGAGGTTCCTTTTTTTTCTCTTCACAGATATATAAAGCATGTGGGAATGATATATATATATATATATATATATATAATGTGGGTATGCATATATGTGTGTTGTGCGTGTATATATAATGTAGGTATGCATATATGTGTGTTGGGCGTGTATATATATATATAATGTGGGTATGCATATATGTGTGTTGTGTATGTGTATATATATATATAATGTGGGTATGCATATATGTGTGTGTGGGTGTTGTGCGTTATATATATATGTGTGGTGAGATTGAGTTTTTTTTTGCTGCGTGAGTGATATACATATATATATATATATATGATACGTGTGTTGAGAGGACCAATATATATAAATTATGCATATATATATATATATGTAAGTGCCGTATATATATACTTACATAATATGTGTATTGGATATATATATATATATATCTATATGTAATGCGTATGTGTGTAGGTAATATATACATATTTGTAATGTACAGATATATGTATGTATATATATATATATGATTGCTTGTTCATATATATATTTATAAACAAGTAAATTTATGCATGTGTTTTTTTTTCGTTGTTGTATGTGGTTTTAATGCATGATTTTTTTTTCATAAACGTAACTTGTATATATATAAAATTATGTATGTTATGTTTTGACATTGGTGGCTTAAATGAATAAATGAAGAGTAAAGAATTATGTCATCGTGTTTTAGCATGCATCATAGATAAATATTACGCATGATTTTATTATATTATGCACTGTATTAATTTACAATAAATAATTTATAGGAGGCGTGCTGGACTTAATTAATTAATATCCAAGTCAAGGTGAAGGTGGGGTTTTACGTGATCATGTCCTAATTATTCTTCCTATGTTTAATTATTCAGTTATGTGATGACACAGCACAGTACAGGGCCTTCGGGTTAAATGAGACAGGGCCTACGGGCTTCATAGTATTGAGCCGACGGGCTATATGGTTTGGTCTACGGACTAAACAACTTTTATTATTCTCACTTACTCGTTTAATTTTATATAGTTTGGATAATTGGACACTCCCCACTGAGTTAAAGTACTCACCCCAAAAACTTTATCTTTTTCAGATGGAGGCTCGGGTGATGCTTAGCGGGTCAAGATGCGATGGTGGTGGTCATGGTCTCGATTAAATAAAGATTTTAAGTAAATTTAGATATTTTTCTTATTAGGATTTTCCGCTGTGATCTTTGAGACCTTAATATTTGATTTTTCTTCTATTTATTAATAAAAGCATGCTTAACGTTTCATTTTTATTAAGAGTAATAAAATTGGGGCGTTACAGTTTGGTATCAGAGACAGGTTACGTTCCTGAATACTAAAAAAAAAAGCAAGTAAGCAAGTAAGTTAAGACCATCATCGCATCCGCAGCATCACCCCGAGTAAAGGTAAAAGAAAGGTTTTATTTCAAGTTATGCAAGTATGATTATATATATTGTTCATAAAAATGTTTTATAGTCCTCGAAGTTTTGGTTTAGATGGTTCGGTTAAAGAAGACGGCGAGAATGAGTACGGGAGGTTAAATTCCTGGACAGCCATTAGCTAGTAGAGAGGAGGATTTAAAAGACCACTTAATAGGGAAGTTTTATGAGCTATCGTGGGATGATACAGCACCAGAGATGCAATTGCTGAAGATCCAGCATCTTTGGAAGAGAATGGAACAAGCAAGGTGTGGACTTGACCCAATGGAAGCAGCTGAGATAATCCATAATATCATTGGATCTCCCCTGATGAGAGATTATGTCGATGACGCACTGAAAGATTTGACTCTGGAGATACGAAAAGGGCGAATGGTTCTTGAGATAATTAATTTTGATGAATTTATCAATCATATCCTGTGAAATTGGAGGGAGGAGTTCTATGGCCGAGTTCCCAGAGGGGTTAGGATATCGCGTCAAAAGCCCTATGAAAGTTTGAATTTGGGAAAGAGGATGAGGCGAGCTAGTAGCATTTAGAAGAATCTAGTAGTTTGAGTTATCAGCATAGTATTATTTGTCTTTAGTTTTAAGTATTATTAGTCTCTAGTATTTAAATTCTTCCAGATCAGTAGTTTTGTTTCGTTGCAAATAGTTGAAAGTTGTTTCTTTTAAGCTATGAAATGAATAAAAGTAGTTATATTTTCTTTAAGGATATTTTAACCGTTTTGCTATGGTCGACAATAGGAATCATGCCCCCAAAGAGGAATACACAACCAATCCAAGAGGAAAGCGAGGAAACAGAGTCAATGAATAATTTTGACAACAATGAGAATGGGGGAAATAACAACAACGACATGGATGCATTTGCCCAAAATCTTGCAGATGTACTAAGAAGAGTTCTACCCCAACCGAATCAGAATCAGAATCAGAACCGGAATCAGAATCAACATCAACAGCAGGAAGGAGATGGTATCTTGATGCATTTTCGCCAGTTGGGACCGCCCAAGTTGAAAGGAACTGGAGGGCCTCTAGCCGCAGAAGAGTGGATTCGGGAACTGGACCGAATCTTTGATTACTTGGGATGCTCAGATGCCCAAAGAGTTACCTGTGCGGTGTTCCAACTGACCGAGGATGCAAGGCACTGGTGGGAGGCAGTGAAGATCAGCATGAGCCCAGAGCAGCAAGCTAATCTGACCTGGACTGTTTTCAAGAAAATGGTCATGGATAACTATTTCCCAAAGTCGTTCCGAAAGCAAAAAGAAAAAGAACTGATGAATATAGAGCAGGGCAGCATGACCATTCTGGAGTACGAGCAGAAATTCAATCAGCTAACTCGTTGTGCTCCTCACTTGGTGGACACAGATGAGAAGAAGGCCTGGAGATTTGAAGATGGGTTGCGACCTGAGATTGGGGCACACTTATCCGCACTCAATCTCAGCACTTACTCAGAAATTGTGCAACGAGCTCGGGCAGTTTCTACCCGTCTGAACCTGGACAAGCCTGCTCCAAAATTTCCCAATAATGGTGGGAAACGGCAATGGGATGAGCGCAACAATCAGAGCAGAGGAAGGAATTTCCAGCCTGACAAGAAGCCGAGAACTGAAGGAGGAAGCAGACCAGAGGCAGCGACAGAAAAACCTTTGTGCCAGAAATGTCAGAAACGACACTATGGGAAATGCATGCTTGGAGAGAATGGTTGCTATCGCAACTAGGGCATCAAGCAATGAATTGTCCCTTGAACCGAAATTTCAACAACTCCAATGCCACCAGGAAAGGAAATGCGCGAGCATTTGCCATGAACCAGGAAGAAGAGGCCAAGACAATGACAGGTATCTTATCAGTACTCAACAAGTCTGCCTTAGTACTTTTCGATTCGGGTGCTTCTCATTCTTTTATCACAAAGAGATTTTATGAAAAAGTTAATGTAAAGTGTGATGAGAAGATTGAACCTTTAAGAATAAGTATCCCGTCGGGCAAATCAATGAAGACGGATCGTTTGGCTAAAGGAGTCAAATTAGCACTAGAAGAAAGGACTTTGGAGGCTGACCTATTCATCTTAGAGATGAAAGATTTTAACGTGATTCTAGGGATGGATTGGCTGAGTCAAAATAACGCAGTTATCAAATGTCGTGATCGAGAAGTCATTTTTCAGCAACCGGGGGGGAAACAATTCTCATTCAAAGGAACCAAGACGAGCAGAACACCTCACATCATCTCAGCAATGAAAGCAATGAAGATGATAAGAAGAAATGATTGCCAAGCATTTTTAGTAAATGTGATGAGCACGGAAGAGCAGGAGAAAGCCATGGAAGATATTCTGATAGTACGAGAGTACTCTGATGTCTTCCCCGAGGACATCACTGGCGTGCCACCAAACAGACAAGTGGAGTTCTCCATCGATATAGTGCCAGGAGCGGCACCGGTTTCTAAAGCACCATACCGGATGGCGCCGAAAGAATTGGAGGAACTGAAAGTTCAAATACAGGAGCTTTTAGACAAGGGATACATACGGCCTAGTGTGTCACCTTGAGGCGCACTAGTCCTCTTCGTAAAGAAAAAAGATGGGAGCATGAGGATGTGCATTGACTACCGCGACCTAAACAAGCTCACTATCAAAAAAAGTACCCATTGCCCAGGATTGGAGACCTGTTCGATCAATTGAAAGGAGCAGGAGTGTTCACAAAAATCGATTTGAGGTCGGGGTATCATCAGCTGAAGGTGAAGGAAGGAGACATTCCCAAAACAGCATTCTGAACCAGATATGGCCATTACGAGTTCACAGTAATGCCGTTTGGACTAACCAACGCACCTGCAGTGTTCATGGATTTGATTAACAGA
Organism: Perilla frutescens; assembly: GCA_026008535.1. Taxonomy (NCBI): domain Eukaryota; kingdom Viridiplantae; phylum Streptophyta; class Magnoliopsida; order Lamiales; family Lamiaceae; genus Perilla; species Perilla frutescens. Next base: position 41,945,811 of record BRKX01000002.1, on the reverse strand, counting down.
GTGTTCCACCAGTACTTAGACCGGTTTGTCATAGTATTTATTGATGACATTCTGGTGTATTCCAAGGATGAGAAGCAGCACGAAGAGCATCTGCGGTTGGTCCTAGACACGTTGCGAAAGGAGAAGCTTTATGCCAAATTCAGCAAATGTGAATTTTGGCTGGATCGAGTTGTGTTTCTTGGGCACGTGGTAACAGCTCAAGGAGTAGAAGTAGATCCCAAATAATTCAAAAATGAGGTTGTTATGGATCGACTTTAATCCGATCATTAGATCTAAAAATAAATTGTATCGTTAAATTCCTTTTATGTATCGAACCAAGTAGAAGTCTCAAAAGGCGTGCTCTGTGTCAAGGTCGTAGTCAAGAGTAGGGGAAAATCCCTTTAATTATGTTTTGGGCTCAGGGTTTCGATAGAGTTAATGAGTCATAATTGACTTTGTAGGACGAGTTGAGCTCGAAGAATAAGAGGATCGGACCTTAAGTCGCTGGTCTACCCCAGGATTTAAAATGAGGTGGGTAATACTATACTTATCTATGATTGAGATCTGAGCATGATAATGGAAGCTAGCATATTTGTCGCATGTTATGATATTATCTGTTGTGAGATTTAGACGATCATGATCACATATTGTTATTGAAATATATATTATGCTATGAAAGCATTGGTTGGATATGTTATACCTTATAAGATAGATGTAGTATTTCTTATAACTTACGAGGCCATGTTATTAATTTAAGAACTCGAGCACATGACCCCTTTCATATTCTATGGCATATGATCAGGATCCTAGTGTGACACTAAGATATGATCCTTATAAATAAATCATATTTGAGACGATAGACTTAGAACGAACATAGTACGATCCAAGTTTTAGCTACTATGGTTATAAGGTGGGTGATATCTATCTAATACGCGACTTATGTTTCAAAATAATGTTATGCTTATGATGAAATATGTTTATGATAAGACATGCCTCAAAATACTTTTATGCTCAATGGTATTTATTCAAAACGTGACTTGTGTTTCAAAAATGTATTCTATTTATGATAATATATACATTTATGATAAAGTACGCTTCAAAGTACTTTTATGGCTTTACGATTTATAGTCGACAGTGACTTATGTTCAAAAGCGTGATCTATTTATGATTACATATGTTTAAGTTTAAGCATGCTTCAGATTACTCTTTTGGCTCAATGATTTCAAATTAAACATGATTTTATGTTTCAAAATCGCGTTATGCTTACGAGGAAAATATGTTGTATAAAAGCATGCTTCAAAGTTTAAAATATTCTTTTTATGACTTATCGGAAGTTGCTAAACTCTATGGTTCCTGGTATGAGCACTTCGGTGCAGTATGAGCACTCCGGTGCGGTATGATATAGCACTTCGGTGCGGTATGGCACAATTGCGCAATTATGGTACTACGGTACAAACATGTCACGTCGATGAAATTATTATGATAGGGAACCATATTGAGTTAACCTTCCGTATATTAATAAGCACATTTTTTATGGACATTATAGTAAATATGTTAAATATGCAAATCATTTAATGATGATCAAGTATATTTTAGAAATTTAAAATCCCACTGAGTGTTTTCTGGCACTCAGCCCATCTATTTTTCATAATATTTTCAGGTATTTGATGATGGCTGGCGGCTGACGTGGACAAACGGGGATTTCTTATTCATTGACCACTTTTATGATTGTTAATTATTGATTACGTGTATTTAGTGGTCAATAAGTATAAATTTTATGCTTCCGCTTATGATCATGAAATAATTAATTATTTTATGGACACTTATGAATGTTGTGGTCTTTGGGCACATTTTAAATATTGAGAGTTGAATTTTGACTAGTCTTGGTCATACATGTTTGAATAGTAAACGCCTGAGCGTGGGTATTTAAGTATTTTTAAACAGAATGCTACCCAAATTTTTAAGATCTAAAGAAAATGTTTGTTTGGAATTGCGAAAAATTTTATGGTCTTTTCTTTCAGTTGTGTGTTTTCGTTAGCACTTGGGCCTTCGGGTTCGGGTCGCTACAGTTAATATAGTATAAAATAATGATAAATAACTAGTATTTGGTACTAATGAATTATTATTAACTGTATTTATTATTATTATTATTACCACAATAATTACTATTTGTTATATTGTCTAATTAATTATCAGTATCAATAATATTTAATCGAGTAAAAATATAATAATATTGATCCGCATAAATTAGTATAAAAGTTTGGTTATTTTAATTGGACTGTGATTGTTTGAAGTGTACTGGGAAGTTTGAATTGTCAGCCCAGTCTGGTCCGGATCACATTCCCTACTTCGAACAGTATGACATCTCATTCATGTCTCCTAAATTGACTATATCCCCATTTAAATAGGGGTGGGGATTACCTGTAGGGGATAAGTACCCATTATATTAGGAAAAACTATCAAGTAAATCCCTAGATAAGGTTTTGATGAGATGTCAAAACATGTCAAAATATTTCCTAAAAAATTGAAGGAGATCCAAGCTAGGGATCTAACCTGACCAATCAAAGGCTCCAAAATGAATTCAGCTGAAGCAAGAGTCAACCAAATCGGAGCATGGTCAACCCAGATGGAAGGATGCGTCAACCAGTCAGAAAATAACCTAACTGAGGGTTAAGCTCAAGAAGTCAAACTAGCTACAATCAAACTGGCAGCCAGGTCAGTTGAGCTGAAAGAGAAATAAACCTGACTGAAGAAACTGACAGCAAATCAATCTAACTGAAGACTGGAAGCATCCAACTGATGGCCAGAGTTAATATCAGCCAAACTGAAGCATAAAGACAAATCAATTGCTGATGGCCAGAATTGAAGTCAGCCAACTTGAAGCTCATAAAAAGCCAACAGCTGACCAAGCTCAAAACAAGACCAGTTGAACTGACAAACTAGTCAACAGTTTGTGATCAGTTGAACTGACAATGAAGCTCAAAACAAGATCAGTTGAACTGACAATACTAGTCAACAGTTTGTGATCAGTTGGACTGACAAGGAAGCTCAAAACAAGACCGGTCGAATTGACAAACTAGTCAACAGTTTGTGATCAGCTGAAACTGGCAAAGAAGCTCAGAAAGATAGCCAACTGAAGCGATAGCCAAACTGAGCAGACAAGTTCAAAACTGCTAATTGGAACTCAGAACTGCCAACTAGAGAATCTTGGAGTTAATGCTCAATAGAGATCCTGGAGTTAATGCTCAATGGAGATCGATTGGCTAAATAACGGCTAATTCAACAAGCTTCAACGGCTATAAAAATTAGCTACCATTGATGAACCAACAGAGCCAAAGATCAATGGAATTCAATGGTCACAAGATCACTCCTCTATATAAGACGAGTGAATATGATTTTCAAATAACTTTCGCCATTCAAATTCTTGCTATTTCGCATATACTCACAACTAAGCCTTCTTTCTCTCCCCCCACAGCTTAAGTTTCAAGCACTGTCTAAAGTTGTGAAAGTCCCAACTGAGAAGAAGAACGTAGAGATTCAAGAAACCAACTAGCTGTGAAAGTCCAGCCAGAGCAATCTTCTCAAGTTCAAGCTATACACCGATCAACTACTCAGCTCAACTCAAGAAGCACATCAGTTGATACCCCAGTTCAAGACTAACCTCTTGAAGATTGAAAGAGATCTAAAACCTTGTAAATGTGACAATAGCACCTACCTCTCCAGCGAGCAGTTGGGGACTGCAAGTGCGAGTCGTTGAACCCGGCTGAGGAGACCGTGGCTCTACGAAAACTGCCGTTTCTGGGACAGCAATAGTTGAAAAGGCAACCATGACTCTGTGAGAGTTGCCGTTTCCAAGTTCAACAGGTCTTCACTTTGTAATTGTAATAAAGAAACCTTACCATTACTTAGCGAATTGCCCTTCTCAAGAAGGAAGAGAGGACGTAGAAGTTTTAGCTTCGAACCTCTATAAACTTGATCGTGTGCTGTACCTTTTGTCTTAAACTTGCATATCTTTATAACTGCACACAAAGATCACACAAGCTGCACTCACAAGTCAACTGAATAAATCCAACTGATAAAGTGCATAGATAAGTTTCTTAAGCGAGTCAAGGGCCCTAATCATATTCTGCATTTGAGTTAAAAGTTTTTGTTTAAACTGATATCGACTTGCCCGGGACCAACACGTTATATAATATTTATTTTTAAAAATTGAAAAATCAAGCACAACAATCTATATTAAATATATAGTTTTAAATATATAATTTTTTATTATTAGAGATTTCAAGTATGAAAGTCTTGCGCATAAATTATAATTTTAAAATCTATATTTATTAAATATATAATTGTGAATTATATTACATCAGGACGGGTCAGGTTGGCTATCTATTCCCCTGTGTCCGCCCCTGACCCCGATCCCGATTTGACCCGATCTGGATATTAAAATTTATACTCACCCTCCGTCTCATATCTGAATTTTTATCCCCAGACCCGTTCTATTAGGGGCAAGTACTGGCGGGAATCCGAACCCACCTGTAGAATTATCATCCCTACGTGAGTCTGGTCTACCAAAGTAGCAAAAATAAAATATATCCTCAGTTGTTCCATGATTTTATTTATTTTTGGATTCCATTCCTATGTGAGTCTGGTCTACCAAAGTAGCAAAAATAAAATAAAATATATCATCATTATTTCCATTATTTTATTTATTTTTTGGTTTGAGGGAACACCTTTTTAAAAGGATGCTTCTATATACACTATCAATTTATCCGTATGCACCACAATTAAATTTAATTCAAGAGTAAATAATGAATAAATTACTTAAATATCCTTACAAATAAAAAAATGTGTGACTCAAAAAAAGTTTTCTAGAATCGCAATACGAAACGTTTTTCCCCGGTGGCTCTTCTTCGATCCCTGTCAACTCTTCCGACTTTAACAATAACAAACTGAAACTGGGTGAAAATTATCTAGACAATTTAATTCTAAAATTGGGGTAGTTGGGCAAGTTTTAAGGATGTAGGAGTTATATGGGCAATTTGTACTATATTTTGTACCCTTTATTTATAGTGGATCCCAGAAAATCAATTTAAAAAAAAAGATTCTGAATTCTTCTGAAAAGTTTACTACTTTTTGTACTTTCAACCCTAAAATTATTTAAGGAATATAGAATATTTTGAAAACATACTTTTGTTCCCTCCTCTCTCTCTATCTATAACGTTACAAGAACACCCAAAATCCTCTCTCTCATCTATCGGAACGAAAAAAAAATCTGGCGTGTGGATTTAATTTCTTTGAATCTGGGTATTCAATATTTTGTAACTACCCACTCTCTCTCTAAAAGCTAAAATTATTTCATTCTCCCCCCTCTCTCTCTCTCTGTAACGATAACAACAAAAAAAAAATCTGCTCCCTTCACGCCATAGGAGTTCCAATTTTCTCCACCCTCGTGCTTCGTCGTCTCTCAGATAACTAGGTGGGTAGCCCATTGACGTCGAATGATGGAGGATACAGGAGAAATTCCGATGGATTCAGCGCAGGTTAGAATTTTCGTTATGCTTAACGATTTGCTCTTTTTGATTAATGTAAGATAAAAATGCTAGGGATGCTTAAAAGCATGTTTTTTGTGAAATTTTAATGTTATTTTTTGAGTTTAGGTGTGATGATAGGTTCTTAGATGTTAAGCGATACACTTTGAATGCATAACGAAAGTTTTGTTCATCATAACGAAAGTTTGAATGCATAACGAAAGTTGTATTAATCATTATGTATTTTGTATTTAATAGTATGGTTTTTTTTTAACTCATCGTTATGGCTGGATTTAATCAATCGTTATGCTTAATTTTATTAATCGTTATGGCCTGTTTAGTTCAAATGGTTATGGCCTTATTTTTTTTATTAATTAATCGTTATGCATAATTTAATAACTCGTTATGCTGATTTGATATGAAATCGTTATGCCATATTTAATAAATCGTTATGCTTATTTTTGCTCTTTGATAAATCGTTATGCTAATTTTTTTTTAATTAATCGTTATGCTAATTTAATAAATCGTTATGCTAATTTGATATGAAATCGTTATGCTAAATTTAATTAATCGTTATGCTTATTTTTTTAGTGATAAATCGTTATGCTAATTTATTTGTTAATTAATCGTTACGCTAATTTAATAAATCGTTATGCTAAGTTGATAAGAAATCGTTATGCCGTTTTTAATAAATCTTTATGCTTATTTGATGAAATCGTTATGGACTTTTTCATTAATCGTTATGTATTTTTTAATTAATCGTTAAGCAAATTTAAATAAATCGTTATGGCCTTTTAGTTCAAATCGTCATGCCAAATTTAATAAATCGTTATGCTTATTTGATGAAATCGTTATGGACTTTAAACATTAATCGTTATGTATTTTTTAATTAATCGTGAAGCAAATTTAAATAAATCGTTATGGCCTTTTAGTTCAAATCGTCATGCCAAATTTAATAAATCGCTATGCTTAAACATTAATCGTTATGTATTTTTTAATTAATCGTTAAGCAAATTTAAATAAATCGTTAACCAAATTTTGATAAATCGATATGGCCTTTTACATTTAATTTTAATTAATTAAAAGTAATCATTAACGATAATACTTTTTTTAATAATAATAATAATATTCGTGTAAGTAATCATAATAGTAAAAAATAAAAATATAAAAAACAATTAATATAGATAATTATACTTTTTAAATTTAAAAAATAAATAATAATAATAATAATAATAATAATAATAATAATAATAATAATAATAATAATAATAATAATGAATAATGATGATGATGATGATGATGATGATGACAACAACAACAACAACAACAACAACAACAATCACTAATCTAATAATAACAATAATATTTGCTAATTAATAATATTAGTAAAAAAATAAAAATAGCAAAAACAATTAATATAATTAATAATTTAATAATAGTCTAATTTTCTATTGTGAAATTTAGATTGAGTGGATTAGACGCCCTCTCCAGAGGTTCAAGCCGACTGTGAATATGTACGTGAAGATGGAGTTAGTAGACAAGATTAGGGAGGTGTTACAGCATTTCGGCGGTGAGGATACGATCCAGACGTTCAGATCTGGATGCTTAGGACACTTCGTGGACTTTAGGGGGGGTAACATAGCCCGGAAGGCGCTGCATGCATTGATTTGTTGCGAAGTGCATGTCCAGGATCCTGCACGCGAGGGTAGAGAGTGTTGGTTCCATGTGAGTGGAACGACACTACACTTTGGGCCCTCAGAGTTCGCACTGGTGTCGGGCTTGCGGTTCGGGCCGTCCAGTTTCGATCCGAATGCGGCTCATGTGATTCCGGCCAGTAGCATCTATCACCGGCTATTTGAGGGGAAGAAGACGATAATTACACAGATGTATGAGAAGTTCACGGCGAAGCGTCTAGCCAATCACCCTCCAGATTACGTGAAGATTGCGAACATCCTGATCGTGTACCGGATGTTATTTTTCCAGGACTCCAGACGTACGATCGATGACTGGGTGTGGGCCCTGGTAGAGGATGCTGATGCGTGGAATTCTTTTCCATGGGGGGATACACATTTCAGATCCTGATGCACTTTATCAGCATTCTCCCTAGAGGTCGACGGGATATGGGCCCACAGGGGGACGGAGCATATCATTGGTACGGTCCTGTTTGGGTATTTCAGGTAATTAGTTGAATTTATCATGAAAAAATTATGTTTTAGTAATTTGATATTATACTTACATGATATTCTACGTTTTTAAACAGACATGGGCCTGTGAAGTTTTTCCCGAGATTGTCCGTCATTTGGGCGTCTCTGGAGGTCAGATGACCACACCTCGCTTATTGAGGTGGTCATTCATAGCCCCGAGCATCGACTTCTTCAGATTTTTTGATAGACAGGTAACCTTTTTTATGTAAATAATTTTAATTATTAAATTGAAGTAATATTGGTTAATGTTAACATGGTGTTCGTTATTGGTGCAGATGGATGTCCAGCCGATGGTGCCATCAGCAGCGGAGCTCCTGACCCCATATGTTCAGAGCTTGGACGGAGATAGTTTGTTGGGTGTGAGGTACGTGGTACCTCGAAAGGTCTCCAAGAAGAAGTTGCTGACTGGGGTGGCCCGTCGTGTGGTCCCGGAGACATGCAAGGGGATCTCTGACGTCATCAACCCAGCACCACGGTATAGGAGTGCCCGTACTGCACAGCAGCAGGCTCCACAGACGACGCACCGTTTGATAGACGAGCCGGATGAGGGATCTGGACCCTCGGAGCAGGGACCAGACCGCAGTGAGAGCCCTCCTCGACCGACAGGCAGTAAGCGCCCGAGGAGGAGCCATGAGGGGAGCCGTGGAGAGCCCGGTCCACGTCCTGGTTGGTTCAATCGTGTTATCCATATTGTTGCTGCCTCAGAAGCCCGCATTTTGGGTCAGATGGAGAATAATTTCAGACAGATGGAGAACAGTATCAGAGGGATGATTGAAGGCTTATCTGATCGGATGGGGCGGTTGGAAGACCTTGTTATGGGTCGGCTACGCAGGTCGCCCACACCACCCAGGGGGCCCACACCGGTGCCCAGAGACCCCACACCGCCTCCCAAGGACCCCGCACCATCTCCCAGAGACCCCACACCACCCAGGGGGCCCACAGCGCCTCGTATGCCCCCCCGTATGAGAGGGGGGAAAGCCAGAGGCAGATCATCTGCGGGTCGATCTTCTTCGCGCCCTTCGTCAGACGCGCAGTCATCTCCAGGCCCGTCGTCTACCCAGCCGTCATCTGTTGGCCCATCACCTGCCGCGCGTTCGATGGTATTTGACTTACTAGAGGCGGATGAAGCGCGTAGGGTAGAGGTTGGATACATGGAGTTCAGGAGGAAGGGTCATGGGGTGAATATCCAGGTTATTCACACCGTTGGCATACTCTGGCAGGCATTTTTTGAGCGTATGGAGGATGTTAATGAGCTCGTTGATTATGAAATGGTTGCACATTTCTTGCTTAAGGTGAAGCGACGACTTTTCAGAAGGCACAGGAACGATGTTGTGATTTGCTTTCCATATTTTTTTGTAAGTTCAAGATACATTCTTTTCTTTTTTTGTATTTCATTATCTCTTTGTGTGTTTACGTGATTTGTTCATGTGTTTTTTTCAGGTTCAGCTACAATCAGCATGGCAGAAGCTTCATCCAAGAGATCCTCGCTGTGAGGAAGAGTATGGTGAGGACAGATATCTGCACTAGGATCCTCCAGATGTCTTACTTGATGTAATTAGAGGCAAGGGTGGCGTCCAGGTGGTCCCGTGGACAGAGATGGGATCGGTCTCCAGTAACTCATATATCTCTCTCATCAGTGTCCTAAAACAGATATCATCAGATGACATGATGATCAGCTCCTCCACACCATCTATATATTGAGCTCTCTCCTAACGACCACTATGTCGTACAATTATATGACGTCTAACCATCTGTGATAACAAAAAATTCCAATTTAAAGATAATGAAAATTTATTTCCACGTAAGCATAACGATAATTTCAAGCATAACGAAATAATTCAATTCTAAACATGACGATAATTTAATTTTAAGCATAACGAAACTTTAAATTTTAAGCAAAATTTGACAGTAATGAAAGCATAATTTAAGCATAACGAAAGCATAATTTAAGCATAACGAAATGAATAATATTTTTTATTTATAACGAAACTTTAGTGACAATTTAAAGCATAACGATGGATAATTTTAAAGATAACGAAAATTTAATTTATCACTAACGAAACTTTGGTTTTTAACATAACGATCATTTAAATTGAACTATAACGAAAATTTAATTTTAACATAACGAAAGTTAATTTTAAAGATAACGACAATTTAAATTTATGCATAACGAAAACTAAATTTTCAACATAACGAAAATAAAAATTAACATTAACGAGAATCTAATTTCAACATAATGAAAATACAAAATTAACATTAACGAAAATTCATTTTATGCATAACGAAAATTAATTTAGCCATAACCAAAACTCATTTAGGCAATAACGAAAATTTAATTATAACTTAAGTAAAGCCATAACGATAATTTTCATATTATGCATAACGAAAATTAGTTTTATGAATAACGAAAATTTAGCCGTAACTAAAGTGAAATCATAACGATAATTCATTTTATGCATAACGAAAGTTCATTCCACCTCTACTTTTTTAGCCTCAGGTTACAAAATTAAATCAAGCATCCACAACACTAGTTTATAAATTTACATGTTATTTTAGAACTAGAAACATAGAAACGTAACAATAGGTACCTTTAAAACAAAAATCCTACGTTTCTTTTACAAATAAACTCGAAACGTACCTTTCAAAATTTAAAACTTTTCGAGGCCGGCCGGATAGTATTTTCTTGATGAAGACGTCGTTGCTTTCTTCAGTATTCTTCTATATCAAGCTCTCAATATATTTTTTGTGTTTTGGTGTTGAATGTTCGGGATCAAACCCTACCTTCAATATAAGTACATTATACCACCAACCTCTCTTACACAAAATTAAATGCATTAAATTGAATTTAATTTGCCTCAACTAATACCTACCTGTACAAATACAAATTTATGCATTTTAGCTACCTCATTTTGACCAACACATAAAGAAACAATAACGCATTTATGTTAAAACTTGATCGGCCATAACGATTACAATTTCGTTATTCAAAAACGAAATTTCATTATAAATTTTCGTTATGCACAATGAAAAATTTCGTTATTCAAGAACAAAAAATTTCGTTATATTGATAACGAAAAAAATTGTTATTCAATTACAATTTCGTTATTAATAATAATAGTAATTTCGTTATTGTTATTATTACAGTTTCGTTATTAGTAACGATATAGTTCATTATAACGATATTGTTCATTTTTTAATAACGATATTTATTTCTAATAATGATTTCGTTATAACGATATAACGTTATAGTTCATTATAGAAAATTTTCATTATAATTTTGTTATAATGATAACGAAAATTTCGTTAATAAAATTTTCGTTATAATAATGATATAACGATATAGTTCAGAAATTGTATATTTTCGTTATAATTAATGAATAATTTTCTTTATTAATGAACAATTTTCATCAATTTTCGTTATATCGATATAACCAAAATTTTCGTTATTACAATTTCGTTATAATGTTTACGAAACATTTTCGTTATTACAATTTCAGAACATTTTTTAATGTTAGGTCAGGTGCATTTAATGCTTAGTTATTTAAGATTTGTAAAAAGTACACTTACCCAATCATTGGGTGTGGAGACAAGTGTGTCATAACTCTATATTGCCCATGAAACTACTATACCCTTATATGTTGCATTTTTCTCATTTTTTACTTTTTCTTTGTCTATATTTATAGATTTACACAACTTGAAAATTGAAAATATCATCTCTATATTTATTCCCTCTCTCCTCCCTCTCTTTCTCTTCTATGTCATTGCTATCACGTCACTTCCGCCACTGCCGGTCTACCTTCAAAATATGAATCATGATTTTTCCTTTCAAAAAAACTGAAACCCGTCACAGAAGTTTGAGAATATTTTTTTGAATGTAGTACGCTTGGAAAAAATCACTTTTGAAGCTTTCATGGATGATTATTTTGAAAAAATATTTTCTAACAATAATTTTCAAACGCGAGTACATGTTTCAGAAGAGAAAAACAAACAAACCTGACTATATGTGTTTTTCTGTGTTTATGTGTCTATAATTAAGGCGAGAAACAACAATGTTTTTAAAGGTGGAGTGGCGGCAGTAGAGATGGCGGCTGCAGTGGGGATCTGGAAAAGCCCTGAGTGCTATGAAAAATCATCAATTTTGACGAATTTGCTGTGAAGCCATGTAATTGAATACGAGTCCATGAATCTCATTACCATCTCACAATCCGGCCGTCTTCTTATCAAATGAGGATTCGTGAACCCTTTTCAATTATTCACTTCCTCTGCATTGACGGGCAAGATTCGTTCTCATCAAGACATCAACTCGTCTTCTTTTTATTTTTTATTGATTTAAATTAATTATTAAATTAAAGGGCAAAAATGAAAAAAAAAATGGTATATAAAGAAAAAATATTAAAAAAAAGACAAAAACTTGTGTGAGACCGTGTAATGGGTCTCTTACGTTAGACGAGTCAAATAAAACCCAAATCTGTCCAAAAAACCCATCCAAATCTGTCCAAAATCGCAAAAATAGCCAGGCGCGTGGGCTCCACTCGCACACCCACGCGTGTATCACTAGGTATTAAGTAAGTATCACTAATTATACTAGCATATCGCCCGTGCGATGCACGGATGAGACTCGTGGAATTAATTTATTTTTTATTAAAATATTGGTATTCATTGGATTATATGCTTATTAAATTATGAACTTTACATGATTTTTTATTTTTAACATACATTTTAAATTGTAATACCAAAATAAAAACTTGACCCAATTTGCAAATTTAAAATCGATTCCAATTTCGGTGAAATTGGAACTGACATTTGTTTATTAAAAACGATGTCATTTGACCTTTAATATAAGTCTCTTAAAATGACATTTTTAATAACTCTTCTACATGTATATTCCGACACTCGTGCTGATTTCAATTTCACCATATTTCCATCAATCACAAAATATGCTGAATCAATTATATGTCAAAATTTGTAGTGGAGTAAGAATATGTATATATTGATCTAAAATAAATAAGTAAATAAAAGTCAACTTACCATTTTAGCAACATCAAATAAATTATAAATGACAAAAAATGTGAATTGAATTATTACTTTAAATTAAATTTTCATCTAATATTTCAAGCTCGTGTGTAACTTAATTACATAATAATAAGTAACACCCCCCTCCCCCAAACGGATCTATGACCCCAACAATTACAGTTTTGACTTGATCCATAAGCAGCCGCATCGATCTCCTCATCTCTGTCACATGAATCATGTTTTTCGCCTCATTCATTTTTCTTCTCCTTTGATATCCACAAACCAACTCTCACCTGCATACATTTCTTAATATAAAAAATATAAAGATTTACAAAATAGTATTTTTATTAATTTATTAGTTTTCAAAATGAGATTTCTATCACCATTATTTTCTATATATGTCCATACTCTATCATCACACAAAAAAATTGAAAATGAAATCGAAATTTTCGTAAGCCCTAAACATCATTCCTATAATTAATAAACATTCATCCATACAAAACTTCAAACTAAGTTTACCTAGCTAATTATCTAAGTGAGTTATATGCTTTAGGCATGAATTTCAAGAATTCATTCAACCAACCAACAAAAAACGTCCAACATCATTAACATGCCATTTTCTTCTATACTCTTACAATCTGCAAAACAACAATCACGTAAAATATATGATAAGAGTACAATGCTTCAAATGCATAACAAACTAATTAAAAGATAAATTGAAAAATAATTTCAATGCAAAACAAACTATAAAAAGAAAATCAAAAAAGAATTTTGAATGCAAAAAAAAAATAAAAAAATAATGAGTGGTACTTATATTTTTTACTATGAATTTAGGAAACTATATGAGTTGTGCTAAAACTTACTGTAATTATTTATCTTATAGAGTTTTATTTAATTGTAGTTTTATGATTAAATTAACATTTGACTAAAATATCCAGATTTTCGGTGCTAATATATATTTACATTAAATAATCAATTGATTGATTTAGAAGATTTTCGAATATCAATTTAAAAGTATATATTCAATTCAGAATTTTAATTTTAAATTCAAAGAATTTGTAGAAGTTATGTATATTCAGACATAGATATAGATACATCAATTTGATGCAATAACAAATATTTTTAGTTTTGCACGAATATATGATTACAAAGTAATCAATTAACATATTGAGGATTTAATGCTGGGGGTTATTTTGTTTGTTTAATTATGAAACTCGCGTCTAATTAGAATATTATTTATATATATACTCAGACACAAAGTATTTTATATCCAGGTAAATTATAAACTAAATTTAGTTAGGATAGTCTTCTTATATATTAGGGGCAACTGAAAATAAATAATAATAATAATAATAATAATAATAATAATAATAATAATAATAATAATAATAATAATAATATAACATTTCCGTTTTGGGAGGTGGAATTGGATGGAAAACTTAACCTATATTATACATTATATATTATATATTATATAGATATATATATATATAGATATTGGTACAGAAGTGCAGATTTACCAAAAATTTGCCTTATATCATAAAACATAATTGATAGATAGTATTGTTATCCGTATACATAAGAATAATTAACATAGGGAGATGCGCATTATTTCGGTATGTTTATAAATCTACATTAGCCAAACCTACAGTATATAATATATTATATATAATTATGAAAATAAATAATTATTTTACGTGTAATCTAGTGTTGATTCACAAATCAATATATCATTATATAATTAGTCAAATATTTAAACTAATTAATTGTAGAATATTTATGGAAATATATAATCATGTATTTGTAATATATTAATATACATGGTTTAAATTAAAAATAATTAATAAATAATATATGAGATGACATTTTCATTTTCAGAAGGTCCAAATGGGCAGGAAAATTTAGAGTTTCTATTTACGGCTACGGTCTTGTTATTATATATTATATAGATGAAATTGTATAATTAAAAAAATATTTACCAAATAACATGCTTTCATCCACTTGTGCGGGGTTCATTAGTGTGGAGAAAGAACGAAAATCAAACATATAAGATGAAAATTTGGTTCTTCAGGAAAATGGACTACTCGCGTATCGAGTGAAGAAGAGAATTTAAATGCAGAAGGTATTGTTTTATAGCTCATCGTGTTGTTCTGCATGTTGAAATACAAAAACGCATACAATTCACCTTCTTTGAAGTCCGTCTTTATGTGTGGAAGGTCTTCTCGGTGAATGCTCCCGTAGATCCAGTCGCCTTGGCAATCATGAAAAACCAATTCATACGCTGAATTATTAATTCTTGAATTTTCCATAGCCCTGTTGTTCATATACATGAACAATTCGCAGCTTCAAAATCAAATCTCCTATGGGAAGACCCGTCTTTTCAATGCGATTAATCAAACTGTAAACTGGAGCCATAGGAAGAAAAAAATAGAACGGAATAGTAAGAAAAAATAGAACGGAATAGTTCACGATTTATGCTTCACCTCTATGTAATAATATATAGATGTAATATGCTAGGGTTAGAAGAAATACTTTTAATTAGGAAAAAAGAAAATGGATTAATTAAAAATCATAAAATAAATCGTACACATACAATCAAATCATAAAGGAAAGTATATATATATTCATAAGATAAAATATTATATATATATATATATGTATAATATATTTCTATCAAAAATTGACATAGTGGATTCGACATAGTGGATTCGGCCAAAATTGGTACAGATTTAATGTGATCGGATTTTGTATGTATATTATTTAATTTAATAGTATACCATCATTCTATTATATAATACAATTGCACAATGAATTCAAATCTATATATAATAATAGGATCAATATTATATATAGTTGTCTAATACATATCTCTATGTGTATAAAATAAAATATTTTATACCATAATTAATGTGTAATTGTTATTATCATATTAGATGCAAATCATGATTTTATATTCTTTTATATATTTATTTTTAAGTGGATCCATTAATTCAAATATTGATATGAATTTATGCTTCACCTCTATGTAATAATATATAGATGTAATATGTTAGGGTTATAATAAATACTTTTAATTAGGAAAAAAGAAAATGGATTAATTAAAAATCATAAAATAAATCATACTTGTACAATCAGATAATAATCATAAAGGAAAGTATATATATTCATAAGATAAATATTATATATATATATGTATAATATATGTCTATCAAAAATTGGGATAGTGGATTCGGTAAAAATTGGTAGAGATTTAATGTGATCGGATTTTGTATGTATAATATTTAATTGTATATCATTAATCTATTATATAAGACAATGGATTCAAATATATATATATATATATATATATATATATAATAATAAGATCAATATTATATATAGTTGTCTAATACATATCTCTATGTGTACAAAATAAAATATTTTATACCATAATTAATGTGTAATTGTTATTATCATATTAGATGCAAATCATGATTTCATATTTTTTTATATATTTAGATTTTAAGTGGATCCATTAATTCAAATATTGATATGAATTTTAATATCCAGCAATTGTGTACTCTATATATACGGTTACAAAGAATAATATCTTGAAAATAAAATATTATATCATAGATTGCTAATTGCGGAAATAACATTTAGGCGGGAAAACTAACTTTTTCTAATTGCGGTCACGGTTTCGTTATTATATATTATATAGATGTCGAAATATCATTTAATATAAATTGAGGTATCATCATCTATAAATTATTTTCATATGTTAATAAGAAAATAAATTAATTATTTTATGCATAAATCATAATGTATATTTTAATATAGTTGATTCAGTTTTTTTTTTGGCATATATTTGTTAATTTTTCAGACATCGCGTATCATTATGTATGAAGTAAATATCACTAATTATATGTCGAAGTATCAATTAATATGAATTGAAGTATTATTAACTATGAAGTGTTTTCACATTTTAAGAAAAAAAAGATAAATGAATTATCTTCTACGTAAATCATAATGTGGACTTTTAATTTAGTTGATTCATTTATCTTTTTTTTTTATAAATATGTTTGTTGATGCTCCAGACAACAAGTACCACCATATATGAATTAAAGTATCACCAGTAATGAAGCAAAGTATCAATAGTTATGAAGCATATGACAACCCACATTTTCTTTTTCTTTTTCGGTTTTTTCGATTTTGTTTTATTTTTATTTTTTTTTAAATCTTCATTTTATATCAAGCTAGTGCATGAGCCATGCGTTATTGTCAAATGAATGCATTGAATAAGACGTCAAATACAAAAATTAAGTTAATTCAATTCAATTTTAGGGTTTATTAATTTCATTTAGAATATATATTTATTTAAAAAATGAATTCAATGCAAAAAAGTAATTATATATATTTAGAAAAAATTGAAAAAAATAAAAAGTGAAAAAAAAAATAAAAAAAAAGGAAAAGAGGGATAGAGAGGTGGAGGGAGATCACTAAAAAAGAAAAAGTAAAAAAAAAAGAAAGAAAAAGATGAGGACCACCTCATAGGTTAAATAGAGATCTGTTTAACGTAAGAGATCCGTTTGACGATCTCACACAAGTGTGCCTCAAAAAACATATAACCTTTGTGTATGTAGTAAATTTGGTGTGTATTGAAAAAACAGTGGTGCAAATAGACTCGAGATCCTCTATTCTCAACTTTGTTTCAACATTAAAATTATATATTGTTAATAATATTTTTTGTAAAAATAAAATTTTTATTGTATTATAACTAATCATAACTAATATTTATTACTAAATATTTAAATTTTAAAAAATTATATACCTTAAGTTTGGAATAATCAACCCTAAAAATTAATTAGTTACTAAAAAATGAAAATTAAATTAAAAATAATATAAACCCTAATTGGATAGAATAAATTATAAATAAAATTGTAAAATTATACTGAACGAAAATAAATTAAAATTGAAGCAAAAAATGAAAGAAAAGGTAATAAATTTGAGATTTGATATACGGTTGACACACACAAATTGGGACTAGACCTCAAGTGGTGTCAATAGTGTATCATGATTTTGGGGGATTTTATCAAAAAATGCCACATCCTTCAATTATACACAGTTTGATAATACAATTTTCAATTTTTAACAATCATGTCATAAGTTTGAATTTGAAACTAAAACCGAAAGTCGAATGAAGTTGAAAACATAAAATTAGAAATATTTTTATCGCATGAGGTTAAAAATATAATGAAAAAAATAAAAAAGTCAGATAACACTATGGCTGTGAGTGAACGTTAGTGATTGTATGCTTACTTTTCGGTTATTTCTTTACACCATTAAATTATATACTTCACGGGCTTTCTCAAAGTCTTATTAAGTTTATGTTTTGAGCTCAATTTTATTTTTAAAATGGCACTCCATGACATAATTGTTAAAATTTTGAAAGAACGAGTGTCAAGTACTCAAGTAGTAAACACTCGAAGATCATAACATTTTTATTAGAAATCATAATGGTTGAATCAACAATAAAAGGTAATTGGCCTCTTACTTATCTTATATGAATTTATTTAGTTCAAATTGTGTTTTTTCCATTTCAATTAATGTTTACAGTTTAGGAGTTTAGGTTTTCTTTTTTAGACTTTTAGGGGGTTTTTGCTGTATTTTTCAGGTTCAAGTTTTTTTAGGTTTATTAATCTCAATTAGGGGTTGTATTTATTTCAAAAAAATTAAACCTATTTACTCTTATTTTAGGGTTCATTAATTCCATTTATGGTATATATATTTATTTCAAAATTAGTTTTTTTATTTATTTTCAATTACCATTTATATTTATTTCGAAAAAATAAATTAATTATCAAGCGCAATGCATGAACCTACGCGTTAGCATAGGGCGAGTGCATTGCGTGAATCGCTGAATTTCAAAGAAATGAATTCATTCACTTTAATTTAGGGTTTATTAAATTAATTTTAGGGTATATATTTATGTTCATTTCAAAAAATTTAAATTAATTCATTTCAATTTTAGGGTTCACTAATTATACTTTAGAGTTTACAATTTGGGGAGGGGGAGAAATACAAAAAACCACAAAAGAAAAACAAAAAATCATGAAAAATAATAAAAAATGAAAAAATAATTAAAATATTATTTCTGACGCGTGGTGTCTACGTGCCGGAGATGGATCAATTTTTTTAATTTTTTTGGTGTTGGACCTTATTGGGCCTAGGTGATGGACTCAGGCCCATGCACCACGTGTATAGCCGTATAGGACACCACCCCTTCATAATAATATGCAAAATTTATTTGAATTGATGCGAAAAAAAAAAGTTACATGATAATATATTAGGAAAAATTTCAATTTTGGGAATGACTGCAGGTTGTCATTAAGATTATTAGGAAAATTGTTGTATCCGTTTTATTTGTACTCCAATGTTTTATTTTTAGTTATTTTATCCACTTTAATAATTTGATAAAAATTTGTATGAGACAGTCTAACGAATCTCTTCCGTTAGACGGATCTCATAATCCGACCTGATCCGACCCTGCTATATATATATATATATATATATATATATATATATATATATATATATATATATATAGAGAGAGAGAGAGAGAGAGAGAGAGAGAGAGAGAGAGGAAGGATCAAATAGGAACCAATTCCCTCTGAAGGAACCTAGGAACCAATTCTAGTCTTATATTTGATTAGATCTAATGACCATAATTTAGTCAAAATTTTAGTCAAAGTAAGGTGGCAAATTTGTAATATTTGAGAACTTAATGAAAGCGGGGTTATTTTTGTAATTTAGAAATTCTGTTATGTTTTTTCGGATTTTGGGCCCAATTTCCGGAATTAAATAGACAACATTTTAAAACCGTTGTCTTTTCTGGCGTTGTATTAATATGCTAACATGAAATATGTATATTGCTAACATCAACAGATTTTGTTGTTATCATGAGATAGACTCATATTGCTAATTTGACGAGATCATAATATTAAATTGACACGTATTAAACACCACACATATAACATTGAACCACATTTAAAATAATACTGTGTAACATGTGTAACATCATTTATACATACAACATATTGCTAATATGTTAGAAAATATACACACTGCTAATATGTGACTATTAATTTGCTAATATGTTAGTAACACATTGCTAATATGTGAATAATGATATGCTAGCATAACTTAAATTCTCAAATATTACAAGTTTTCAAAATAATATTAAGTATTGATAAAGTTATAATTGTTTATGAACTTAACTATATATAACTCATACTTTAACTATTTTCTCATGAAAGCAACTTAAAATTCAAAGTCGTGCATAAAAAATTTCATGTTAGCAACATAAACACAAGATATGAGCAATATCGTAATATCATATTAGCAAATATCTGATGGTTAAGAGTTGAATATACGTGAAAAATAGTTTTTTGTATTTTTCATCGATTTTTGCTCAAATAAACATATACATTATGGATCTTAAATGAAAGAGCATGAAAAAAATCTTTAATTTGATATATTTTTTGCGTAAATTGGATAAAAAACGAATAAGTTATGATTATTTAAAGTTTTTAGGAATTTTTTTTAAAAGATGATGTCATCACTTTATTAAAAAAATCTGGAATTACCCCTTATAGTTCGAATTTTACATATTTACAACTATACCACCGTTTTTTTATCTGCCATGTCATCAAAATTATTGAATTTGATTGGTTCCTAGGTTCCTTCAGGAGGGTTGGTTCCTATATATATAGGGAAATGATCAAATAGGAACCAAATCCCCCCGTGAGAATCTAGGAACCAAACATATTAGCAAATTATTAGTACATATTAGCAGTGTGTATAATCTCTAACATCTTAGCAATATGTTGCTAATATTATGATCTCGTCAAGTTAGCAATATGAGTTGACCTCATGTTAGCAACATAATCTCTTGATGCCAGCAATATAAATCTCTCATGTTAGATTGCTTCCTAGGTTCTCACAGGGGGATTGGTTCCTATTTGAACCCAACCCTATATATATATATAGGGAATGGATCAAATGTAAACAATTCCCTTGTGTGTAAACTGTAAATCCATCTTCCACCATTCATTCATTAAAAATAAGTGGCCAAGATTAAATCCAATTCAAGGTGGCATTTTTGTAATATTTAACTTATTCTATAAAGATAAGGTTATTTATGTAATTAAATAATTTAATTAGGGTTTGGAATATGTTCTATCCTTCTCCATTCCCCTTCATTCCCCGTAATTGAAATCTCTCTCTCTCTCTCTCTCTCTCTCTCTCTCTCTCTCTCTCTCTACCACCATCACCACTACCGCCGCCATCATCATTTTTCCACCCACACGTGAATATCCAACAACAGTAGAAATAATTAGTCTATATCGTCTATCTCCCTCTATCTATTGCAGCCATTACTGTCCCTTCCACCCGCATGAGGAAATCAACGATTGGGTGATGAAGATCTGAATAAGAGAAAAACCGCTGACGATTGAAGCTTGTCCGGAAATCCAACAACAGTAGCGACGATGAAGATCTGAATAAGCATAAAAATATCGGCGATTGAAGCTTGTCTAGACTGTGGCATTTTAGATTCTCTCACACAATCACTATCAATTTTTTTTTCTGATTCATCTCTGCGTGTGCCATCATTTTTTGATATTTATTTTTTGTAGATTTGATGTATCCAACACGTATTTTTTTAAGAGATTTAGAGGTCTTCTAAAAATTTTTTGAGCCTTTTTTTTGTCGTGTCTATGCAATTTTTGTTCAACAATGATGTTTTTGTTGATGTTTATGTTTTCAGATTTAAAGTTAAATAATTGTTAGTTGAAAAATTAGTATATATGTTTTCGGTATGTTTGTTCATATATGATGTTAGCATGATACGATTTATTTATTAGCATCATTATGTTTTTTTGTTAGCATTATGTTATTATTGTATATGCTAATATTTGTGCTAACAAATATTACTATGTATGCTATGTAAGATGTTCTTAAATGTTAATGTTGTGACATTATGATGATAGGTACCAACTCAAGTTCTAATGATTTGGAGACTAAAATAGATATAGCAATATGTAAATTTTCTATGAAGCTATTGAAAGATATACGAGGCATGCATACATTTTTTCTTTAAATGAAAGAATCTAGGCTTTAAATTAGGTATGTTTCGTTAGCATATGACAACTATTTTGTTAGCAATAATTATATTTCTATGAGGGTTTATTTTATTATAATTAGAATATGTTTCGTTAGTATAGATTATGTTACTATAACGGTTTATTTCATCCCAATTATGATTTATTTTATTAACATATAATAAATTATTTGTTAATTTTCAATTATATGTACAACGAACACTACATTAATGCATTAAGACATTTTTTAGATCCTCTCACACAATTACAATTGATTCGATTATTTTTTCTGATTCATCTTTGCGTATATCATCATTTTTATTAGTTCGTCTTTGGTAGATTTGATGGACTCAACAGGTATTTTTTATTCAATTTGGAAGTCCTTTGTAATTTTTTAGCTATATATTTTTGTCACATCTATTAGTCTATATATTCTTTTTTTAGAGATGGTATTTTTGTTAATGGTGTTTATGTTTTCAGATTTGACGTTGATTAGTTGTTGGTTGAAGAATATATGTTTTTGATATTTTTGTTCGTTTATTATGATGTTAGCTAGATACGATTTATCCGTTAGCATCATTCTATATTTGTGTTAGCATCATGTTTTTGTTATGTATATGAATATTTGAGCTAACAAATATTTGATGGATTCACTAATGATTTTGTAACTTCTATAAAAAAAAATAGATATTTGTCGCCATGTTAGTTTGAATTTTTGCTTTTATTGAATATGTTTTCTTTTTAGAGATGATGTTTCTCTTTATTGAATATGTTTTCTTCGGAAAAATATTTGTGTTAACGAACATTTCTATGTATGCTAGGTAAGATATTTTTAAATGCTGACCCTATAATATTATGATGCAGGTTCCAACTCAATTTTATGAGGCATATGTGCCTTTTTTTTAGATGAAGAAATTTAAATTTGAAATAAGCTGAATTGGCTTATATTGTTAGTTTTTTTGTTGTAATATTTTTTTTTTCAGGTAGTTTGTATCTTTAATGTAGAATAAATCAATATTATTTTTCGTTCACATATGTTCGAGTTACGTTAAAAATATAGTTTGTGTTGTATTCATTTGACACAGTTATTCAATGCTAATATTGATTTATTATAATGCTAATGAAGTGATAACATATTGCTAACGAAGAACAGTATAGTGATAGAAAACAATATACATTAATGTATTAAGTGTTTTAACATTGGATATCCAATACTAATATCTTATTAATATAATGCTAACGAAATAATAACATATTGCTAATGAAAAATAATATATTGACAATGATCAATACATTAAGATATTTTTTATATCTGAATGAAAATGCATTGCTAAGGTTATCATTGTCATATGCTAATGAAAATATTATAATAATGCTAACATAATCATGTGTTTTTATACTATATATGTGTGATGAAAATATAAACGAATATTAATAATAGTGAATACTAAAATATTTACTTTCATATACTAATATTTTATTAATATAATGCTAACGAAATAATAACATAATGCTAAAGAAAAATAATGTATTGACAACGATCAATACATTAATATATTAAGATATTTTTTGTATGAGAGTGAAAATGCATTTTTAATGTTAGAGTGAAAATGCATAATAATGCTAACAGAATCATGTATTTTTTCATACTATATGTGATGATAATATAAACGAATACTAAAATATTTCCTTTCATAAATAAATGTTAATATGATTGTTAGCATTGCCATATGTCATTGTTAGCATATAATAATGATGGCAGTAGAATTATGTAAAGCATATGACAACATCATAATAATGTTAGCATTGATGTATGCTAACAGAAGCATTATATATTACTATAAATGTTTATCATATCAATTTCAGGATTCTATAATTTAATTTTAGTGCAATTCATCACTTACTTCTATTAGCATTGTCATATGCTTATAAAAGCATTATATAATGCTGAAGGAATATATTTCATAATGCTAACGAAATAATAATGCAGTAGATTGAAGTCAAATTATGCAACTAATAACATTAAATCAAACAAGCATAATTTTCTCCATGATTAATATTTTTTTAAAATTATTTTTTTTGTTGAGAAGTAGGTTTGACTAGCTTTCCAACCATACTAAAATTTTCATTTAATTATTTCATATCGAAATCAGTTTTGCATTTAAACTTATGCATTGTGCATACAGTGATACTGCTTCGTTAGCATATGATTATGTGTTCGTTAGCATATGAGTGTGCCTTCATTAGCATACATCCTGGAAGTCCGTTTTTTTTTTATTTTGACCTTGAGGCGAAAATTACCAAATTGCCACCGCGTTTTTTTAAGTTCATCTTATTTACAAAAATGCCACCGCTTCTTTGACCAAATCTTGACCATTGAATTTTGATGGATATATGGTTAGAGATTAGTTTACAGTTTACACACAAGGGATGGTTTACACCAGAACCATCCCATATATATATATATAGGGAAATGATCAAATAGGAACCAAATCCCCCCGTGAGAACCTAGGAACCAATTCCCGGAATTTAGAAATTAGGTCATGTTTTTTTAATGAAGGCGGGGTTATTTTCATAATTTAGAAATTATTCCCGGAATTAAATAGACAACACATTAAAACCGTTGTCTTTTATGACCTTGTATTAATATGCTAACATAAGAGATTTATATTTCTAACATCAAGAGATTATGTTGCTAACATGAGGTAGACTCATATGGCTAACTTGACGAGATCATAATATTAAATTGACATGTATTAAACACCACACATATAACATTAATATTGGACCACATTTAAAATAATACTGTGTAACATGATCATTCATACATACAACATATTGCTAATATGTTAGAGATTATACACACTGCTAATATGTGACTAATAATTTGTTAATATGTTAGTAACATGTTGCTAATATGTGAATAATGATATGCTAGTATGATTTAAATTCTCAAATATTACAAGTTTTCAAAATAATATTAAGCATTGATAAAGTTATAATTGTTTATGAACTTAACTATATATAGCTCATACTTTAACTATTTTCTCATGAAAGCAACTTAAAATTTAAAGTCGTGCATAAAAAGTTTCATGTTAGCAACATAAACACAAGATATGAGCAATATTGTGATATCATATTAGCAAATATCTGACAGTTACGAGTTGAATATACGTGAAAATAAGTTTTTTGTATTTTACATCAATTTTTGCTCAAATAAACATATCCATTATGTATCTTAAATGAAAGAGCATGAAAAAATCTTTAATTTGATATATTTTTTGCATAAATTGGATAAAAAACGAGTAAGTTATGATTATTTAAAGTTTTTAGGAATTTTTTATAGGATGATGTCACTTTATAAAAAAAATCTGCAATTACCCCTTATATTTCGAATTTTACATATTTACAACTATGCCACCACCTTTTTATCCGTCATGTCATCAAAATCCTTAAATTTAATTGGTTCCTAGGTTCTCACGGGGTATTGGTTCCTATTTGAACCCACCCCTATATATATATATATAGTATAGGATTGGTTCCTATTTGAACCCACCCCTATATATATATATATAGGGGTGGGTTCAAATAGGAACCAATTCCCCTGTGAGAACCTAGGAACCAATCTAACATGAGAGATTTATATTGCTAACATCAAGAGATTATGTTGCTAACATGAGGTGAACTCATTTTGCTAACTTGACGAGATCATAATATTAGCAACATATTGCTAATATGTTAGCGATTATACACACTGCTAATATGTGACTAATAATTTGCTAATATGTTTGGTTCCTAGGTTCTCACGGAGGGATTTGGTTCTTATTTGATCCTTTCCCTATATATATATATATATATATATATATATATATATATATATATATGTCGAGCGACCATTTTGAGCGACTCATGTGAACGTCGTGCCACATCATCAAAATTGATTTTTAAGTTTTCTTCTCGCATGCTCGTTTATTCTTCCATTGCTCCTCTCTCACCATTGTGATGTTCACCATAATTTCTCACTCCTACAAATTCTATAACTTTGTTGTCTTCAGTCATAGTCGAAGATTCAAATAATTTATTTTTTCTTCATACCTATAGAGAACAACCTACATCAAATTCAGTGCCCTTCCACAACAACGATTTTTTTTTCATGTGTTTCTCCACCACTCTGGTCTCTCTCCAAGACGTTGTTCACTTTTTTCCTTGCTCTGCAAATCCTAATTTCTTCTCATATATATATATATATATATATATATATTTCATAAAGAAAAAAAAATCTACAATTTGGTCAAATTCCAAATGTCAGATTTCTTCTCATATATTCACAAGTCTCAGATTATATGTTTTTTGCTTTGTGCCACGCGCAAAATCTCAATTTGATCAAATTCTATTCACGATGATACATTTTTTATGCAGACACCAAAAATTGAAATAAGAATTCCTTGAATCTTCAATTAAATTTAATTTCATGGAAGAGAGGTAGAAAAACAAATAAAGAGTGGGAAGATATATGGCTCTGCATTTAATTGCAAGAGGATTTAACTTGGAAGTGGTGTTTTACTCTAATTTCAAGTGGGTTAAATATTTAGGAAAAATGAAGAGCAGTAACGCAAGAAAAGATATTTCGCCTCTAATTTTTTCTTGTGCGAAATTGAACTGATTTTCTCTTAACAAGAAGGACGACCCGACAACGTGAAGGGGGCGATCCGTGAACAACTTATGAAGAAAACATGATTCCGTTCAATTGGAGTGAAGAGATGAAAATTAAGGAAAAAGAATGATTTTTTTGTTTAGAAAAAAGAGGAGAAAACTTCATAAATGGCAGAAACAAAAATTCAGAATATAATTGGCTTTTAGGGAAGAGGGGTGATGCGGAGAAATAAAAAAAAGAACAGAATTGGATTAGAGGAACAATGCTGAGAAAGAAAGAATTCAGAATTGGTACAAGAGAGTTGGAGGGAGACGAACGTAAAGGGGAAAAAAAATAAATTTTGATGATGTGGCATGGCGCTCACGAGAGTCGCTCAAAATTGTCACGCGACATATCAAATCTCAATCTCTCTGTTTCTCTCTCTCTCTCTCTCTCTCTATATATATATATATATATATATATATAAACCTGCCTCCAACTGCGACTATTTCATTACTGATTTAGTGGTAATATATAAAACTAGCCGGTCAAACTTAAAAAAAAAATTATTTTAGCCACTAACTTTTAAACATATTTATTTTAGCCAGAATGACAATTTTACCCTCACGTGTTGCGCGCAGTGTCCAGCGTGCACAGGGGCATTTTCGTCCAAAGTGGCTAAAATAAATATGTTTTAAAGTTAGTGGCTAAAATAAATCTTTTAAAAGTTCAAGTGGCTAAAATAGTTATTACCTCTACCGATTTATCGTCTCCACCTCTGCGATCCTCAATCATCATCACCGCTGCAAATCGCCAGCATCTTCGACACCTCTGCAACTGTTACAACCATCACAACCACTATTGCAACATCGACTCATTCTCTGCCGCTGTGATTTTTCCCAAATCTCGGCAGCCCTCCACCTTCGCCTCTGCAACTGCAACAACCATCACCACCACTGCAATGTCGACTCCGCCTCTGCAACCAGATTTGTAAGTGTTTCTATCTCTAAATTTCCAAAGTCTCTATGCATTTCGGGAGTAGGGTTTAGTCGCATGGAGGAATTTACATTTTTTCTCCATCTATTTTGAAAATCTTATGTTGTATTTAATAATTAAGGATGAAAGCAAGTGTTGAGAATAATTGTGAATGTTATTTAGATAGTCTATTCTGGAGTCTTGAACCTCAGTAGAAACTCTATTTCATTTATAATTTGGTCGAAACTTTTAAGTTTCTTACTCTGCCAATTATATCTGGTGGAGCCTGCATTCTTTTGATTTACGTGTCTAGAAGGTTTTACTTATACACTAGTCTCAGACCATTTCAATATAACTTTATTAGAAGTCATGTATTACTCTATCTTTAGTTAGTATTGTCCCTATTGTACTGACAATGTTGTCCATACTTTATTCCATCTCTCATCATTGTTCGCAATGTGAGGTTTCTTAATTATATTTTATTTCAGGATATCTGCTCCTTCGGGTTAATGGGACTGTCTGGTGTACCTCTATACCGGTGCTTTTAAAATATTTATTATGTGTATGCAGTGCAATTAAGGTATTACTTTAACATAATTATTTAGGCTTAGAGGATTGGTGAACTTGAATCTTGCTCAATATAAATTGTAATGTTGTTGTTGATAGTTATATGATTGAAGTAGGTTGGAATAAGTGTGAGAATTACCATATTGGAAGTGTGAATGATGTTTACTTTTTTTTTCCTTGTGGGATTTCCATATGTAAACTTGCTTATAGTTATGTAGGTTTAAAACACGTGTTGCTATGGTATAACTTAACATCCTGTTTTGATGAAGCCATTGAATTGATGTGATTTTTGAGTATATTTTGCTTGATTTTACTTCTATGCTTGTTGTTTGAATTCATCAACTCAGGTGCTGATTGATTTCTTCCACTTAAATGATAGAAAATGCTCATTTTGGTTAATTAATCATTATAGTAGTTTTTCTGTTTATTTAGAAAAACTCTCACTAAATATAGAACGTTATAATTGAAAAAATAATCTTGAAGATGAATGATTCTTCATGTTCCATTTTCATGAAGACAAATGTACATAATGTACTCATGTCTGTAGAAATTCATAGGTTGTTAAACTACCTCAGCTTCTTAGACATGCAAACTAGAAACTCACTAAGATGCAATTGATAAGTCGTTGTGTACATGGTTGTTGTCTCACCTTTAATCGTATCTAATATTTGATGCTTTAAGAGTGTTGATTTGTATGAAGTATGAGTTATTGCAAGACAAATTCCCAAGGACTATTTTTATTATATTTTGATATATTATTTTTATTGCGAGTCAATGAAAGATGAAAGTTAAGAGCTCCATATTGGACAAGGGTTGTTTGCTCTTAAATTCATTAATAAGAGTAAGAAATACAAACATGCATGATATTTTTCAATTTCTTTATGTTTTTTACATACTAGATGTTGATATGAAATGCTTAGAAATAGCATAAATGATCTTACAGGGGTATACTAATTGGATTTCTATAGCAGAACAATAGATTATATTCAACTCTTCCATCTTTTAGATAAATTATATTAGTGCATTAGACTGAGTTATCATTGTACTTTCGGATGCATCAACAGCAAAACGTGCTCTTACCACCTTGTTGCCAAGACTTCTATAATTAGCTAACCAATGCTACACTTTTGGAAGTTGTCCGCATCTTCTTCTTCTTATACAATTATAAGTATAATGGTTTGGTAATTGAATATCTTGGCAGCAACATGAAAAATATGGAAATGTTTGTAGAATTTGAAGTTGCCATTTTTTTATGCTTTTCGAGAACTATTAGAGATTGTGAAATTTTTGATTTTGTAGTGAAATGTGAAGGAAAATCCCATGTAAAGTTTACAGATGTTTAAGAGAAATTCTTGCTCTTTAAACTGGTTGTAATCAAATGGATCTTTCTTGCTTTAATTAATATACGTAATTTAAATATCATGAAATTAATTGAAGTTTTAGAATTTTGATCTAAATTAATTAATCTGATGTAGGTAACATGAATAACCACATAAAACTACCTTTGAAATTTTAAATGCATTTCGTTTCTCCAATAGTTTGTTGATGCTCCCGACCGCAAGTATTACTATGTATGAAGTAAAGTATCACTAGTTACGTGTTGATGTATCACTCATTTTTGGAAAAATGCAACACCAACAGAGAAAAAAATGCAAATTAACCATTATAGCAACCTTAAAAATATAATCAATCTTTCTATTTAGTTTTAACATGATGAACTCTTATCTAGCCAACTTTTTTTATGCATTTCGATAACAATTAGAGATTGTGATTTTTTTTTTATTTTGTAGTGAAATGTGAAGGGAAATCAAGCCTAATACAAAGCAAAAATTTGAAAGTTTTGTAAATTAAACTATTGATGAATATATATATATATATAACAAAAAATGCATATATAATGTTTTGGCATCGTGTATTGAGAAAGTTATGCAAATACTGTTTTAAAATTTACATATCATGAAATTAATTGAAGTATTAAAAACTTTGAGATAACATTGATGTGAATTAATTCATCTCATATACTTAACATGAATAATTAAAAAACTGCTTTTGAAATCATAAATGTATTTCTTTTCTCAAGCAATTTGTTGATGCTCTTAATAGCAAGTATCACTATATAATAAGTAAAATATCACTAGTTATGTGTCGAGGTATTACTTATTTATTTATTTTTTTGGAAAATACAAATTAATCATTATAACAACCTCAATAATATAATCAACACGACGAACTCTCGTCTTGCCAACTTTTTTTATGCCTTCATGCCAAGAGATATATTACTAACTATGAAGTATCATATCTTAAACATTGGATACAAAAAATTAATCAACAATCAATAACATAACCAACAATATCATATCATAAAATATTAAATTCATTTAATAATGTCAAAGTATCATATCCTAAAACAATTTAAGATTATGGATTTTGGAACCAAACTCCTTTGAAATTGGTGTATCACATGTATTCTTTTTTTTTTGAAGATGCCATTTTATTTTTTTTCTCCTATCCTTTGTGTTTGAACCTGGATTCCAGTGCCAGTATCTTAATGGAAGGGCTTGAAACATATGCATTCTCTACGGAATGTAATGTAGTAATCAATGTTTCAACATTTGCAATAAGCCTATTATGTGCCCTTTCAACTATTTTTCAAAAGTGTTATTAACTATGATGTAAAGTATCATTAATTATAATGTGAAGTATTGATCATCTTTTTTATTCGACTAAAACTATACCGCAAGTATACGGTGCAATTATAGTAAATATGGTGAGCAAGAGTATCGTATCCACAAAGACTAATTAGACCTAATTGTGTGTACTACAACATCGGACCTCAATTGTTATCTAGATGATAAGAAAAAAAGGAAAGATAATTAACTAATCTAAACTAAAGGAAGCAATAAATAAACGGTGAAAATAAATGGAGAAAGGGACAAGAAGGTAGAGGTACTTTCGGGATTGATTTCTTTAGGTACTTAGCACTAATGATCCTATTAAATGTCTATTTATGGTGCCAAATTTCACTAGGATAATCTCTAATATATCATAAGCTCTCTCGAGATACTTAAGTTGTAGGGTACACGCTAGATTCGTCATCTCCGATTGAATCCTACACATGTACTTACCAAAAGCTCCAAAGATTATAGCCCCTCACACTAAGCCTCAATTCTCTCAAATTTATCGACATAGGTATCTCGTGCCTAGGGTTCGTCTATTGAGACTCATCTCTTGATTTTTGAATCAATAGATAAAATCTTATCAATTGGTGATCAATTAACCAACACCCAAACAAAGCATAAGCACTAGAAATAAAATATGGTCATAAACAATAAAAAAGAAAAGAAATGCATAAATACCAAAATATTCTCAATCCCAAAATACAAGATAATCTAACATAACATAACTACAAATGCAAGGATTAAATTATCTCAAAGAAAATCAAAGACAAAAATAAGAAAAAAAACTAAGAACAACCCGAAAGTTACGTCTCGACTCCTCTATTGCTCCATCTCATCTCATCTTTGCTCCATCTTTAAGCCATTGCTCCTTATTCACCCTAGCTAGGTGGAAATCCTAGCTAGGATGTGGGTTTGTGGGTGGCTAGGGTTTTGAGGTGTGGGAGGAGAGTATTTTGATGTAGAGAGGAGATTTGGGTGTGTGGTGGAGGAAAATGGATTGATTGTATAAAATAAGAGGAAAATCAAATAAAAAGGGAAAGAGCCGCACAGATCCGAAATTCTGGGCTGGGGGTGCGACACGGGATCAGTCTCACCCTTAATCATGCTCCAATCAAAGAAAAACATGTCTCTGGTGTGAGTGCTCCGGTTGCGCCCTCACTCGCGCTGCCACTCGCACCAGCGATTCTGCACCGACACCTTTCACGATTTTGTTCTGTTCTCCCTCAATTCTTATCCGATTGAGATGATTCAACTTGAAGCGCATTTCTCATTCGATTATCTATGTTTTCATGGCTTTGGATCACTCAAAAATTCATTTATTTATTCTCCATTTCTTGTGAAACTCAAATAACAAACAAAACTTCCAAATCGAGAGGTTAAAAGTGCAATTTGGGTTAAAGCACATGCACAACTCTTCAATTAACTTCATTTCAACCTCAAAATGTTATGCAAAAACACCACTTATCAACTCCCCCCAACTTAAAAGCTTGTTTGTCCCCAAACAATGAAGAAAAGATAAAATGTTGAAATGATGAAATTTGTAAAGATGGATCATGCCTCAGAGATTCAAATGAAAATGCATTTGAGTATAAATTCAAAGCTTCAAGTTCTAGAGGAAACATGCATGAAATATAAAAACACCAGAATAAAATAAGACCAAGTCTTAGGCCCAAATCTCACAAGCTCAATAAATTCCAAAGGCACAAGAATTCAAAAAATCCATCAAAAGTATATTTCAACAATTCACAATCATATCCAAGTTTTCAAAATAATCAATGAAAATCAACTCATCATAAGCAAGCCAACAATCCAAATCTCATACAATCTCAACAAATTCTCAAGATTCAAGATCCCAAAAACTTCCGATTATTTAAAGCATTTAAACGTGCAAACAAACAAACAAGATAAAAAATAAAAACAAAACCAAACTAATGCAACCTACATACAATGCAACACATAAAATGTTAGAAAAAACTATCAAGGGTTTTTCTGACAAGGGATTTTGATGAGATGTCAAAATATGCCAAAATACGCAAAGAGCTTTAAAAAACCGAAAAAGAAATCAAGCAGAAAACTAAGGATGATCATATAAAAAATCGAGCTATCAAAGCCAAAAGAAATGATCAATCCAAGTGAGAAAAAGAAAAGAAAAGAGAGGAAAGAAAAAGAGATGAAAGAAAAGAGAAAAGAAGGAAATCAGCCAAGAGCTGAGAAAAGAAAAGAGAGAGAGAAAAGAACAGAGAGAAAAAGAAAATATCCAGCCACAAACGGCTATGAAAAAGAAACTGTAGCTTGCTAGATCAGTTAGCAAGATAAAATTGAAAGTTGCAGGTACCATCAAGTAGAGTACCAAATGCCATCAGTCTATATTGATGAACTGAAGGAAAATAACAGTTCAAGGCACCAACCCAGAATTGCCTAACACCAACTGAAGAAAAAGTTCCAGCTGAAGAAAAATGCCAGCTGAAGAGAAGAACTGAAGGATATGCCAGTTCAAGACCATTCCCGGCTAAAGAAATATCAGTTGAAGAACACATCCGTTTAAGCTTATGAACATGCCAGTTCAAGATGATACCAACTGAAGAAGACTAACAATCGAAGAGAGGACAATACCAGCTGAAGACCACATCAGTTTGAGCTGATAAAAATGCCAACTCAAGGAAGTCCCAGCTGAAGGAAAATTCCAGCTGAAGAAATACCAGTTCGAAGAATACCAGCTGAAGACGCATCAGTTTTGAAGTCCAATTGATGAAGTGCCATCAACCGAATTAAAGAATAGTCCAAGGAAGTCCCAGCTGAAGGAGAATTCTAGCTGAAGAAATACCAGTTCGAAGGATACCAGCTGAAGATGCATCAATTTTGAAGTCCAACGGATGAAGCGCCAGCAACCGAACTGAAGACCAGTCCAAGGAAGTTCCAGCTGAAGGAACACAAGTCCAGAATGCCAGCCAAAGAACACTGGATCAAACTGCCAGCTGAAGCAAATCAAACTAGAGCTCAGAAAGTTTCAAGCCTGAGTTCAGAACTGCCGGCTGAAGATGATCTTAACTGGAGCATTCCAAACTACCAGAGATGCGCAGAACTGACAGACGAAGAACTGAAGATTCCAACTGCAAGACAAAGCTCAGAACTGAAGATCAAGAGAGAAGTCGTAACTGAAATTCAAATTTCAGATAAGCCAAAGAAGATCTTGAAGTTAATGCAACCGAGATCTTAGAACAAAAGCTCGTAAGAAGAGCAAATGCTACTCAATGGTTGTAATAACCCGAAACTTTCTCATAATTGTTATTTAGAAATTTGAAATACTTGCTCGAAAATAATTGTATTAGGACCTAATGATAATCCTATTATATATATTATTATTATTTTTTGAACTCTCTATCTGGAAAAAAAAATTATAAAACTTGTCCAAAATTTTCACTTTAATAATAGAAATATGTGGAGTTAACGGTTGAATTTAGAAATTTATTTATTTATTTATCTATTTTTCTTTTAGTCTGGTTCATTAGCACAATGTTAACTTTGGTAATTATTAAATATATTTTTATTTAGGGTTATTAAATGATTTCAATAAAAATCATGAATAAGATATTTATTAAATTTCTTTCAATTCCTCTTCAATTGAACACGTAGGTTGTATGCCAATTCAGCAAAATTTGGAGAACACTTGTCCAGCTCTTATTTTCTTTACTAAACAATCAAGTACCATAGAAGCTATTTCTTTCCCCTGCAGATTAACGAAAAACCATTACCCCAAACTCTTCATCTGGAAATCAATTCTCACAGCAAACTTACTCGTCTAGGTAAGCCCAGTTTAAATTTAATTATCTGTATTTTCTTTATATATTATATGCCCAATAATCTCAGAAAATTTCCCAACTTCAGATAACCAAAGCAAAACCAAGAATCTATACCACTGTAAACCATCAATTCATATTTCTTAACGTATCAATTCAAAACCAAAACAGAACCACCCTCAATTATATTTTTTCGAAACCAATTTTGACATATCATAACCCAATCAAATATCTCCTCGTCAATATACATACATGGTTCTGTAGAAGCTAAAACTATAAAATTTCAGATATATAATTTGATATTAAGAAATAAATAGAATTAGGAAGAGAGAAACTGTAGGGTTAGAAGAGATAGCAGAATTCGAGCAAAACCAATCAGAAATTTGAGAGTTTATCTTCTATCCAGGTGGGCTATTATATTTTTGTAAATTGTATCTTTCGAGCTATTAAGCTCTGCTCTGTTAAAATTGCATATGTGATTATCTGTGTTAAATATTTACATGCTACTGTATGTTGTCGGAGTCTCATATACCAGCGCTGTGTCAATGTGAGTAGCTACAGTATGCATGCTTTATTTGTCCTGCCCTACTCCTTGTCGGTGAGACAAAAATGAAACACTTATGGGTTATACTCATTGGGTATACTTGGCCATACTCAACTTTACGCGTGGTGATGTAGTACGGGTTGCGGGCAGTGATTGGTTACTCTTAAGTGCTTCACGATAAAATGTTTTGGTGAACTTAGGTTGCTTTAAATTTTGAAACCTCCTAAGCTTCACTACCTGCATGAACACAGATAGATTACTTTAATAAAATGATTTGCATAACTCGAATTGTAAAAACTTGCCCACTGAGTGCACTAGTACTCAGCCCAAATATTTTCAAATATTTTTCAGGTCAATAGGCTGGCGCGTGGAGGTGATGACGCTGAGAGATGGGCTTTTGTTATTTATGTATTTTCCCATTGTCTCTTTTTGTTAAGTATCATGTTCATAATAAAGTCTCCTTGTAATATCCTTTTGTTAAACACTAAGAGCTTTGATCTTGATGTTATGAATATGTATATATTATTATATAGCATGTTTGATTATTCTGAGTCTTCTGTTGAAATTTTATTAATCAGGTTACCCCTTTCTTTCCCGCTTCTTAATTCCAACCCCCGTGGCGTCCATTTCCACGGTCTTTCGGGACCGGGGCGCTACAAAGTGGTATCAGAGCAAGGTTTGCAACTCTGTAGACCTGCAGCATTATTCTTTGAATTCGGAATTATATCTATTCTCTTCCACTATTTGTTCAGCAGCCCTCAACACGTCATCTACGCCGCCCTCAACAAAAGGTACACATGTATTTTAAAATTGATGCATATGAAAGTACAGTTTGTTACGCTAAATATTTTTTTCAGGTTTCACAGTCAGATATTGTGATTCATTTATTAAAGTTATTTTCAGGTTTCATGATAAAAAAAAATCGTGATTCGTTCTATTACCAGGTTTCATGATAAGAGATCATGATTCTATTACCAGGTTTCATGATAAGAGGTCATGATTCTTATATTATCAGGTTTCATGATGAGAGGTCATGATTCGTATATTTTAAGGTTTCACGATTTGATATCATGATTCGTTTATTGAAAAATATTTTCAGATTTCATTATCCGTTATCGTGAACAATTTTGAAAATATTTTACAGGTTTCATGATTATATTTCATGATTCATCATTTGGTTAAGAATTATTTCCAGGTTTCACGATAAGAGATTGTGATTCATTTACAAGAGAGTTATCTCCACGTTTCACTATAAAGTATTGTGATTCAAACTTATATTAAGGTTTCACGATGAGGGTTCGTGATTCGTCTAAAGTTATTCAAAGATGCCAAGACATCTGGATTTTGATTTTGACCAAAAGATGGGAACCATTATGTAGTGTCTTGTAGACTTGAACGTAGGAAGAACTTAGAATGGATAGGTGTATTCTTTTAGATGGCTTAAGTTATATGGATTTTTAGGAAATGCGGTTCGCGTGTATATGTATTTGAGGAGCATGTAGGGAGAATTTCGAATGTCTATGAAGAATCACGATAGAAAGATCTGTTCTCGCTACTCCTGTCTCTATACATTTGTGATCGAGGAGCAAGGACAAGTTCGAGACTGCATGTCTTAAGTTCCGGGTGACGTATACGATGATCGAGATAATATGCTTTGATTCAAGAGGATCGATATCTATTTTCTATCTCTCTTCTCGACTCAAAAGATGATGTGAAAGAAAATTTGAAGAAAGCTGTAGAGAAGAACGTATGAAGAGTTATGCGCATCAAGTTAAAGTGGACCAAGACAAAGTATACGTCTTAGTAAGATTTACGACTCGAGATAAACAGTCTTTTGCTAGGATTAATGAAGTAGCGTATATGATGGCCTTCCCACCCAACCTCAATGATGTGTTCTACGTCTTGATGCGGAAGAAATACGAGTTTGATCTTAAACCACGTGATCAGAAAAGAAGATATGATGCTAAATAACGATTTAAAGTACAACGAAAGCTCCAGGCCATTCTTGATCGGAAGACCCAGAGTCTGAAGAATAAAGTGATTAGCATAACAAAGGTACCACGAAACTGCCATGGATAAGAAGAAGCAACGTGAAAGTTGGAGTTAGAATTGCTCAAGAACTGTCTCTACACTCCATTTCAAGATTAGTAAATTTCGGGACGAAATTTATTTTAAGGGGGGTAGAATGTAATAACCCGAGACTTTCTCATAATTGTTATTTAGAAATTTGAAATACTTGCTCGAAAATAATTGTATTAGGACCTAATGATAATCCTATTATATATATTATTATTATTTTTTGAACTCTCTATCTGGAAAAAAAAATTATAAAACTTGTCCAAAATTTTCACCTTAATAATAGAAATATATGGAGTTAACGGTTGAATTTAGATATTTATTTATCTATTTATCTATTTTTCTTTTAGTCTGGTTCATTAGCACAATGTTAACTTTGGTAATTATTAAATATATTTTTATTTAGGGTTATTAAATGATTTCAATAAAAATCATGAATAGGATATTTATTAAATTTCTTTCAATTCCTCTTCAATTGAACACGTAGGTTGTATGCCAATTCAGCAAAATTTGGAGAACACTTGTCCAGCTCTTATTTTCTTTACTCAACAATCAAGTACCATAGAAGCTATTTCTTTCCCCTGCAGATTAACGAAAAACCATTACCCCAAACTCTTCATCTGGAAATCAATTCTCACAGCAAACTTACTCGTCTAGGTAAGCTCAGTTTAAATTTAATTATCTGTATTTTCTTTATATATTATATGCCCAATAATCTCAGAAAATTTCCCAACTTCAGATAACCAAAGCAAAACCAAGAATCTATACCACTGTAAACCATCAATTCATATTTCTTAACGTATCAATTCAAAACCAAAACAGAACCACCCTCAATTATATTTTTTCGAAACCAATTTTGACATATCATAACCCAATCAAATATCTCCTCGTCAATATACATACATGGTTCTGTAGAAGCTAAAACTATAAAATTTCAGATATATAATTTGATATTAAGAAATAAATAGAATTAGGAAGAGAGAAACTGTAGGGTTAGAAGAGATAGCAGAATTCGAGCAAAACCAATCAGAAATTTGAGAGTTTATCTTCTATCCAGGTGGGCTATTATATTTTTGTAAATTGTATCTTTCGAGCTATTAAGCTCTGCTCTGTTAAAATTGCATATGTGATTATCTGTGTTAAATATTTACATGCTACTGTATGTTGTCGGAGTCTCATATACCAGCGCTGTGTCAATGTGAGTAGCTACAGTATGCATGCTTTATTTGTCCTGCTCTACTCCTTGTCGGTGAGACAAAAATGAAACACTTATGGGTTATACTCATTGGGTATACTTGGCCATACTCAACTTTACGCGTGGTGATGTAGTACGGGTTGCGGGCAGTGACTGGTTACTCTTAAGTGCTTCACGATAAAATGTTTTGGTGAACTTAGGTTGCTTTAAATTTTGAAACCTCCTAAGCTTCACTACCTGCATGAACACAGATAGATTACTTTAATAAAATGATTTGCATAACTCGAATTGTAAAAACTTGCCCACTGAGTGCACTAGTACTCAGCCCAAATATTTTCAAATATTTTTCAGGTCAATAGGCTGGCGCGTGGAGGTGATGACGCTGAGAGATGGGCTTTTGTTATTTATGTATTTTCCCATTGTCTCTTTTTGTTAAGTATCATGTTCATAATAAAGTCTCCTTGTAATATCCTTTTGTTAAACACTAAGAGCTCTGATCTTGATGTTATGAATATGTATATATTATTATATAGCATGTTTGATTATTCTGAGTCTTTTGTTGAAATTTTATTAATCAGGTTACCCCTTTCTTTCCCGCTTCTTAATTCCAACCCCTGTGGCGTCCATTTCCACGGTCTTTCGGGACCGGGGCACTACAATGGCTATCTTTAAATGAAAGCCCCTTAACGGCTTTATCATTTATGATCACACAGTGATCATCAACGGTCACCAACCACTCATCTATAAAAGGTGAGCAACCTAAAAGGTGATCCGTGACTTTTGACTTTCAACTGTAACTCCTGGAGAGAACTTTAGCTAAGACTTTCAGCGAAGACGTTCGCTAAAGAACTAAAGCCTCACATTCAAAATTTAGAAGAAGCAAAAGTCCAACTGAAGAGAAGGAGCTAGATCACTCATCAACTAGATGTTGAAGATTTCTAGCTAGAGCAACTCCTTCAGTTCAAGTTCTACAACGATTAACTACCTAGCTCAAGCCGCAGATGCGCAAAGGAGCACATCAGTTGATACCAGTTTCAAGACTGTCTTCTTGAAGATTGAAAGAGATTTAAAACCTTGTAAAGACGGGCAATAACACCTAAAGTCTCTGTGAGCAGTTGAGATCGGTAAGTGTGAGCTATCGACCCACAAACCAACTGAGGAGGCTACTTGCGTTGGTTCATCACTTCCGGGACAGCAACAGTTGGAAAGGAATCCGTGACTCATAAAGTCACCGATAGCTAGGTCCAATACCTGTCTTCACTGTGTAACTATAATAAAGGAGCTTTACACTTGCATAATGAATTGTCCTTCTGCGGAAGGAAGAGAGGACGTAGAAGTTGAGCTTCAAACCTCTGTAAAACTGCTTGTGTGCTCTGCTTACTTTTTAGTTTCAATTACATGTTTTAAACTGCACACCTCAAGCACACACAACACTCCGAGCTAGCAGATCATCTCAACTGATCTCCTAAGATGCACGGATAACTCAGCGAGTCAAAACGGGCCCTGAATATTCCGCATCTATTGTTAAGTTTTTTGATCAGTTTATTCACCCCCCTTCTAAATTGATTCTGACTCGCCCCAGGACCAACATAAAACAAATAATAGAAAGAAATGGGAGATCCAAGATAACTACACTTCCTTCCCCCAAAATTATTTGACACTAAGTGAGAATAAATTTGAAGGAAAGAAGTGGTTCACCTTAAATGAGCTCACAAATGATTAGGGAAGGCAAGATGACACAAGACATGCGCATCCGAATTCCTTCGACGTTTTGTCCTCCCACTCCACGTGCTCACTCAACCTTAAAAAACAAAACACAAACAAACAAGAAATGAAAAATAATAACTAAAAAATAATGTCTAGACTAACAATGTAATCCTTATCATAATAACACAAATAAATCATTTAGTCCCCGACAACGGCGTCAAAAACTTGATCGTCTTTTTTTTTCTACTAAAACTATACCGCAAGTGTATGGTGCAATTATAGTAAATATGCCGAGTAAGAGTATCATAACCACATAAACTAATTAGACCTAAATGTGTGTACTACAACATCGGACCTCAATTGTTATCTAGACGATAAGAAAAAAAGAAAGATAATTAACTAATCTAAACTAAAGAAAGCACTAAATAAACAGTGAAAATAAATGGAGAAAGGGATAAGAAGGTAGAGGTACTTTTGGGATTGATTTCTTCGGGTACTTAGCACTAATTATCCTATTAAATGTCTATTTATGGTGCCAAATTTCACTAGGATAATCTCTAATGCATCCTAAGCTCTCTCGAGATACTTAAGTTATAGGGTACACACTAGGTTCGTCATCTCTGATCGAATCCTACACATACTTACCAAAAGCTCCAAAGATTCTAGCCCCTCACACTAAGCCTCAATTCTCTTGAATATATCGACATAGGTATCTCGTGCCTAGGGTTCGTCTATTGAGACTCATCTCTCGATTTTTGAATCAATAGATAGAATCTTGTCAATTAGTGATCAATTAATCAACAATCAAACAAAGTATAAGCACTAGAAATAAAATATGCTACAACTTAGGGCATCAGCGAGAAGTTAAACTCGGCAAGCAGTTTCTGCCATCTTGCTTGCTTTGCAGTCAGCTTAGGTTTGGTCAAGAAGTAACTCACTGCCGTGTTGTCCGTCTTGACCACAAAAGGGAAGCCCAGTAAATAGTGTCGTCATTGTCTCAAACAGTGAACAACGGCCAACATCTCTTTCTCATGTACGGGAAAACGTCTTTCGACATTTTTCAACCTCTGGCTCTCAAAAGCCACTAGGTGTGCTTTCTGAGTTAGCACTCCACCGAGGGCAAAATCAGAAGCATCCGTCTCCACAACAAAAGGTTTTTTAGGTTGGGGAGTGCGAGCACGGGGTCGCTCATGATCACCGTCTTAAGCTTCTAGAAGACAGCTTGTGCTTGGGGAGTTCGCTCCTACACCTCAGTTTTCTTCGTCAGATCCGTCAAGAGACGGACGATCTCTGAGTATCCCTTCACGAATCTCTTGTAGTAGTTAGCCAGTCCAAGGAACGATCTCACTCCATGAACATCTTCCGGTGGCTTTCAATCCTCAATGACTTGGATCTTTTTAGGATCCATGCAGATTCTTCATCTCTCAATGATGTGGCCTAGGAACTTGATCCTGTTTTGGCCAAATGAGCACTTCGACGACTTGGCATAAAGCTCATGCTCTCATAATCTAGTGAAGACCTTGCGAAGGTGCTCCAGGTGCTCCTCTAGGGATTCACTGTAGATAACGATGTCGTCAAGGTACACCACCACAAACTTATCCAAGAACCCGTGTAGTACCTGGTTTATTAAGGTGCTGAAGGTGGCGGTGGTGTTCGTCAAGCCAAAAGGCATCACCATATATTCATAGCCCCCGTACATTGTCACGATAGTGGTTTTGAACTCGTCTCTTTTCATGATCTGGACCTGCCAGTAGCCCGATCTGAGATTAATCTTCGAAAAATTCTTTACCCGGCTAAGGCGATCGAAGCAATCTGCCATCAGCAGTATTGGATATTTATTCTTTACCGTCAGTTTGTTCAAGACATGATAATCACAACACATCCCTGGGTACCGTCTGATTTTTTCTGGAACAGCACGGGGGCACCATATGGGGACTTTGCAGGCCGGATCAGTGCACTCTCGAGAAACTCCTTTAATTGTTTCTCGAGCTCCTCGAGCTCGGGATATAACATTCGGTACAGTGCTTAAGTAGGAGGCTTCGTGCCCGGCACCATATCAATCTCGTGGTCAACTGCCCTTTTCGACGGTAGCTTCTTCGACAATTCATCGAGCATGACGTCCTCGAACTCTCGAAGAATTTTCTTCACGATCTCGGGATCTTTCCCGACTTCTCCTCAATGTCCTCTATCCAGAGGGTGCACAAAAATGATGGTTTATTCTTCCGGCACCCCTTCACAAATTGCATGGCAGACAACGACTTTGAACTCATCTTGGGAGATAACATTTGGGCCGCGCAAGGTTTGTTTTCTATCATCATGAGGGCTCTCGTGTGAGGCATCACTGCTGTCTTCGTGTCCCGTAAGAAATCCAACCTAAGGATAAGTTTGAAGTCGTCTATTGTCACTACGGACAAGTTCGTCCTGCTTTCATATGTTCCCAATTTGATCAGCACGGACTTCACAACTCTAGCGATTGGTTGGGCAGCAGAATTAATGGTTATCACTAGGCCCACTCTCTTCTCCAACACTAGCCCAAGTCTTTTGACTTCGGTGCTAGTGAGATAATTGTGTGTGGCACCTGTGTCCACTATCGCCCGGATGGGCTTCTTGTTAATCTTCACGTCGACAAACATCAATCATTTCTCCTAGGTAGATTTTGTCAACGATTCTCCAGTTGCTCCACCCTTCATTGCAGGGGCGGTATTCATATTCTTGGGTAACACTTTACCCTTCTGTGCTGCCGTCCTCGATAGGGTATTGCACCTATGCGAGAAGGCCCCAAGATTCTCTCTCACTCTCGGAGTCCTCCTCGTTCTCTTCTGGAACTGGCACCGGTTCATTTTCTTTCTTCTTGGGCATCTTTCTGTCCCAATCAATGCTTTCACATAGGACGTTAAATAGCTGCCACTTCGGACAGTCCTTAATCATGTGGGGCCCATTGCACATGAAGCACCCATTAAATTTTGAGTTTCTTGCAGCTTTGTTGCCTCCTTAAGGACGACATCTATCCGTATTTCCCTAGGAACTCTCTTGGGAATGAGAGGACCTTTCACCTCCACCCCTGTTGTAAGTGGGTCGGAAGGTTTTGCTCCCACCTCCTTTTTGTTGGCTACCACTGGGTGTCAGTGGCTTTTTCTCCCGCGGCTTCGTGTGATAGTCCATAAGGCACTCAGCTGCGGCCATTGCATCACGAATGTTTGCCACTCACTAGAGTTAGAGTTCGGCACGAGCCTAGGGCCGTAATCTGTCTATAAACTGGTAGACCTTACTCTCTTCATCCATTTTCGGGAGATCCAATAATATAGAGGCAAACACCTTCGTGTACTCATTGACGGTGCCCGTTTGTTTGAGCTTACGGAGTGCCTTGTGGGCATTGTACCCAACATTCTGCAGAAAGAACTATTTTCTGATGGCTGCTTGAAGGAGATCCCACGTATCGATCCTTTCACATCGATTTCGTATGTCTTGATATTTCTCTCACTACCATTGTTTCGCGTCTCCAATTAAATACATTGTAGCTGTGGCGATCCTTTCTTATTCCTCTTCAATGTAGGCCGATATGAAATATTGTTCCATATTAAAAAAGAAGTTGTCAACTTCATTCGCGTTCCTCACGCCACTGTAAAGATGTGGCTCGGGGATCCGTTTATTCGCTCTTCCGCCAGTGCCAAAATTATCCGTACGGCCCACTGCCCCTCTGTTGACAACGGCTTGTTGGAGTAGCGCCACCTGCATCTCCAACCTTTCAATAGCTCGTTGTGTATCTCCCACTGATGACCATGCCTCTCGACTCTCGCTCAGTCGATGGTGGAGGTCCAAGTTCTCTTCCTCGAGGGTCTCGACCTTGTCTTGTAAGGTCTCGACCTTTTTCTCTAGTTCCTCGACTACGTATGCCAACTTGGCACACTCTCTTTCCATGTTATTGACCCGCTCGCTCTTGGTCGGGGCCTTTGGTGGAAACCCAGTTTTGTGGCCCGCTTGGCCAGTCCCCATGTTTGATGTAGTAGTAGTTTCTATAGTAACCCGCCTCGATTTATGGATCCGCTGCTCTGATACCACCTGTCACAGGGCGTTTGGCGCTTGTAGTGCTTAGATTAGGAGCGCACCATGGGGCTAGTAGTCCGTCCTAGACTACTTTCGCCTCACTATCGTATGCTTTGCTCACAAAGCTTGATGCATGATGACGATGCAATTCACACCCTCCGGTGCTTTTAGTAGGTCTCGGCAGAGCAAGCAACACACGATCACAATTGATTGCAAAGAACTCTTCATTAATGTAATTGGAATGTACATTATAGTTTGAAAGCAATTACAGCACGCGTTGGTTGGAGAGGGGGTCGCTCCTTGCAACGCTCATAATTAGACAAAAGTTCGCTCTTACCCCCTATAAAAGGCTTAAGAAAAAAAAAAGACTAGTGACAGCACTAGATACTAGAAAGCTAGAAAAAGACAAAAACCGTCGTGTAAGACCGTGCTTACAAATATGTACATTATAAAGAAAGGGCTAGCACTTGTGGTAATAATGGAGCTTCGGGCAAGATATTTGGCAGAGGTTTACCCCGACGGTAAGGTTGTGCTAGTGATGGCGGCCCAGACAGGTGCGGGTGGCCCGGGGCACTGAGGCGCTAGTTACGGGAGCCTGACGGGCCTCGGCAGCAAATAGTCCGTCATTACCTATCCCAAAGATCGGGATAAGAGATTGGACTTATCCCGACGAATCCTGGGAGAGGGGATAGGATGAGGGTAACATCTTGTGACACTTCGTTAGCATATGATTGTGT
The DNA here is from genome assembly GCA_026008535.1 of Perilla frutescens. Classification (NCBI taxonomy): domain Eukaryota; kingdom Viridiplantae; phylum Streptophyta; class Magnoliopsida; order Lamiales; family Lamiaceae; genus Perilla; species Perilla frutescens. The sequence continues at coordinate 41,900,997 of BRKX01000002.1, read as the reverse complement.
CTTCGTTAGCATGCATCCTGAAAGTCCGTGTTTTTTTTACCTTCAGGTAGGGGTGAGCATTCGGTCCGGACCGAACCGGACCGAACCAAAATAGTAAAACCGAATTTAACCGAAATTAATTTTGAGTGAACCGAAACTGACCGATGTTAAATAGACACCGAACCAAACCGAAACTGAAAATATCGGTTCGGTTCGGTCGGTTTTAGTTGAAACCGAAAATTTTCAGATCTCAACCACTACAGAATCACCGTTCATTAAAGGAGAAGAAAACAGAGAAATCTTACTCTGCAAAGATTGTGTTGCGGCAACAGATATAGGGAAAAATACTCAAAATCGAAATCCTAAAATAAAAGAGCTCATGTCCAAACCCATAAAAAAAAGCTCCCCAACTTGACCTTCGTTGAAAATAAAAGAACTCATGTCCAAACCCATAAAAAAAAGCTCCCCAACTTGACCTTCGTTGAACAACAATCAATATCGTTCATCTCAAAATATCTGAAATCGCTCATGTCAAAAATATCTGAACAACAATCAATTTGAAGAGAATGAGAAGAAGGGAAAGACGCAAGCAAGATATGAAGAGAGAGTAACAATGGGTTGAGATAATTAAATTTGTAGAGGCATAGATGATGGTACAAAAGAGAAAAATAATGAAAAGAAACAGAGAGTGATGAGATTTGGAGAAGTGAAAAACGAGGAGAGAGAGAGAGATGAAACTATTTAATGTATGTGACATTAATGGGGCAGAAGAGAGAGAGATCTAGGTTTGTGTGAAACAGTAAAATGTATAGAGTGGAAGATTATTAAATTCGGGTGGGGCCTTAAAGTGTAAGGAAGAAATTCAAATTTGGCCGCACAGTGTCAGAGACGTACACATAGACTCAATTTTTTTATAATTTATCAACATATCGGTTCGGTTCGGTTTTGTTCGGCTTTTTTAGAGTTCAAACCGAAACCGAACCGAAATAAAATCGGTCTGCCATGATAAAACCGAAACCGAACCGAATTCACTTTCAATAGCACCGAACCGAACCGAAATTGACTTTTCGGTTCGGTTTTTCGGTCACGGTTCGGTTCTGCTCAGCCCTACCTTCAGGCGAAAATTACCAAATTGCTATCACGTTTTTTGAATTTCCTTTTATTTACAAAAATGCCACCAGCCCATTGACCAAATTTTGACCATTGGATTTGGATAGATGTGTAGTTGGAGATTGATTTACAGTTTACATACTAATAATTTACATCAGAATCATCCCATATATATATATATGGGATCAAGCTATCAACTATGAACTATAATCGTGGGAATGAAAGCTATGTTACAAACTATAATGGAGATATCTATTTATAATGGACATAGTGGAACTATAATGATGATAGTGGAGATAGTGGAGAAATACTACACAATCTATGGTTGAGAATTATACAAGAGAATAGATAAAAGTGTTGGAATGCGGAAGCAAGTTGTGTGCTTCTCCATGAATAAGCTATTTCTAAAATTTATGCCATGCTTTGAAAGAGATCTTGGGGTTATAATAACATCCCACTTAACAATCCAAGGTACTTGGTAAAGGACTGTAAACATCAGTCCATGATTTTCCATAGAAGGATTAGTTTTAATAAAATCATCAAAAATGTCTCTCACTCTCTTTGGTAAAATTAAAGGATATAATCCCCAATTGGAAAACCAAATAATAAACCATTGAGGGAATTTTAACGTCTTTTGTTCTCCAAATTTAACAAATCAGCTATGTTTTCTTTGACTGTTATTACAGCAAAAAGCAATATCACAAGCTTTGATATAATCAAAGTAATTAAAATGAACTTTATTCGTTCTAGAATATCTAGAATTAGAAGGGATCTCTTTATATCTAAAAAGATCTCTACCCCATGCTTCTAGAGTTAACACTTGATTAATTGTAGCTTTAGAATAAGCTAACTCACCACCTCCTCTAGAGGTTGAATAAAAAAGAATTGAACAAGTTGCCAAAAGAATTTCTTGATAGAACATGAAATCCTTTGGAAAGAGAAATGGATCTGTATAATTTTTTAAATAAAAATTCATAACTTCTTCAGCTGTTAAATTTGCATATTTATGCTCAATAGGAGATATCCATAAAGTAGTAATTAGGGATGTCAATTTAGCCCGAAACCGATGGGTTGGCCCGAATAGACCGAGAAAAATATAGGGTTAGGGCCGAAAAATTCCGGCCCGAAAAAAAATTAACCGAACGGGCCAAACCGGTCGGGCTGGCCCGTCGGGCTGGCCTGGCAGCCTTTGTTGTTTTCGTCATAACTTTTTCTAGAAAACTCCGATTCACGAACGGTCGGAAGCATTGGAAAGCTAACTCAATTATCTTTCCATCCATATATTATTCATTTATAGATTCCAAGTATGCTAAAAGTTATGAATTTTTAAAGTTACAACTAATAGTAAATGAGTTTTATTCAATGATGCAATTTTTCATTAAATGTTATATTTTCATTTATGACATACATTATTGCATTTATCAATGTTATAACTTATAAGTGCTTAGTATGATGTATAAAACATGTTGTTTATTCGTTTGTTGCTTTTTGAATGTCAAAACCTTTCACTTTAATTTTTTTTATTATTTTATTTTATTTTTGTTAAGAAAATTATCTTTCACTCATTATCCATCTATTATCATATAGACTCGTTATCCATCTATTATTATATAGTATTGATGTTTTAAAATATTAAAATTATATTATTTATCATGTTTTCAATAATTTAATTTTATATACGTTCTAATGTTATCATTTGTTTATTGTATGAGAAAGAATACAAAAATAAATGAAATAAATAATGAAGACTTTAAAAATGAAATGTGAACATGAAGTTGAAAAATCTTCAAATATTATTGTTGAAATAGAAGAAGATTGTATTTCTAATTAGTTCGGAGATTGAACTATAATTAGATTTATGATTTAGTTTGAAATTATTATTTTTGAAAGAACAAATTATGATTGAAAATTATTGTAATTTATCATTTCATATACCGTTGATTTATTTATTTGATGCACTATGATGTTAATGAAATTTTATATTCTCCGTATTTTTTTTCATTTTATGTTATTTTTCGTGTATTTATTTATTTCAAGAGTAAGAGATGGTGACTATTTTTTAGAATTATCAAAATATAATTTATACATGTGAAAAAAATTCGTTAGCATGTTGGCCCGACGGGCTAGCCCGAAAACCGAATGGTTAGGGTTAGGGCCAAGAATTTTTGGCCCGAAAAAAATTTTAACCGATTCGGCCCGAACCGAATTGGCCCGTAACCGAAACGGGTTGACCCGAAACCGAACAGGTTGGCCCGATTGACATCCCTAGTAGTAATAGAAAAATAAGGATAAATATATTCCTTGGCAGAGGTTGATTTAGCAGCGATGTTATAAGCATCATCTCTCAATTTCATTTCTTCTGAGACTCGGCTTAAAGCCTCCTCTTTGAGTGTTTTTTCATCCTTAGATATTGCAGACTTATAAGTCTGATTCTTTTTAACGTAAGGGCTTAACCCCTTAATAACTTCTTTCCCTTTATTTTTGCTCATTATTTCCCTGCAAAAAATTCACGAGTTAAGAAATCAAGTAAAGAATTATTTGATCCTTTAATAAACTCAATATCAAAATCAAAAACGGATAAAATTCCTTGCCATCTTGCAAAGATTTGTTTTGATGCTAAATTTTTAACGTCCTTTTGCAAAATATCTTTTGCGGATTTACAGTCTACACGAATAAGAAATTTCTTATTAAGAAGATCACTTTCAAATTTCTGGATGCACAAAACAATAGATAAAATTTATTTTTTAACAGTTGAGTAACTAACTCTTGGTCCTCTCCAGACCCCTGGGGTAAATCTCACAAGAGATTCTTTATTATTAATCCTTTGTTTAAGGATTCCACCATAGCCTATATCTGAGGCATCTGTTTCAACTATTTTATAAGCATCTGGTTGGGAAATAGCTAAATAAGGAATTTCCTTAATTTTGGCTTTTATTTTTTGAACAGCTTTGGTGTGAATATCTGTCCATGAAGAAGGATTTTTCTTTAACCTTTTGAATAAAGGTTTAGCATCTTGAGCTAATTCTTTATAAGATTCAGAAACATAATTAAGGCTTCCAAGAAATCTTTGTAATTGATTGTTATCTTTAATTTCATCAGGAAATTTTTCAGCAAATATTATTGCTCTATCAATGGGAAAAATGGTTCCATTTTTAATAATATGTCCTAAAAATTTTATTTCATTTTGAAAGAGTTTAATCTTTCTTGCTGAAAGTACAAGACCTGCTTTCTTTACAGTATTTATAAAAATATTTAAATGTTTAAAATGATGTTCAAGAGTTTCAGAATAAACTAAAACATCGTCAATATAAACTATCATAAATGTTGTATAAGCACTGAATATGCATTCATAATTTTCTGAAATTCAGAATGAGCATTTTTAAGCCCAAATGGCATAACGTTCCATTCATAATGTCCTACTGGGACTGTAAATGCTGTTTTATATCTATCCTTTTCAAGGATTTGAATCAGCCAAAATCCAGATTTGATGTCAAATTTTGACATTATCTTTGCTGAGTAAATCCTATTTAATAGATCTTTTTTATTAGGGATTGGGTATCTAATCCATCTTAAAGCTTTATTTAAAGGTTTATAATTAATAACTAACCTAGGAACACCTCTTTCTAATTCTGCAGCATTTTCAACATAAAATGCAGGACAACTCCAAGGGCTATTGGAAGGTCTAATAAGTTTTTTAAGTAATAACTCTTCAATTTCTTTTTTGCATAATTCTAAATGTCTAAGACCCATAGCTATAGGCCTAGCCTTTGTAGGGATTTGACTTTCTTTAAAGTCTCGTTTATAAGGTAAAGAAACTACATGTTTCTTCCTCTCCCAAAATGCATTCGGAATATCCGAACATATTTTTTTTTCGATTATAATTTGTAAATCTTTAATTCTTTTTTGTAAAATAAGGGAAGAGAGTTTTTCTTCAATTTTTTTATAATAAATTTCCTGTGATAAGGAATTTAAAAAAATTTCTTTTCTTTTTTATAGTCTTTTGAATAGTATCTATCTCGTGAGAACGAGGTTGAGACACAAAATTAAATTCTAATTCTTGTCCCTTTATATCACTAATAATTCCATTTTTTGTAATACTTTTAATAGGATAAAGCATGTGTAGGAAAGGATTCCCAAGAATTACGTCATGGGATAAATTTTTAACTATTAGAGATGGCATTTCTAAACAAATTCCTTTATTACAAACAGAAGTATTTTGGAGTTTATATTTAACTAGTAATTTTCTTCCATCTGCAGCATTAAGAATTTCAGTAGTTTTTGCAAAATATCTAGAGGGTACTAACCCTTCATTTATGCAATTTAAATCTGCACCCGAATCAACCATGGCTATAGCCGAAAAGTAATATTCTTTATGAACTATTATAGTGACCTTAATATGCCATTTATGAGTAATTACTCTATCTATCATGTTTATGAAGGTTAAAGAATTTAATTCTTCTTGCTCTAGAACAGCTTCAGTTTTACTTTCTTCTTCTTCCTCTTCAAAAGGATTATCAAAAGTTTCTTTTGATTCTAAAGTAATAACTCTAACTTTAATCTCTTTTAATTATTCTTTTAGAATTTTAACTTCATGTTTAAGTTCAGAAATAGTAACTTCTGATTTAGAAGTGTTTTCAACATTAGAATTTTTAACTCTTCTAAGTATATCTTTAAGATTATACATTTCTTTTGGTTCTGTAGTCCTTTTTTCTTCATTTATATTTTTATAATTTTCTTCAATATATTTTTAAAGTAACTTTCTTTTTTCATCTGGATCATTAATCTTATCAATAAGATTAAGGACAAAATTTTCTTCTTTTGTAAGAACAAATAAACCATTAGCTTTACATAAAGCTCTATAATAATTACAATCTCCATCACAATCACTATTAAAATTTTCTTCTTCCGTTTCTGAATCATCAGAAACATCAGTTTTTTCTTCTGTTATAACAAAGATTTTTAAATTTTCTTTTTCAGAATCAGTATTATCTAAAAAGGTATTTAAAAATGATCTTTTTAACTCTTCATCATTTTGAAGACTTTCAATCTTCTTTTTTAATTTACACTTATTAGCGTAATGACCAGTTTTATGGCATTTATAACATACTGGAATAAATTTTTCATTTCTCTGTTTATCTTTATTCCGACGATATTTTTTATTTCTTTTAGGATTATAATCCTTTTTCTTTTTCTTATTTGAAATATATTCATTTTTTCTAAAATTTTTCGAAATTTATGACTAATCTTTTTATTTAATTTTTTATCTTCAGGTGATAACCCAATTTGTTCACAAAAGTCTCATAGGATTTGTTTTCCTAGAATTTTCTCTTTCTTTATTTGTCTATGTAATTTTATTTCATTACAAAGACATATTCCTTCAGCCACAATTTCGGCAACAAGGTCGTCATATGTATAAATAGAATAAGGAATTATTCCTTGATGTTTTTGTTTTATCCGAGTTTTAACTCGTTCTGCAAACATGTGGGGTAATCCATCAAGAAATTTTTCTTTCCAAAAATCATGTTTACTATCCTCCCTCATATATATTTTTGAAAAAAACACATCTTTATACCATTTGAACTTAGATAAAGTTGGACATCTTAGACTCATAAGTTGCTCTTGTGTTTTATCAAATTGCAAAGATGCAGTTCCAATAAAATGTTTTGCAATTGTATAAATTAGTGTATTAACACTATCTGCAACACGATTTTCTTCTTCATATCTTACAGCATTAAGTATATGTTGTTTAGCTTCATCAATTAGATGAAAATCCCACCAACCTTTTAGTTGGCCTGTGAATCCTTGAATTATTGCTTTAGCAATATTGATATCATTAGTATTTTTTGATCTACAAGTAGTAGCGAACATAGTCATATACTGTAATTTTGTCTGAATTTGATATTCTGAATGGCCATCAATATTTCATTCTGTGATGGAAGACCCATCAAAAGAAGCGGCCATATAATTATCTTGTTCTTCAAAGAGAAGATCAATTGGAGTAGGCCTGTGATAATAAGGTTTTCCAGAAAAATTATAATTTTTATTTTGATATCCTACCTTATTTATTTCATAAGGTTCCTTTTGTTCTTTTAAGAACATTTCTTCTATTTCAGAAATCTCATTTTCATTAGTTTCTGATTCAGATACATTATCTGATTCATCATTCTTCCCTTCAATTAGAGGGGTAATATGTTTTTCTTTACTAATGCTAACATTATTAAGCCTTTTTATAATTTCTTCTAACATTTCAGAATTCTCAAGATTTTTATTAATCTTGATATCTAATTTTTCTAATTATTCTGTACTAATTACATGATTATCTGTTGGTTGAACCATAATAGTTTTAGCAATATTATTATTAACATTATTTTCAATTCTAATTAATTATTTTCCAATTGTTTGTAGAGATAAGTTAGTAAAATTATTTTGTTCAACAACAGCTTCTAGTGTTCCAGTTTTCCTATAAGGAGTCGCAATAACTTCGTCTTCTCTAACTTTAACAGATAAGTTAAACTCAGGAGGATGTACGTTCCTAATTACTTCTCCATTTTTAAGGATAAAATTTTTGTAAACAGATTCAATATTATTGATAGTCTTTTCTGATTCAAAATCTGGGAATTTTCTATTCTCTATTTTATAGAATAATTTCATTACATCAAAGAAATCGTCAATTTCAACACTTCCTTTAATAAATTCTTTATAGGTTTTAAACTATTTCTTTTGACTTTCTATTCTCTTTATGGAATAGAACCATTTTCTCTTTATCTCATTTTTATGAGAATAAAGCAATTCTCTAGCTTTTCCTTCACAAGGAAAATTTACTTCAAATTTTTTATTAGTGGTAATGGTATAAATACCAAAGGCACTTCTATCATCATACACCATATCAGAGGGTGTAGGAGATCTAGCCTTCGAAAAAGGAATTTAAACTTTATATTCAGGTTGACTAACACTGTCCATTGTTGTATTAATTTTTACATTTTCCTTTTCAAATTGAGATAAAGGAACAGAAGAAGTAGAATTTCTACCAGAAGTACTTCTACCTAAATTAAGGCGAGTAATTCTTTCTCTAGAGAATCTAATTTCAACTTCACCATCCGGATACTCAATAATTTGTTCTAATTTTGAATTTTCCTGTTTAACAGGTTCATTTGCTTCTTCAAGAGTCCATTTTTTAGTTAACTTAACCATATCCCAAGATATTATTTTTAGGACTACAATATTGCTTTTAGCAACATCTGTAATAAACAAAGTGGTAGTATTTTTATTATTTGAAGAAATTTTTCTAATGTCCGGAAAAGTGGTATTCATAACTTTATAATATATTATGTAAATAAGAATAACATTCTGGGCATTTGATTTTAAATCATAACCCTCAGTCTTAATGTCTAAACACAAAGAATTATATATAGTAGGATCAGTTAATGATACTATAAAATTCGGGAAGCACGAAAAGTATATCAGTCAATCACATAAACTGGATTCAACTATTCCTAATAAGTAATCATGAAATCTATTATGCCTTTTATCTCTAACGGCAACTATAGCAAAATTATTTAATCCTAGCCTAGTAGTAGCTGGTTTGAGATCAATTTAAACCATTCCTATATGGAGAAACTTAAATTTCTTTTTATTCTCATTTAAGAGGGTTTGAGAAAATAAATGAAATGACTGGTAACTGTCTATAAGACCAACTGATTCTTCAACAATATTTACAACATAATCAGTTTTTCTAATAAAACTTCCTGTAGATCTGTATATATTACACGGAGAATATAGTGACATTTTCCACTCATTAAGGTTTTTCTCAACGTTATTTTCAAGAATCATAATCTCCTTATTTTTCTTATTAACTTTATCTTCTTCATCCCTAATATTATTAGAGGAACTAGCTTTAAAAGATAAAGCCTTAGTTAATCTATTCATTATCTAAATCCCTATCACTGTCAACGTTTTATGCAAAATCCCAAACACCAATCACTGGTAACAACGGGATATCAAGGCTACGCGACTTAAGGTTTCAAGGGAATGATAATAAATAAAGTTCACCTAGAGTTAATCAATTAAGCTAAAAGATGAAGATTTTTAGGCTATAAAAATATTAACTTGAATTTCAAAAGCTTTAAGCGATTGCTTAAAATTTTTAATTTCCCTTTGATAATAATTAAACCAATAAGGGCTATTTTCCTTAGTATAGATTTTAAATTGATTTTCACAATACTCTTTACCTTTTTTGTTTGACTAATTTTATATCTTAATATTTTTAAGTAATTTGATTTGTCTGTAACAATATAATCACGACGTGGGATAAGATCTTCAGGTTTATGATAACGAGAAGTTAAAGGCATTTAATTAATGTAAAAGAGAACACCAAATATTATTAAAATTACATATGAAAATTACATTACCTGAGATTGCATAAATCTCGATACAAGCACATATATCTCTTTACAACTCCAAACCACCTCTACAGTGGCTCTGAGATCAAACTTTACAGGATCAAGCTATCAACTATGAATTATAATCGTGGGAATGAAAGCTATGTTACAAACTATAATGGAGATATCTATTTATAATGGATATAGTGGAATTATAATGGTGATAATGGAGATAGTGGTGAAATACTACACAATCTATGGTTGAGAATTATATATATATATATATATATATATAAAAGGACTACCGTTCATTTCGCCATTTTGAAGCCAGATTATCATAACATTTATATAGACGACCGTAGCGCCGCTGCACTAGAGACTGTAGCAGAATTTCATCTGCAAAAAACCCGCTTCTTCCAAAGAATTGTATGTACCCAAATTTCAAAACCCTTACTCCCCACTTCTCATATAAAACCCATCTCCGCCGTATCTGAGTAAGTTTTACGGCAACACCTCCTCCGCCGCCCACCGCAATGGCCGGCACGGGCTTTGCATTCTCCTCATCGGCTTCTTCCTCACCATTCGGCTTCTCCAATCCTTCCTCCGCCTCCTCCGCTGCCGCCGTCCCTTCTTTTGGATTTGGCACCGGAATGTCGCAGTCGTCCGCACCCGCGCCGTCGTTTGGTGGCTTTGGCTCCACAACGACGACGTCGTCCTCCTCCGCACCTTCGTTTGGTGGTTTTGGCTCCAACCCTAGCTCCGCCTCCTCCGCTCCTTCTTTTGGCTTTGCCTTAGGAGGTGCGTCGACCGGCAGCTCTCCGCTCTTCGGCTCTTCCTCTGCGGCTGCTTCAAATGTATTCGGATCCGGTTCAACTCCCGCCTCCAACATTTTTGGATTAACTTCTGCCGGAGCTCCAACTTCTAGCCTTTTCGGATCCTCGTCTTCAGGCACGGGACAAACGGCTAACCCATTCGGCTCTACTACTTCGACCCCGACGCCTTCAACCCCGGCGTCTTCATCTTCATTTGGTGCCTCAACGGTTTTCGGATCCCCTGCTCCCGGATCCTCGAACTTGTTCGGGTCCGGTGCTCCAACTCCCAGCCTCTTTACTAATTTCTCTTCAGCAGCTGCTGCCACCAATACTAGCACACCTTCATTGGGGTCTGGGGTGAGTACCGCACCTAGTTTTTTTGGATCAATCACCTCAGCATCGACCACACCCACCTCTGCGCCAGCATTTGGGAGCGCAGCGCAATTTGGATCGCTGTCGACCCCAGCGACAACCCCTGCGCCTACTACATCTCAATTTGGGACAGGTTATGCGTCTGGAGGCATGTTTGGATCCTCAATCGCAGCTTCTACTGTGAGCACAACATCATCCTTGTTTGGGACAGGTTCTGGTTCGACTCCGGGTCTATTCGGGTCATCCTCAGCTTCGCCATTAAGTGGCACAAGCTCGGCTTCTTTAGCTTCTGGATTTTCATTTCCCAGTTCCAATACTCCGACTTCACCATTCTCCATTTCAAGTTCTGCTGCTTCTGCACCCGGGTTCTCTTTCCCCAGTGTTTCACCTTCAGTTTCTTCAGCGCCCGGATTTTCACTTCCCACATCATCAGCCACGTCGGCTCCTGCATTTTCATTTTCTCCAGCTTCTAGCTCTACCACTTCTTCCAGTTTTTCGTTTTTGAAGAGCACCATTAGCCCTGCCTCCTCAGCGGCGGCCACAATCTCTGCATCTTCTTCACCTGGTTTTTCGTTTGGAACCACTGCGTTTTCATCTTCTGCTTCAGCCCCTTCTTTTTCAAGTGCTTCGGCATCAACAAGTCAGTCAGCTCTGTTTTCAACTGTTACAACTACTACCACAACCAGTGCCTCGACTCTGGCTGCAGCAAGTGCGTCTTCTGTTGGTATGAGTGCTAGTTCTGGTTTGACGTTTCCAGCATTGACAGTCTCTGCGCCACCAGGGACCAGTGCGTCTGCTCCAACTTCAGGGCTTACTGGTTTTGGTATAACCAGTACGCCCGCGTCATCTTCTGGAAGCGCGAGTTCTTTCTCGCTATCTTTGAAATCACCCACAACTGCAGCCTCACTGGCATCACAAACACAATCAAGCGTGGCAGTGCCTTCTTTCGGTGGGGTTTTCTATTCTCTTATCCCATTCAATTTTTGATATTTTAATTTATCTACCTGATCTTGTTGAATGTTTTTGTCAATATATGCATAGCTCCTTTAAAAATGAGCTGAATTATCCCCCTATTCACCAAATAAATTGAAGAAGAAGAATAACCAATTTTGTAGTTATTGTGTACTTAGTTATGTTTCTCAGAACTAAAAGTATATCACGTATGATTATTTGGGTCTTTGGCCTTTAGTCATTAATAGATGGAGATTCTTGATCAATTTGTTTTTGAACCATGAACTAATAACATACCCTCGGTCATTAATATATTATGCCCCTCTGATATTCTCATCATGTTATCTATTAGGTCATGGGCCTATTTACTAGATAACTTGTGCGCTTATGAAGTTTTTTTCCTTACATTTTAGCTATATTTCCTTATTGGGTTCGTTGATGTGATGGCAATGCCAAAATGTATGTAGGTGTCACAACTGCAAGCTCAACAAGCGCAGGGAGCTCAAGTACCAGTTCTGCCGCTCAAACATCATCTACCCTGGTTGCAGCTTCCAGTAGTGGGTTTGTACATCTCCCTATGGTTCATGTTCATTTTGCTTTATTCTTTTGATACAAAGAAATTAGTTCAATGTTCTGAGTTGATTGGGGTTTTTATTTCCTATCACCTATATACTTGAAGTGATGCTAGTAAACTTGCAGTGAGTGATGCACTATTTCCCCCCCTCGTAATGCATGGCAGAATAATTAAGTGCTGGTTCTAATCAGTTAGTGGGCGATATTTCCTTCTTGGGAACCAAAGACCTTATGTTCTACCCCTTGCATTGCTGGATGATTGAAAACGATACAGCAGTTCTATATATGTTGCTAAATGATGATATCTCTTAATGTGATAAGTGATAACCACCATGATGTTGAAAATAGATGAGGGTGACATGCAATTATACAAATAGGCAAGTATATAGAATTTAGGGAAACTGTCTCGCCGGCTTATTAATTTTTCATTAGAAACAAAGTGCAGCAGTACCACACTTATTATAATCATGTGGCCATGGATTGAAAGGGGAACTGGTCTAGTTTGTCAGGATTCACTCTGTTGAATTTCGGCATTATGAGTAGAGCAGGCAGATACGAACATCAAATGAAATTTTCTGTGGCATGTAAAACCCAATTTAGCCTTTTATGCATCATAAACATTTGAAATTTGTCATTAGGTTGATTTTTCCTTGGGCCCTTTTGTAAATTTTGCTTTTATATTTTTTATAATAAAAGCTTTTTCTTATAAAAAACATTTGAAGTTTGTTGTACTGATTTTTGCATGGTAATGGTTGTCCTGTAGGACTACTCCAGCCACCAGTACGGCACCAGCCGCTGTACCAAAACTACCATCTGAAATCACTGGGAAAACAGTTGAGGAGGTAATGATTGTTCGTATCCTCATTCACTACTAATAAATGGCCGGTTAATTCTCTATAACTCTGTTTTGACTTATTCCTCTACTGTTACCATGTCCTTATTCATGTTCCTGCACTCTAATTCTCATGCTAAGTTTGTTGCAGATAATTAAAGAATGGAATGCAGAACTACAGGAGCGTACTGGGAAGTTTAGAAAGCAAGCTAATGCTATAGCTGAGTGGGATCGCAGGATTCTGCAGAATCGTGATATTCTTCTTGGGCTTGAGGTATTTTAATACTTTCCCTGGTCTGTTTCATTATGCTGCTTGGGGATACATATCTTGTGAGTGATTTTAGATTTTCAAGTTAATCATTATCATGTATTGACAGGTTCTTCACTTGGATAATGTGTTAGTTGACATAATCAATTAGTGTACTGCAGTTCCATATTCATCAGAAAATTATGGCAATTTGTTATGACTCATTCAATACCTTGGGAAGGCTTTGTGTTTTTCCTTTTCTCTCTTTTGTTTTTCTGGCTTCAGTATCCTAACTGATTCTTTGAGGGGGTAGGATAAAAGTTCTGTGCATGAAACATGGAGTTTAAGAGTTAAGACCCTCAACACTTTGCCTTCTGCAATGTAATTAGATCAAAGTTGAAGTGGCACTCTTGAATGAATGATGCAACTTAAAGTGAAAAAGTTCATATTATGGATCTTTTGCTGCATCCAAATTTAATCATTGGCACCATGTTTTTTTTGGTGGTTATCACACTGACCATGATTCTTAATCCACTCAGAGTGAAGTTGCAAAAGTTGTTGAAACACAAGGTACTTTGGAACGGCAACTGGAGCTAATTGAAACACATCAAGATGAGGTATCTAATCTTATTTCTCTGTTTAGTAATTATGTAAACTGCATCTTCCAGTTCATGTCATATCTAATTTGGTAACCTTCAACGCATAAGATAAGCCTCCTTGTCACTTTGTCTTGGGTTGAGTTTGGGTAGATAAGTGTACATTTGTGGTTAAACGTTCATTACAGGAGGAATTTGCTATTGTGTATAGGTAAAAAACAGGAGAACCCTCTGCCTCTATCAGTAATTTGATCTTCATTTTGGACAACCTTTTGTTTTATGAAATGCTGAGGTCCGGATATTGTAGTTCATAAGAAATCATCAATAGTGTATTGTGTCTCAAAATGGGTCAGTGGGAAATTTCAGGTCTAATAAAGTCTAACCTCGCAGCATGCATGTTAATTTCGGATTCTAATCCAGCTTCATGAATAGTTTTGTTTCCCTCATGTGCTTGTTAGGTTGACAAGGCCTTGCAAAGCATGGAGGAGGAAGCTGAGCGGCTGTACAGAGAGGAGCGTGGGATGCTTCTTGATGATGATGCTGCATCTACAAGAGATGCAATGTAAGCTCAGATTTTCCTGTGCTGACTTATTTTGTGCTCCCTTCTGGCATTAATCTCCGTCTGTTGAGGACTTCCGATGAAATTCTGGGTTTAGTTTGATTTAGCACTGGTGACAACAAGAAAGGAATTGCCTTAGGGCTAGCAAAGAGCATGAATTTTTTTCCTTTTCCCATGCTATGAACTTATGACTGACGAGACCTATTAGTGTCTTTTGTTCTTACAGCTGGCAGTCATTGTCGGGCTTGTAAGATGGTGGTAAGTAGTTGCTTTAAGAATCTATTTTCTTATTTCAGGTATGAGCAGGCTGAACTGACAGAGCGGGAACTGGAACAGATGACAGAACAGATCAAATCAATTATCAACACTCTTAATGCCAGTCATGTAGGTGTCTTTGTTTTATCTTCCTTTTAATATTTCAAATGGGATAAGGAGTTAATAATCAATTATTCTGAATTAGGGTGGGGAGCTCGAGGCAACAGATGGAATGGCTCCCTTAGATGTTGTTGTCCGAATTTTGAACAATCAACTGAGTTCATTGATGTGGATTGATGAGAAGGTCAGCCTCTCAGTTAGATTCTTCTTCACTTGCTTTACTATTTTCAGATATGTTTCTTTAGGGAATCGGAAAACTGTTTTAGATCATTTTATTATATAGTTTTGTTAGACGGTCTGCTTGATTGAAGTTGTTGACTTGATAATGTTTCTATGCGGGCTTTCTTATGTCCCAGAGATTTTAGTGTACAAATCACTCTATAACTCTCAGATTCGTTAACTAAGAAGCTGACGGGTATTATACTGATGTGCGCACCTCAACAAAATTTTAGATTTAACGGTCACTTAGTAGTCAATACCTTTTCCCTTGTAATGTGATAAAGGTCCTACCTACATTTGAACCCCCACCTGCCCTGCCCCATTTGGGTAGCCATGCAGAGGTATATATGAGAGGCGAATGCATCGGCTTTTCTTGTCTTTTTCTATAAGCCGAAGAGCTTATAGCATGAGAAATGAGTTGTATTTGTTGCCAATCTGCTTCCTTGCCAAAATGTTTTCAGTTTGTCCAGTATCATGACATTTGCTATTAATTGTTTACTCTAAATATCAAAATTGTTTTTGGCTGTATCAATAATTGCATATGCCAACTTCTGCTTCTTGATAGGCTGAGGAATTCTCTTCACGTATTCAAAAGCTTGCTAGCCATGGTGGTTCTGCCGCAGATCGTGAGTTGAGTGGACCAAAGCTTTGGCTGACCTGATGAAATTTTTGAAGGAAGTGTCCAGATTCGTATAATCTTTTTGTGACTTAATTCTATAAAAAAGATGATTCAGTTATACCTGTGCATATTGCTTTCATTTCTATTCTAGTTGTTACTGCAACTCCTTTTTTGTCTCTCTATTGGAAGTAAAATTGATTTAATTCGCAACTTAATTGGGTTTCAGATTTTATTTTTTTATTAAATCAAGGAGGGAGATGTCGAGTTTTTGTTTGACATAATAAACATGGCTAATTGAAAAAGTAATATGATCTTCAATAGTCAATACTTATCATTTCCATTTGTAGAAAATGGAATATGAAATATTATCCGGGACACGATCTGTCTTAGTATAAAATGATTTCCAAAGATCTACACCTTATAATACACCTTCGGTTTTATATTATTTGATGTTTATAATTTTAATCTTGTTTCAAAATATTTGATGTTTATCATTTTCTTTCAAATTTATCCCAATTAAAACACTATAAAAAATTCTATAAATATAACTTACTAGAATTTGATATAGGTGGAGACGGAGTAATAGGGTATATTTGTCGGTATCTTCTTAATGCTATCCAAATTCATGCTCATTTGAGGTACTAAAATCATAGGTCATTTTAAATTTTAATTCCCCCAACCCAAGAGAGGAAAAAGAAAATCGTATCAACGGCAAGATTTATATGCTTTTGAACTGGAAATTCATTGACCATAACTACGGCAAGATATATATGCTGTAAAAAAACGAAGGGAAATTCATTGACCATATCTACGGCAAGATATATATAGAGAAAACGAAAAATTCACAGGAAATGGTTTGCCATTAATATATCTTGGGAATATTTCATCATTCGATCGGAATATACTAAAGTCCATCAAATAACAAAAGTTGAATAGTTCCCTTTACATTACACGAAAAAAAGTTAATTTACACATCAAATAAATGATAATTTCACTTTTAATTCCACAAGAATATGGTCAAAAACACTTAGGCTCGTTTGGTTGGTAGGAAAGTAAAGTTTTTTGGGAATATGATTTCTGGAAATGTGATTCTGAGGAAAATAATTACTAACATAATCTTTATTTTGTGTTTGGAACACAACAAGAAAATTGCAATGATTCTCTTTTTATTATCCAATTAAATTTAAACAAGAGTAGATAATTAAATATTTAAAATATATATTGTATCTTATTTCATACTACCAATATTTATAATTTTAAATTACGAACTATATAATGTGTAATCTTCAATTTACATTAGTAATATAGATATGGAATGCAACATATTATTTCAATTTAAATAAAATGATATGACTAAAAAATAATCAATTAAGGCAAATACTGTATTGGTGATCCAAAATTTTTATTGAATTGAAAATCAAAATTATCTATATAAATATTTTTTTATTGAATTGGAAGTCAAAATTATCTATATTGACAATGGTATGGTCCTCGTTTAGTCTGCAATGTTCTCTCAAAACTGATATTATTGGAATTTTGATAGAAATGCCAAAAAAAAGATCGATAAAATAGTCGAATTTTGGTCGTAATTTCTTCAATAAAAAAGTATCACATTTTTTTAATTTCTTTTTTTCATTTATAAAATTTTCTATTTTTTTTCTATTTTGTTTATTTTACTCATTTTTATTGAAATCTGTTAATCCAAACTTAGTATTAATAATAAAAAATATAATAATAAATCTTTTTTTCAATTTAAAAAAAATCCCTTTTTTATATTTTAGTTAAAAATTATGAATCCAAACATAATAATAATTTATAAAAAAATAAATAATAATAAATGAAGAAATCGAACAATGAAATCATTTAACACCAGATTCCCAAAAACAAGGAAAAAGAATACCTGTTTGGAGTATGTATTCAGAATCCAGGAAAGTTACATAATTTTCTTTGTTTTAAGGAATGTGATTACTTTCCATATTACATATAAAATGAACCAAACACAGTAATGTTAAAATAAGGAATCAGATTACTTTTCCAAGTCAGATTCCGTGCCAACCAAACGAGGCCTTATAGTCTCATATCTTATGTTTTTGGTTCCATAGTTTATTAGCTCGACAATTTTGGTCCCATATCTCATGTTTTTGGTCTCATATATAGTTTATTAGCTCGACGTTTTTGGCGTATATTTTGTCAAGAATTTTGTTGAACAAAAATCGTATATTGACAAGAAGTTGAAATGATTTTGTTAGGCATTTTGCTGGATATTTGTTGGGCATTTTGCTTGATATTTTATTGAATATTGTGCTGAAAATTTTCGAGATATTATGTTATTTTGTTGGGTATTATACTGAATTTTTGCTAGATATTTTCCTCTTTTTTTCTTAATGATTTGCTGAAAAAAATGAAACCAAAATGTCCTTTAAATAAAAAAAAAAAAAATATATATATATATATACACTACATTTGGGACTAAAAGTATCGGAAAAAAAACACTCGAGATCAAAAGTATCGAGCTAATAAACTATGTAACAAATAACGTAAGATATGAGACCAAAAGTGTTTTGACTTTGGGACTAAAGATGAAATTATCCCCATCAAATAAAGTATCATAAATTTGGATGACAAATTAACCTGCAATTTAGCCATAAACTTTCACGAAATGTGCAATTTTTTTTTAGGAAAAAAACGAGGCACACTTAAAAATCCTAAAAACCTTAAAACAAAATAATAATAATAATAATAATAATAATAATAATAATAATAATAATAATAATAATAATAATAATAATAATAATAATAATAATAATAATAATAATAATAATAATAATAATAATAATAATAATAATAATAATAATAATAATAATAATAATAATAATAATAATAATAATAATAATAATAATAATAATAATAATAATAATAATAATAATAATAATAATAATAATAATAATAATAATAATAATAATAATAATAATAATAATAATAATAATAATAATAATAATAATAATAATAATAATAATAATAATAATAATAATAATAATAATAATAATAATAATAATAATAATAATAATAATAATAATAATAATAATAATAATAATAATAATAATAATAATAATAATAATAATAATAATAATAATAATAATAATAATAATAATAATAATAATAATAATAATAATAATAATAATAATAATAATAATAATAATAATAATAATAATAATAATAATAATAATAATAATAATAATAATAATAATAATAATAATAATAATAATAATAATAATAATAATAATAATAATAATAATAATAATAATAATAATAATAATAATAATAATAATAATAATAATAATAATAATAATAATAATAATAATAATAATAATAATAATAATAATAATAATAATAATAATAATAATAATAATAATAATAATAATAATAATAATAATAATAATAATAATAATAATAATAATAATAATAATAATAATAATAATAATAATAATAATAATAATAATAATAATAATAATAATAATAATAATAATAATAATAATAATAATAATAATAATAATAATAATAATAATAATAATAATAATAATAATAATAATAATAATAATAATAATAATAATAATAATAATAATAATAATAATAATAATAATAATAATAATAATAATAATAATAATAATAATAATAATAATAATAATAATAATAATAATAATAATAATAATAATAATAATAATAATAATAATAATAATAATAATAATAATAATAATAATAATAATAATAATAATAATAATAATAATAATAATAATAATAATAATAATAATAATAATAATAATAATAATAATAATAATAATAATAATAATAATAATAATAATAATAATAATAATAATAATAATAATAATAATAATAATAATAATAATAATAATAATAATAATAATAATAATAATAATAATAATAATAATAATAATAATAATAATAATAATAATAATAATAATAACGGGGCAATATAGAAGGATATACAAATTATAAATGATTCTGTTTTCTTAATTTGTCATAAAACTTCCATACACAAACGGATAACGAAAAGAAAGGATTTTGGGTGCACAATTAGGAAAAAATACGCAAGAGAAGGGAAGTGACGAAAATGGAAAATTTCCGTCCATCTACTTATAAATATGATGGTCTATGCTATTTCATGGATCATACCTTAATCTTGAAGAATTATATTAATATTAATGAGTTTGAGTTGCATTTGCATGGGTTCCTTAACTTCCACAAATGAAAACACCATCCAAATTCTGATGTTCCCATGGCTGGCTCACGGCCACATCTCCCCTTACCTCGAACTCGCCAAGAGACTCACCAAGAGAAACTTCATCATCCATTTATGCTCCACCCCTGCTAATTTCCAATCAATCGACCACAAAATAGGTGAAAAATACGCCGCCTCTATTCGCCGAGTCGATCTCAACCTCACCACCTCCTTCCTCCCACGCGGCCTCCACACCACCAACGGCCTCCCACCGGAGCTCATGCCCAAGCTCAAACACTCCCTCGACTTGGCCATGCCCGATTTCCGCCGCATCCTGGCCGACGTCAAGCCCGACCTGCTCATCTACGACTTCCTGCAGCCGTGGGCGCCGCGTTTGGCGAAGGCGTGCGGTGTCCCGGCGGTGGAGTTCATCACCAGCAGCGCCACCATGAATGCTTACTTGTTTCACTTCTTCTCAAAGCCGGATGCTGTGTTTCCCTTCGAGGAGATATACTATCGCGATTATGAGTTTGTTTATCGTGATAAGCTGCTGGCCTCGGACGAGAGCGTGAGGAAGAATGCTTTCGAGGGCATTCAACGATCGTCCGACGTCGTTTTGATCAAGGGATTCAGAGAGATTGAGTCCAAGTACAGTGACTATTTGAGTGGTTTGTTGGGGAAGAAAGTTGTGGCTGTTGGTGCCCTAGTTCAAGAACCTAGTAGCAATGAGGTTGAGGCCTACAAATTCATGGAATGGTTGGATAACAAGGGGAAGAAATCTACTGTTCTCGTCTCTTTTGGGAGTGAGTATTTTCTCACAAAGGAAGATATGTTGGAACTTGCTCATGCTTTGGAACTATCAAACTTCAACTTCATATGGGTTGTTAGGTTTCCTAGAGGGGAGGATAAGATGCTTCTAGAAGAATCCTTGCCACTAGGGTTTCTTGAGAGGGTTGAGGGTAGGGGTATGGTGGTGGAGGGGTGGGCTCCACAGGCTCAGATATTGGGGCATGAGAGTATTGGTGGTTTTGTGAGCCATTGCGGGTGTAGCTCAATGATGGAGAGTATGAAATTTGGGGGTGCCTATTATAGCCATGCCCATGCACCTTGACCAACCACTCAATGCTAGGTTGGTTGAGCTTATTGGGGTGGGTGTGGAGGTGGTGAGGAATGCTCACGGCATGCTCGAGAGGGAGGTCATCGCGGCCGTGATACGTCGGGTTGTGGCGGAGAATGACGGAGAGGTTGTGAGGAAGAATGCTTTCACTATGAGTGAGAAGCTAGAGGCTAAAGGTGATCAAGAGATTGAACAAGTTGTGGAGGAGCTTGTAAAGCTTTGCCACAACAACAACAAGAAGATGAAGAAGGTCAATTGCAATGGCTTTCATTGAAAATATTTTGATTAATAATCACTTCTGTTAATTCAGATTTAGGGTTTACTTTTTTTTTTTTCCCAAGTAATTTTCAGGTGTTATTTGTGAACGATGCCGCTGCATATTTTTTGAAATGCAGTTGAGTACTTGTTAATTATGCTAGCTAGGTTTGACATACCATGCATTCTGTAATTTTTGAATTGCACCCTTTAGATACATGGCTTGTCTATTTATATGTTAATGTTCAATTATTGATATTAATGGTGTTAAATTTTCCTTAAATTAAAACATCGATCTTTGTATTTATATAGAAAACGTGTAAATGCATTTACGATTGAAGATCATATATTATTATTATTATTATTATTATTATTATTATTATTATTATTATTATTATTATTATTATTATTATTATTATTATTATTATTAAACAATGACATGAAATGTGACATTTTAAATGAGTAAGCCGTTGAAGCATGCTGAGGATATGATATTCCTTTCGCGTTGCGACAAAACAAGTTGTTAGAAAAATTATATTTCATATAACCAATATTATATATGTAAATGAAAACGTTTTGTCAACCATAAGTTTTTATCATCTCATAATTTTTGGAAAAATGGAGTCGAAAAACAAAATGAAAATGCTTTGTCAAAATAATATCTCTTACTAAAAATCTACTTGCCTTTCACTTTATTTTATAACGAATAATTTATAAAACTATTCGAAAATGAACAATTTTTTTCTTAATATTAAATACTAATATTTTACTAAATCTTGTCATATAGATAAAAAACCATTTCTATATAAATACAAATGAAAAGAAAGATTCTTCACAATCATACCAAAAAATATGCCTATCATTACCATTAATTTTTAAAATGACTACCATTTTTAGAAGAAGATTCGCATTACTTTTACATACATACAAGTCCGTTTACGAAAATCTTCAATGTCATACCAAAAATTCGCAAATTATTACCATTCATTAACAAATGGATCGCTTTCGGATTATTTTCTTACATGCAGCATATATACTAGAGATCAACTCCAACTGCAAAATTAATTAGGTATAACACATTTTTAGGTCCCTATACTTTTATGTTTTGTTTTAATAGGTTGTTGTATAATTATTTTATTTTATTAGGTCCTTCTACATTGATAATACATTTTTTAGGTTCTTATTGTACTTTTATATTTTATTTCAATAAGTCCCTGTATAATTTTTTATTTTAATAAGTCCTTCTACTTGTATATTTGATATAACCAAGTCCTTATTCAAAGAAAATAACATAATTCTAAAATAATTTTTATGTTATTTATTTATACATTTATAGTAACATATTTAAAATATGAAAGAATGATTATTTTCCAACATAGTAGGGATTGACATAGAAATATTCTCTCTTCACCCTTTAGTGTCAATTCATTTTTCTACAGATCAAAAGCAACATAATTTAATTTAAATTATTTTTTTATGACTATTTTGAAATGAGAAAATAACAAATAATAATAATAATAATAATAATAATAATTAATCCCACCAACTAATTAAATTTCTAATCAGTAATAATTTCATATAAAAAAATAAAAATACTAAAATCATTAGACTTTCAAGAACATGAAGTTATTGTTTATTTCCGTACATTCTCTTTCAAATCTTTTTTTAATTATTTGGTTCGTTCATAATATTTAGTAATTGAGTTTGATTAAATAACAAACAAGTAATAATTTTATTAGTTCCATTATATAATTTTTTTAATGAAATAAGTACTTCATTATATCAAATTAAATATAGAAATAGAAGGACTTATTAAAATAAAAAAAAATTGTAGAGGGACCTTTCGAAACAAAACAAAAAAGTATAAGGATCTGACAAAATGTATTTTGAAGTAGAAGGACTTTTTAAAACAAAAAAAAATTGTATAGGGACCTATCGAAGCAAAACATAAAAGTAAAGAAATCTATAAATATGTCTTGCCATTAATTGATTTTATAGTTACGGAATACATATATATATGTATGTATGTATGTGTTGTTTAGGGATGGCAATGGTAGGTACCACGGTACCTGTCCTTGTACCCGCATTTAAAAAAAAAATATGTACCATTCCTCGTACCCGTTGGGTATCAATTTTTATGTGTGTCCCCATATCTTTTGGGTACTTAATTACCCATATTCGTACTCGTTATCCACATTTTAACTAATTCTCTTATGCAATTCACGAGAAATGTTTTATAGTATTTAAAAATTTTAAAATATTTTTATAAGTTAAAATAAAAAAATAGTTATATATGTATATATTATGTGTATGCTTTAAATATATGAAAAATATCTTAAATATGAAATGCAATTTATATAGATGATGGAGTATAAATTACATTTATAAATTCTCACTTTTTTATTCTAGATCATTTCTATATAATATATTTATGCATATATAATAAATAAATATTTTTTAATGTACATATATTGATGAACATCTGATTTTAAGCATAATAAGCATAAAACTAATAATATATTTTTTTGATAAATTTAATGATATTTTTCTATAATCATTCAAACATACTTATATTTGTATTTTGTTATCGTATATATTTTTTAAAATATATATAATTATATTTTATGTAAGATATAATCTTTATAAGCATTTATTTATCCAGTTTACAATATATATATATAAGAATAAATAACATAAGTTACAAATTAATATTTCGAGTAGTCCAAATTTATTCGTGTTCCATTATCATTTTACTTCTAACAATGTCATATTTTAAGAATAAAATACATAAACATACAAATTTCTTTATCACAAACTATTTATTGAACATTTAATTTAATGATATTTTTTCTATAATCATTCAAACATCATGAAAATGCAACATTACATAAAAAAACTAACAATGTTATGAAATCTTTAAAAAATAAAATCATATCACAATACAATTCAATACATATTCTCTCGTCCCGATTATATAGTCCTTATTACTATATTGGGGTGTCCCAATTATATAGTATAATTACTATAAGTAGCATTAATTTTCATAGTAATGTACAAATATACCCTTATTAATTCTTGAAAATTAAAAAATTAACCACTTAAATTTTGAATGTCATAAATATTAAATAAGGGTATCATTGAAAGTTTTAGTTTTAATCTCTTGTTTATATAAATATTTTTAATTTACGTGCGACTAGAAAAAAATTATATAATTGGAACGGAGGGAGTACAATGTAATTATATATACATATATATATATATATATATATATATATATATATATAGGGTATGGGACGGGTTGAGTATTAAAGTGCCTGTACGCGTCAAAATTTGCGGGTACCCATAAGGCCGTTACCAATTACCTTCAAGCTAGTCTTGTTAGCTATTCTTACGTCATTATCGTGATTAATTTATAATTGTTTATAATAATAATTTGTCAAACTAATTTGATATAATCATGCGTAGTGTATTCTTCAAAAATATTTGGAACTCCATAATAAATAATAAGTGCATTTTAATTACAAGATTATCTATTATAAATAATATAAAATTTTAAGAAAAAATAATGCAATCTATAGAGAGAGAGAGAGAGAGATTATTGCGTTTTTAACAAACCAGCAATCCTGAGAAGAAAAGGAGAAAACACAAGAGCCCCCCATAGGTAAACGACGTAGTTCGTGTGTGTGTGTGTGTTTATATACACGTGTATTGAATGATCTACATTTTGATAAATTTATGGAAGAATGACGAGAGATATGAGATTAACGTGAATATTTGAAGGTAAATGTGAGTGGTCGGAGATGGAGGAGGGGGCATACGTGAAGCTGACGAAAGACCAGAATTCTTTGCAGGAAATCACCCCCGGCGAACTCAATCAGCCCATTGATGTTGCAGCGGTATAAACATGCAAACTCCTTTTTCCATTTCTTTTGAAGAAGTTCATTACGGATTTGGTATTTTGGCTCCTATATACAGTAATTTTTGTTATTTGATTTTTAGTTCACTGATCTATGAGTTTTTCTGTTGCAATTCTGAAATTGGACGGCTGCATTGCACTGTAGTTGCGATTTACTCATTTTTGTCAATTGGATTGTCAATCAGCGACGACTGTCATCACATCTATGAATGGAAATTTAATTAAATTTGTTGATGACCTAAATGTTTGCTCTGTTCATGTTGAGTTAACGATGATTCACATATATAACATATACATTGCATACTGGAAAGTAAACTTCAATCTTGAATTCTTGATTCTTTACAAGTGTCGACTGTGTACTTCTTTAATAGATAATCTTGATGTTTCGACCTGCAGGTCGTAGCTGCAAATTGGTCTTGGTGTTTGTAAGGAATTCGTTTGGGGGTTACAAAGATGAATTAATCGTTAAGATCTATCAAAGAAACGCATCGGAAATTAAAATTACACTCTTTCATTAATTCTGTGGAAGTTTGTTCTAAGATAATGTGGTCTTATCAAAAAAATTATGCAATTTTTACTGCTTTGTGATCTGAATGTTCTGCAGCTGGGTTAAACCTGTAGGCTGTGGTATTATTTTGTTTTATATCGAACCTGCCTAGTCTGTTCTGATCTTCAAAATCATGTTATGTTTTTTGATCTTTTGGAAAAGTTTACTGCTCAATCTCAAATTCTTGAAGTTTAGAAGTTTCTGGTTATTTTGTTTATTAACTAGCGCTGATGTGTTCCCCTGACAGATTAATGCTCCTAGATGTGAACAATGTGGACAGACTTTACCACCGAGCTACTCTCCCCCTGCTGATGAAAACTGGGTAACCGGAATTTTTGGTTGCAGCGAAGATCGTGACAGTTGTAAGTCTTTGTGAATTGTAACTTTAAGCAAATTACTGCAGCAGTTTGAGATATATACCTAATACCTGCAATTTTCTTAGAATGTCAATCTGTGAATTGCACATTACTATCATTGTTGTTATTCACTTCACTACTTATGCAGACAAAAGCTGGCTTTTCTTGAAAACTAAAGGGCATGACATGACTCTGATGTGACTATTTTGTATTACAAATCTTTTCTATTTGTTATGGATACATGTACCGAGTAGTTGTATCAGAGGCCGTTGTAGCTTGATTCGTTGTCCTTGTTTTCTTCGGTTTCGTACATTACATCCGTGGTTATACTGGCAAATCCACTAAAAGCATTTCGACATCAATCTGAAACTCCATAAATATCCCACTTTCATGAATGATCTTGTTTGAGGAAACTGGTTTCAGTATCAATGACCATCTTCTGTAAATACAGGCCTAACAGGATTGTTTTGCCCCTGTGTACTTTTCGGGCGCAATGTTACAAGCATGAATGAAGACATCCCCGAGAGAAGCGCGTGTATCAGTCATGCAGTATGCATTGAAGGCGGCATTGCTCTTGCCATTGCTACAGCAGCCTGCAATGGTATAGATCCAGATACCGCCTGCCTTCTAACTGAAGGATTGTTATTTGCCTGGTGGGTTTGTGGCATCTACACCGGCATGGGCCGACAATTGCTGCAGAGAAAATATCACCTAAAGGTAGCTACACCCTCAATCTTTTGATATTAAAACACTTACCTTGTATATTTCGAGAAGGGTGTTAGTCTAATGTCAAACGCCAACAAAATTACAAATATGCCACTGGATATGAGTACTGTTAGACAGATTCTTTGACAGTCTAACCCAAGTTTTTTTGTGCTCAATTTGCAGGATTCACCTTGTGATCCTTGTATGGTGCACTGCTGCCTCCACTGGTGTGCTATATGCCAGGAGCATAGAGAGATGAGGAGTCATCTGTCGGAAGGTGTTGCTTCGGAGGCGACGGTGATAAATCCGCCGCCACGTCAAGAGATGCAGGCTACCGAGAAACAGGATCAAGGATCAACTTCTCAGCAGGGTGGGGAGCAGAATAACTTGCAGTTGCAACCTGTGTGAAAGTCTTCAACTAACTGTGCTCATAAATTTCATTTTTCCTTTGCCTAAATAAAGAGAAAATTAAGCATGCTTCCAGTATACATACATTCACTAGTATTGTGGTCTTCCATATTTTTCATAGGCTGTCTGTTGATTTTGTGCTGAAATTAGCCCAGCAGACACCGAATACTATTTTTTTTACTCTACTTGCTCTGTATTGTATCTACATTATACATACGAATAACTTCTTTTTTTTTTTTTTTTCCGCATTTGTTGAAACTGGAATCATAGGTGTAATGGTGTATATCTTGTTCAATTGAATCCCAACTCGATCAAGAAATTTAGAGCCACTAATCCAAATGCGCGACACTTGTTAAAAATAATCAATACGCTTTTGTGCTTAATTTGATTTGCAAACATATTTATGAATTTCAAACACATTCCTAAAATTACTAAAGTAACCCTAGGGAAACCCCACTAAAAAAAATCTCCAAAACCTTGAGTTCCACTCATCATCGTTCCCGACTGTCCGCAGGGTTTTTCCCAAAACCCTCAACGAAAATGGCAGCCCGCTCGTCCCGATCCTCTGCGACGCGCCTACTCTACTCACTCTGCACGCCTTCCATCACCCCATCTCCTCAGACTTCTAGATCCGCCCTGCTCTCCGGGAATTTCCACCTCCGCTACTTCTCCGCCGGCAGCGCCGCCGCCGCACGCCTCAGGGAGGAGAAGGAGGCCTGGTGGAAGGACTCTCTGCAAAATCTCCGCAACATCGGTATTTCGGCTCACATCGATTCGGGTAAAACGACGCTCACGGAGCGAGTATTGTTTTATACGGGTCGGATCCACGAGATTCATGAGGTGCGGGGGAAGGATGGAGTTGGAGCGAAAATGGACTCGATGGATTTGGAGAGAGAGAAAGGGATTACTATACAGTCTGCCGCTACTTACTGTAGCTGGAAGGATTATCAGGTCTATTTTGAATTATACTCAGTTTAGTTACAGGCGTGAGAGTCGATATACTTCGAAATAATTTTTCTTTTCTCGTACCGTTTTATAGCACGAAATTCACCATTTATACATAGACGATTCTTGGTTTGAATTAAGAGGTAAAGGTGGGAGTGATTAGTTAAAGAACCATCATCTGTTGTGTGATTTTAGTTGAAAAATGATGTAAGTGTGGATTATGTTATATTCGGGCCCTTTTTTTGTTTTTAGTTTGATGACCAAGGTAGTGCGGGCTAGTGTTTTCGTGTTGACTTTATTGTTTGTTGTTTCAGGTTAACATAATTGACACACCAGGTCACGTTGATTTCACTATCGAAGTTGAGAGAGCTTTACGTGTACTTGATGGTGCCGTTCTTGTCTTGTGTAGCGTTGGTGGTGTTCAGAGTCAGTCGATTACAGTTGACAGGCAAATGAGAAGATATGAGGTTCCTAGAGTTGCTTTTATTAACAAGCTTGACCGGATGGGGGCTGATCCTTGGAAAGTGCTCAATCAGGTTTGACAATTTTTCAATCTCATATCTGGTAATTGAAGTTAACATTGTACCTTGCGGCAGATATGGATAAATTATTTTTGTGCATCATGATAAACAAGAAGAAAAAATTTGTGCCATTAACCTAATAAAATATTTAAATTTCAGTTTTTTATTCATCAAAGAAGATGTTCTATCTCATTTAGTCACTTCTGCTGCTCCAGTCTTTTGAAGCTTTGTTATTCAGAGCTACATGTAGACTTCACATTTTTCCAGTGATTCACATGGCATCATCAAATGATAGCAGATGTAAGAAATCTAAATATAATGCAGAATATATGGAAGTATTTTATGAGATTGTTCTAATCAAAATACTTTTAACTAATTTTATAATACATATACTTTTAGCCAGTTGTCATATTAAACATTGTGGACATATTTTTCTACTATGTGTAATGGCTTTCAGCATCCTATGGTATTCCTTATGATAATAACTATATCATTCAGCTCAGGCTTCAGTTGCCTAGTTTCGTAAGTTGAGAATCACCGAGTTAAAAAATTGGGATGAAATATTTGTGACACGAAATTTTATGCCAGCATTCTTTCTCTATATACAGGCACGAACTAAACTTCGACACCATAGCGCTGCCGTGCAGCTTCCTATTGGTTTGGAGGATGACTTCAAGGGCCTTGTTGACTTAGTCAATATGGAAGCTATCTACTTTCATGGTTCCAGTGGGTCTGTTTGCTAGCTTATGGCTGATGCATAGAGTGTGCTTTTGTTCATCATTATATTTATATCTGTTATTGCTTTGCAGTGAGAAAGTTGTAAATGAAGATATTCCTCCTAATCTCAAGGAGCTAGCACTAGAAAAGCGACGTGAACTGGTTGAAATGGTCTCGGAGGTTGATGACAAGTTGGCTGAGGCATTTCTTAGTGATGAGCCTATATCAGCTGCTGATCTTGAGGTTTATTTTTTCCCCATTTCCAACAAAATATCGCAATGTCACTTCTTTTTAGTTTTGAGGAATATTTGTGATTTCTAAAGCCATTTTCTCCAGCATCTCGCTGGTGTTTAAGCTTATTATTGTTCTTCTGTGTTAAAAAAAATAAAAATAAAATTGGACTATTTAAACTTGATCAAGTTCGGAGACAAACATCACTTCTCCTTAACGGGGAAATTCTATTGTACCCCAACAATGCAGCAATCGTGCCACATCAGTAGCTTTTAAAAAAAATGCTGATGTGGCACGGTCTCTGCGGTATTGGGGTATTATCCCAAAGGGGTAGCATATAATTTTCCTCCATAAAGATTAAATTGTTTGTTTTATCTCAGCTAAACACCTTCAGTTGTTTTTCTTTTTCTTTTTTTTATCTTTTCTTTAGTTTATTTGTGGGTTCATCTCAGCCAGTTGAGTCTCATGTAATCTTTATGCAATCTCATCAAAAACTAAAATATACTTCTGTTATTTTGATTATTTCTACCTCCTTGTACTCGATCATTGTTTAATATTTTGGTTAGAAGATATGTGGCTGGATCTTATGGCTCAGACATTAAGCAAAGTGCAATGGTTAAATATAATAGAAGTATGAAGCTTAGGTGTATTCTGGAGCTAGGTGGCCAATTTTTTTATATTTGAGTCTGTTTAGAGTTTACAATATTTTTGATGCTTTGCTTTACAAATAACTAACTTTAGAACATACGCCTTTTGCTTTGTCTAATAAGATTTTCTTTTCTTTTTTGTGTTCCTGCAGGAGGCAATTCGAAGAGCTACCATAGCACGGAAATTTGTGCCCGTGTTCATGGGTAGTGCTTTCAAGAACAAGGTGGGTTCATTAATCTTGGGCATTATTGAATTATAAGTGTTCCCTGTCAAGCTTTTCTTCTGTTACTCTAGGGTTGGACTGATTAGAATCTATTATCAGTCTTAATTTATTATGTACTACAACACTCCTTTTTATGTTACCAAAAAATGCTAATCCTCAAAGAGCAATTTGTTAACTCCATCTTAACATTGTGGCTCAGGGAGTTCAACCACTTCTTGATGGTGTACTTAGCTACTTGCCTTGTCCAATTGAAGTTAGTAACTATGCTCTTGATCAATCCAAGAATGAGGAAAAGGTGCATCTTCTTAATTTTTGTTCAATCTTTACGTCAAAATGTACAGGCTATGAATTTAACAACTATCCATTTCTATTTTCCAATTTTGTAGGTTACATTAACTGGAAGCCCTGCTGGTCCCCTTGTTGCCTTAGCTTTCAAGCTGGAAGAAGGGCGATTTGGTCAATTGACGTATCTGAGGTATTTTATCCTTAATTT
This sequence comes from Perilla frutescens, assembly GCA_026008535.1. Classification (NCBI taxonomy): domain Eukaryota; kingdom Viridiplantae; phylum Streptophyta; class Magnoliopsida; order Lamiales; family Lamiaceae; genus Perilla; species Perilla frutescens. The sequence goes on along the minus strand of BRKX01000002.1, from coordinate 41,870,056 downwards.
TGATTCTGTATGTTTTTGGTTTCTTTATAATAATTTCTGAGGGACATTTGTTATGACTTCATTTTGTCTCCCGATTACTAACATGCTTGCTGACTTGGAACTCTTGATGCAGAATCTATGAAGGTGTCATTAAAAAGGGTGATTTTATAATTAATGTAAACACGGGCAAGAAGGTCAAGGTAGGCTTGTATTGAAATAGTAAAATCAGATAATGCATTGGGGGGGGGGGGGTTGATATTGATCATCAACCTTTTCAAGCTGCCTTTTCTAGGTTGTATGTGATTATGAAGTATATTGGTTATAATCTGATTCTATATTGAACATTGCAATAGGTTCCTCGATTGGTGCGGATGCATTCAAATGAAATGGAGGTTAGTAATCTTCTCTTATACAGTTGGACGTTCTTTGTGGTGAATGAGATTTCTGCATTTCTTGGAAGCATGATTGGACCTCTTAATGTATTCGATACAAAATATTATTACTTCCAATAAAGAGTAGTTGGTTGATGGTTGGTGCTTTTGTTCAGAAGGCGTTTATCTCTAATGTTAAGGTGTGTTTCATGTAGAGACTAATTTTTTCATTGTATAGGATAATTTTTGGAAATGTTAGGGATGATCTGTCCCTTTGTACTGTATATTTTAATGAGGTTTTCTATTTCTTATTGACAAAAAACGATGGTTCTTTTTTTTTTTTCGTAAGTTCCATTATTATTTTGATGGTGTATTGTTACTGTTTATTTATTGTACCGTCAAAAGGTATTGATATTGTTTTCTCCTTCTGAATGTTTGTTATTTTCTAATTCATTTATCCTTTACCCTTTCTTTTTACAGGATATTCAACAAGCTCATGCAGGACAAATTGTTGCTGTATTTGGTGTAGATTGTGCTTCAGGTACTAATCCTGATGCACATAGGCATTTTTCCTGGTTGCTTTTACTAATCCTCAAGATGTCTTGATTGATTCCATCCCACAATCTATCGTTAATTTGCTTCTGTGATGTGCTTTTGCTAGGGGATACATTTACTGATGGTTCGGTTAGATATACCATGACCTCTATGAGTGTGCCTGAGCCAGTTATGTCATTAGCAATTTCAGCAGTCTCGAAAGATTCTGGAGGGAATGTGAGTTATTAAATAGAATTTTTCTTGTGTAGCTTTGGTTTGATGATTGTGTACCTAAATGCAATCACTTCTCACATATGTGAACTTAAGCATCTTTCATGTGCAGTTTTCAAAAGCTTTGAATCGGTTCACTAAAGAGGATCCAACTTTTCGTGTTGGTTTAGATCCTGAGAGTAGCCAGGTACAACTTTCTATCATTGATCAACTGTTTTATGCGGGTATCCTTGATATGATTATATATAAAGGAAATAGTGTTTGTGTTTTGATTATAACGCTTTCCTGAGCAGACAATTATCTCTGGAATGGGCGAACTCCATTTGGACATCTATGTTGAGCGCATGCGGAGGGAGTATAAGGTATTGCTTTTTTGGTCTTAGCCCATTACCAAAAAAAGTTCTATTATCATTCTCATGATGAATCTGACTCTGTTCGATACTGTTAAGGTGGAGGCAACTGTTGGGAAGCCTCGTGTCAACTTCAGAGAGACAATTACTCAGCGTGCTGAGTTTGATTATCTGCATAAGAAACAGAGTGGAGGACAAGGTCAATATGGAAGGGTTATTGGGTAAGTTTCAACTTTGCCCTCTGTTGGCAATATTAGTTTATTTCCTCTCCACTGTATTGTACAGTATTATAAATTTATAATGTCCAATCCTCCCATCACCTTTTTTTTTGCGAAGTTGGATGGAGTGGCAACTGCTATTACCTTTTCTTTTTCACACCCTCGATGGCTATTACGTTCATTGAACAAATTTACATCCTTTTCTTTTTTGTTGACAGTTATGTGGAACCACTACCATCAGGTTCAGGAACTAAGTTTGAGTTCGATAACATGCTTGTTGGACAAGCTATACCTCCAAATTTTGTCCCAGCAATTGAGAAGGGTTTCAAGGAAGCTGTGAACTCGTACGTTGCCTTCCTACATTACTTAGTTTTTCAAAGTTGTGACAGACATCAATAATTTATTAGTTTGGAGATAGTGGCATTATTTTAGCAGAATGGTAAAGGCTGGCAAATGAACATATGTCAGAACCACAAGCCTGCTCTAGGATAGATGGGTCTGGTTGTTTGCTGATTATTGACATTTTATATAGCTTATACATGAATACAAACTCTATTTTATGCTCCACATCTGCAAGATCTGAATGTGTGCATGTGCAGGGGTTCCCTTATCGGCCATCCTGTTGAAAATATCCGTATAGTTTTGACTGATGGGGCAGCCCATACTGTGGATTCAAGTGAACTTGCATTTAAGATGGCGGCTATATATGCCTTCAGACAGGTTTTTCTTTCGTGACGCTGAACTGAAATTTGATAAGCTATCATATTTGTATTTTTCGCTGAAGCCTCCTGTAAATTATACAGCTTTTGTTCTTTTCTTTTTGGCTTATTCTAGTATTCACTTAATGATCGTCTTGCTTTTTGTTCTTTTCATTTTATGATGTAGTGCTATTCAGCTGCAAAACCTGTTATAATGGAGCCTGTGATGTTGGTAGAGCTAAAATTCCCAACAGAATTCCAGGGCACAGTCACCGGTGATATTAACAAGTCAGTGTTCCTCGCATCTATTGTTTTTTGAAAGGATATACTCGGGAAATAAAAACTCGAGCTGACAAAGCTCTATTTATGATATGCAGGAGAAAAGGTTTGATTGTAGGGAACGACCAGGAAGGAGATGATTGTGTACTAACTGCACATGTATGTACCGCTTGTTTTTTGTGCACTGCTAGTGGTTGTTTGCTGTTCCTTGTCATCTCATTAATCAATCGTTTTAGCATCGCATTCCCCCTGTTTGATACGTTATTTGAGTTTGGTTTAAAATCTCACTTATTATGTTGACTTCTCTGTTTAAGTTTGTGAGTTTCGTCGTCTCTGTTGTATAGGTACCTCTCAACAATATGTTTGGTTATTCGACAGCCCTTCGTTCAATGACTCAGGTGAAGTAATTGAATATTTATTTGCATTGAGAATTTCAAAGGATTAGTACTGGAGCTATATCTGATGATACAACTCTCCTTGCAGGGGAAAGGTGAATTCACTATGGAATACTTGGATCATGCACAAGTTTCTCAAGATGTCCAGACCCAACTGGTTAACACTCACAAGGCAAAATCAGGAGAGTAGATGGATCAATCAACTGCAACCGTGATGCATGTCCTAAGGACGTTTTACGGGTCACTTGTGTCATTTTTTTCACTTAGGACGATAATCGCCTTTATGAAAGGCAAATTTTGAGTTCCTACACGAATAATGACTATGCTCTCATGAGCTTCTGTACTCTATATACCCAAAAAATAATTATATAGATGAAGTCGTTTGCCTTCGTTCCTCATTTTTCTTCACTGTTCAATATTTCAATGTCACATTCATTTCAAGGCAACTGAAGAAATTGCACTGAAACTGGGGCAAATGGACTGGTACATGTAATTTTTCAAGGTATCTCACAAAATATTTAAATAAATGCTTCCCGCTGGTTTGTGGGCAGCTCCAGCTCAGGCTCAAAAGCAGAGAGCGGAGTGAAGTATTGATCAACCATGTCTTCAGATACATGTCCCAAGCTTGGAGGATCCCACTGCATTTTTTATTTGATGGAAGCTTATCATTTGGATTTTTCTTTTCCTTTTTCTGCACAAGGATATCTAAATGCTGGATGTAAAATCACTTTACCTTGGGGGTGAAATCTTTATCAACCAGCTTCGCACGAACACCCTAAAAGGGAAAGCCAATAGTCGGATCTCATGATAAAACTAGTCAATTAGTGAAACTGCAATTCGGAAAGGTCTTACCTCATGAAAATCACCAGTTATCTGGCCGTGGATTCCTTGTAGGGACATTCTATACTCACGAATAAGGCACTGATCAAGAGTTTGAAACCTACCTTCTCGTATCTGGACCATGAATTAATGCAAATTTTTAGCTGGGAGTTCGCATTTGTTTCTGAAACAACTAAGTAAATCTTAAATAATGGACTCACAGATCTTAATGAGACCTTCAAGCTCAATGGTGCGGCTTCTTTGAGTCTCTTCAAAGTTGAGACGCACCATGTATCGTTTGTTTTAGCAGCCTCCATTTCCTGGGTAACTTTAAAGCTCAGATATATTGTTGAAGAATAAATTTTTGCATGATCAAAGTGAAATGCCTTTTCAAATGCTCTCAAGAGATTGCTCTCTACCATAATCTTAGGCATAATGACTTCAAAGCACGATAATCAACTTTGGGCATATGTTACTAAAATGTTGGTCCTAACATACCTTCACAACTTTGAAAATGGCGGTGTTATATTTTAAGGTCTCCCCACTTCATCAAAAAAAACACAGAAATTTCTAACTGTAAAATGCAAATGATTACTACTAAGCTTACCAAACATTCGATAATTTCTTCAACTGTGTCATGGCTGAAACATTTGTCAAGTATTTTCATCCTGACCAACCAAAGAGTAATATTAGACCAAACAATTAGCTTCCATTATCACGATTAAAAAATAAAAAATAAGAATCTAATGATAAGATTCAAGATCGCAGCAGAATTGTACTGATCACCGACCACAAGTGAACACTCAACATTCAGCAACACAGTAGTATTTAAAGTGACTTTCCCTAGCCAAATCAGACATGTTTTGCCTACTTAAAGAGAGGAGCAAAGTTTGTCTAATATTTGGCAACTTACAGACCAGACAAAAAAGGTACCTGTGAATTGCACTATTCTGATCTGGATGGACCATATCACCCTGGTTTCCTAAAAAATGCTCAATGACAGAGGGATCATCAGTGGCCAACTTTCCTAGTTGTTCTTCAATCAAAGGAAGTTTCTGCAGGGATTATGGATGGTCAACACGATGAAAATGTGCATCCGGTAATGGATAAGCAAACAAGTAGCCAAAGTAAATAGTGAGATGGATAGTAGGAAAGACCGCGATTGGAGAAAATTGAGTAGCAAGCCCACATGACAGCATTTCAGATCCATTCAGCTTCTCCCCTGTTAATGCAAGGTACTCGCCTGGAATAGGCAATAGATATAGATGAAATCAAAATAAGAGGATATCTTCCAGAAATAAATGCTAAATGAATCTAAAAGAATCAGCTATAAGTAACCTCCAAGCTTGGTTACACGTACTCTCAGAAAGCATATTGCACAGATGACAATTCTTGACCAATAAAGGACAGGAAAAAGAAAAATGAGATGAATCAAATGTAATGAATTATCTCAAGAAAAATGAAAACTACATATATTTTAATGGTTTCTTATGATGTATTACTGCAGCAAACGAGCACAGTACAAGTTCATATATGAATTCAAGAACGGTATTCAACAAATATTTTTGGTTTGACTTGTAATAGTGCAAATCAAGTTATAATCCAGGTAACTTTAAGGTGCTTTAACAAGAATGTAAGAAAATCTTTATAGTCATAAGTTAAAAAAGTGAGGTGTGAAAAAAAATAAAAAAAATCATACACGGTAATTACCCAAATAGCCAGGAAGATGGGAGAGGTAAAAGGATGCCCCTGCATCTGGGTGGAAACCAATTAATGTCTCTGGTGTGGCAAATATCTGTAATAACCCGAACAAATCTAGCTTAAGTTACACACATTACATGAGCAGAAAATATAGCATCCTAAAAAATCCAAATAGAAAATATATTTCCTCAGTACAACACTGACATGTCGAAGTCATTTTCTGCATACATCAATGAAAATACAAAATAAACAAAAAGCAACAGGGAGGGTCAATGGGAAATTAGCCTGACGCTAACTCTAATGAAATCCCAGATAGGAATGCAGCATCAACTGATCAGAGAGTCCACAAAAGCAACAGGGAGGGTTATAAGAATATTTAGTTCCAGCCAGCCGTGCTAAAATCTATGTTGTTTCCAACTGAATATAGTACTTTATAACATCTGATTCCATATTACAAGGAAAAATTTTGGGTTAGTGAATGTGCTTTACATTGTTTACATTTTATTTTATTTATTTTGATATGGTGCTTTACATTTTAATTTCACGGCTTATATTACCTTATGCATGACAAATTGTACCTTTTTGCACTTAAGATCCTTTACAAAATATTCCAAGGAAATAACATATCCTATGACATGACAATGATCAATAATATATAGCAATATATTTTACATTAATAATTGAATAAGCACATAATAAAACGTGTAGAACTTAAACTGATCTGGAAACCTTTCTTAAAAGAGTGACAATAATGAGAAGAAATAAAAACCATTTAATATGTATATCTATCTCATACAGTTTTATCAGTCGCAACCCGAAATGTGCCGGGGATGGATATTCCGGCCCCACCACCCATCGTGATCCCATTCAAGAGAGCCACCTGAAAGAAGTACAAACTCGTTCAAGTTATTTGAAGAAATGTGTAAAGCTGATATTAAGTCATTACTAGTGCTTCATCTGAAAATCTGAACCATGCAGCAAACTCTTTTCAAATGTTCTGACGAGTCAAGAAGTATAGTTAATGCTGTAGCCAGTAATCCAGAAGAACAAAAGAAGATAAGTTATGGAGAACACACCAAACAATTACAAGCATGCAGTGAAAGACACTCACATGTGGCTTCATATAAGTACCAAGAAAGTATATAAAGCTATATATGGTCCAAAAGAATTGTTTGCACTCTTCTAAATTCCCTGCATGAATCAAAACAGAACGTATAACTATTTTCACAAAAAAAAGATAAATTTTAATACAAGCCACATGCTTTAGATCTACAAATTCCCGTCATAGTAACATATCCTACAGAGACCCACAATAATAGAAATGCATGCATATATGTGTGGATGTATCTCATTTGGTTGGTGGGTGTGTCTATATAAAGATTATTAGATAGAGATGGAGAAGGGGGAGAGGGGCGCAGGAAGGCAAACTAAATGGTGGGAAATATCTAATACTACCTTCTTTTATAAGATTATACAGAGCAACAATATCTCCACCAGCTGCAAATGCTCTACCTCCACCCTTCAATATTTCAAACCACAATTGAGGTATTGCCTTGCATGGAAACAAACATAAAAACCCACAACTCTTGTAGAAATATGGGAGTGTGGTGAGATTTTTTGGCTTCTTAGTGAATACCTTTAAAGCAACAGACCCAACAGCAGGGTCGTCTTCCCAGTTTTTATACAACTTGTGAAGCCTGGCAACCTACTTGTTAAAGTTCACATAAATTAGGGGTAAGAACTAACAAACAAACAAAAATAATCAATCAGCAAACTAAGTTCTACTTGATCCTAGCATTGGAAGCATTTCAAGCATTGTATCTTAAAAGATCATTTCAGACATGCACATTTCTCAAAAGAATCAATCAAAATTAAAGCAAAAATTCAGTTTACTCCATCAGTGAGAAAATTATGATCGGAAAAGACAGAATATCAGCAGTTCATGCCGACCTAAGGTCTCAAGTCAAGTTGAAATAGTACCGGTCACACAACTAGATATGAAACTGAATACAGACAACCTCAAATTGGATCATAACATGCAAGCAAACACTCAAAAAAGAAAAACACTAAATTCCCAGAAAAACACTAAATTCCCACCCCATCTCGATAATATTCTAAAGATTCAACCATGTCTTGCCTGGAAGGCCAAACCATATAAACTCGACAAACTGAGATAGACACTCAAAATATTAACAAAAAAAGCAAAGAAAAAAAAAAAGAAAAAGAAATCGTTTTGAACATAGCTAAACATGAAACAAAACTTACCATGGAGGTGTTTAGAGCATTGAGAGATGAGGGTCTGTTGAGAATTGCTGTTCTTGAACTTCCTTTGCCCTCAACAAGTACCTGAACGTTAATCCACCAATCAAAACGATTCATTTTCCAAGACACACACACAGAGGGATAGTGGGGGGGAGGGAGAGGGAGAGAGCTGACTAAATTATCAGAATCATCAATAAGTGGGTTGCTGGAGAGAGAGGCAAAGCGTCTGGGGCCATAATTAATCTTCTCGCCGGAAAAAATACACCGGAGAAGCAATGCAGATTTAGAGGGTCGCATAATTTTCCGGCGAATCTCACCCTTCGCTTAGACGTTAAACGGCGAACTCTAGCCTTTATATTTTATAAGGGTGTTTCTGTTTGCACTTTGATTTTACCTTTACACTCGCTTACATATTTTATTCTTTACTCCACACATATTTATATTAATATTTTTCACTCTAAGAATATTTATTTAGGAGTGACTATTTGCACCACAAGAAATTCTCTTTGCATCACAAAATAAATCTATTTAAAAATAATTAATTATAAAATTATTAAAATATCCTCATTAAATAAAAATTAAAATAATTAATAAATAAATTATTAAATTAAAAAGGAAAAATAAAACAACTGCTCCTCCTATTCACGCCGATCATTTTGCCGGCAACAATGGCTGCCAATCCTTCTTTGCTACCAGCCTACCACCACCTTCCCCTCACTCATTTGAACCAGAACCAGCTCGCCCATAGCCCTCCTTTCTTCTCTTCCAACATTCCAATCACAAAGGTCAAGAAGACGAAGACAGATTAGACAGGAAAACGAAGCATTCATGGCTACTGCTGCTGGAACGATGAACGCCTCTCTCTTCCCTCAAGTTCATATCCCAAGAAGTGGTTCGAACTGAATATTTCGAAGAATAGTCGCTGGTTCGAAAAATTATTTTCGAACCACCCTTGTACTGTTGTACATGACAGCACTTGTGAATTCAAGCTCGATGATTCAAATATCCGGGAAGCCATGCTTAGGACTATCAGTTTATGCATCAACAGTGCTTCTTGGATTAGAATTCCTGGTTACTGCTGTTTCATGATCGCCTTGGAAGATGCTGATTTTGAGCGTGCACAAGATTGCATTTCTAAATTCAAAAGCTTAGTCAAGTAGAAACATCACATCCTTATATTGCTACACACCAACTCTTTGGTACTCGCAACTGGTGTTTTGCATTAAAAACTTGATTTCTTTTCCCCTTTACTGCTCAAGGGACACATAGCTATTTTATATTCTTATTTGTTGGTCTTCTTAAAAAAAAAAGAGTTTTCAAACCTGTTGAGCACATCCAAAATTTGAATCCATTAAACATAGATCGAGAATCAATTTTCGAACCCCCTTAAATCTGTTGGGAATTGATTTTCGAACGTCAATCATACCGATCGGATTTTACAGCTCGATCAAATCTTTCTTTCTTCCTCCGATGGCAATAAAGGATAGGGAAGTTTGATGATTGAATTTTGGCATAACTTTAAGGATGAGAAGAAGAAGAAGAAGAAAAAGAAGCTCGGGAAGGAGGGAAGAAGTGATGGCGAAGGCGGCTGAAGTGGCGGCAGGGGAAGGTTGGCCAAATAGCTAGGAAAGGGGAAGGTTGGCCAAATAGCTAGGAAAGAAGAAGTGGTGGTGGCAGCGGTGGAGGGCAGAGGATTTTTTTTATATGTTAAAAACATATTTTAGATGAGAGGGTATTATTGTCAATATTAGTGGTGCAAAGAGTAAAAATTGTGGTGCAATAAGTAGATGTGGTGCAAAAAGTAAAAACTGTGGTGCAAATAGAAACTCCCTATTTATTTTACTTAAAAAAATATGCTCGGAAGCACAATTTTGAACACACTCACCTTGTTCGATAATATTAATTCGAACGACTCCAATATTTGGAAAAAATTTAGTTCGGAAACTAAAGTTTGAACAACTCTCTTTGTTCGAAAACTAAAATTCGAACAACCTCATTTGTTCGGAAACTTAATTTTGAACGATACTTAGAAAATTTTAGGGTATAAAGGTGTTAGAAAATATTTTCCAAACGAACTATGTTCGAAAATTGAAGTTTGAACCACTCTAATATGTTCGAAAATTTAAATTCGAACGCCATGAACTCCGTTTTTCTCCAAGTGTTGTTCGAAAAATGGAGTTCGAACCACTCCAAAATGTTCGAAACTTTCAGTTCGAACGAATCGCGATTTGAACAAAAAAAACCTCCACAACACGTTCTAAACTCGATTATTTTCAATCAATACATCCATACTAGCATCTAACACTTCTAATAAACTATTATAAGTTGATGAATAATTTGATTAATTTGTTTTCTTTTTTAATTTTTATTTAGTTTTGAATTTGTGGTGCATTAAGTAATTTTAGTGGTATGAACAAGTAATAAAAGGGTATTGAAGTAACTTCACAATTATTTTATTTTTTCTTTATTTTTTTTATGGTGCAAAGAGTAAAAATAGTGGTGCAAATAGTCACTCCTTTTTTTAATTTGGAATATCTTTCTTTTTGGCATTTCTCAATTACTAATATTTGGATATATTTTAGCTACAATTACACGTTCATAAGTAGCATCCCTAAATAATTTCAAATTTTTTATTTTAAGTTTATATCTTCTACATAATAGTATTTGATAATAACAATCTGTCTATCGTGTGTGACGGCGTGCTATAGCACTATAGCAGGCTGCCCGATTGAAGGCACAGTCGCACAGACCATTATAATTGAATATTAATTGTTACAAAACTAATTATATTATTATAATTGAATAGTATTCAATTTTAATAAGCCCTTTTTTTATTATCAACTTGCAACAAAAAAATATGGCATCATAAAATCATATTGAGATAAAGCTCCATTGTTATATATTTGTTAGTGCCATCATTTAGCACTCAATTTATTTTTGACGATTTATGTACTATAAAGTATTCGAGAATTTGTTCCTGATACGGTCGCTCCCTCAGATGTTCCAGGAGTGTCCTCGAAACAGTTTATATATGGCAGTTTCTTTGTGGAAGAGATCCTGCGCGGACAGATTTGAGAAGCGAGGATCCATTTGTTTGACTGCCTTTTGGAGTAGATGCAATGCTGACTTAACCTTCAACTACATGGAAAGTGTCACAAGGTTAATTTCCGACTATGAATTTTTTGCCTTGTGCGGCACTGATCGCACACCAATCAGTCAGCCTTCGTTCCCTCACCACACTCGTGTTTGTTTGTTTAGTGAGTTTGTGTTGTTTGCATCAACATCAAGTAAATCACACAGCGGAATGTAAAGAACACAAGCATATACAGGAACTCACTTCCCAACCTTTGTTAAGAACGCACACTTACAAAGGAATGCCTATAGCTCAATGCACAAACAACATCTATGCCTTCACGGCTAAGACATACAAAGTATATATTGATGGACATCCCCCATCAATAGGCAACAATCGAATAAGCTAGGAACAGTTGGAATCCGTCAAGTCATCGACGGTTGTGTCCTTACAAAACTGCCCACCAAGCATTTTGGACAACTGCCTGGAACCGCCCCACAAGTCTGGTAACCGTCGGCCCGCGTGTCATGGCACCGTGTCCCGCAACTCTCGGCCACGGCAGCATTCGTCAGCCCCCGTGTCTCGCGTGCAAGTGTTGGCGCGCAAGCATCGCACGGCGCTCGGCCATGCCAGCACATCTCGCTCGGCAGCACTCGGTCCCGCGCGCGCGCGTCTCGCATGGTGCTCGCTCTCGGCAGCACCAGACCTTAGTAGTCCTCGGCAGCTCGGCGCTTGGCCACTCGGCACGTCTCGGCAGTGCGGACATGTCACCCAGCAGCGCGCACCCATGCCCGTCTCTCGGCAGCTCGGCCACCCGAGTGTCGCCCGTCACTCGGCAGCTCCCAACGGGACACGCCCAGCTCATGTCGCGCCCGTTTAATCCCAGCTCATCCGATATTTCCCGTCATCCAGTCAAGGCACTCACACCTTGACACCAATGTGCTGAGACATTGCCCGTTGCTAGGCAATTCTCGGCATCCGGCCTTTATGGGTGTAACAAACCACCCCCACCAGAGTCAGTCGACGCCCTCGTCGATATCCCTGATTCACTATCCTTCACCCTCCAGTACTCCGCAATCTCCTTCTCAAATTGCCAAAATGTCACAGACTTTTCCCAAGTAGCATCTACCTCTGACTCACCTCCCCCACTGAACCAAGTAATCTGTTCTTCGATTTTTTTTGCTTTGCCTCATGGTTCAGTGATCAAGTATTTTCTGCCCTGTCTTGGAAAATTGCTTCGTGATCACTGGTGGCGCCCTTTTTACTTGCTCTCTTGAAGAATTGAGTAAATCAGCATTGAACTTCTTCAAGAAAGACACGTGAAAGGTTGGATGTATCTTCAACCTATCCAGCAGCTTCAACCGATAGACAACCTTCCCCACTCTCTTCATCACTTCGAATGGACCATTATATTTTGGAATCAACCCCCGATGCACGGTCTTGGAAGAGATTTTCTTTCAAATCTGAGGGGTTAGCTTTAGCAAAACACGTTCACCAACAGCATACTCAACATCACGCCGTCCCTTGTCAGCATACTTTTTCATGCGGTGTTGTGCTTTTGCCAAGCTATCTCGGGCCTCATCTAGCAGCTCTTGCTTCTTTTTAGCAACTCGATAGGCTGCTGGACAACTCCCACCCGACTGTTGCACTACAATCTCATGTGGTGCCAACGGTTGTTGACCATTCACCAACTCAAAGGGACTCTTTCCCAGTCGTCGAGGATTGATGTAGGTTGTAGCTGAATTGTGCAATATCCATCAGTCCAACCCAATCTTTTTGACTCGCCGACACATAATGCCTTAGGTACTCCTCCAACAGCTGGTTCATTCTCTCGATTTGCCCATCCGTTTAAGAATGGTTAGCTGTCGAGAACTTTAGATCCGCTCCCATTATATTGAACAAAGATGTCCAAAACCGGCCTGTGAATCAAGTGTCTCGATCACTTATGATGTCCTCAGGAATACCAAAGTACTTCACCACATTCTTCATAAATAACTCCGCAGCAACTTCTGCTGGACATGCTTTAGGTGCGGCAATGAATATGCCGTACTTGGAGAATCTGTCAATCACAACAAAGATAGAAGCCATACCGTTAGAGTTAGAAAAACCCGATATGAAGTCCATAGATATGGATTGGAATGGCCTATCCGAGATTGGCAGTGGTTGTAGCAAGCCTACCTTCTTCTTTCTCTCCAACTTGTCCAATTGACAAACTAAGCATGTTCGGACATATGCCTCAACATCATCTCCCATCTTTAGCCAGTAGTAGCGTCTGGAAAGTAAAGCATACATCCTCTTGACTCCCGGGTGTCCAGCCCATTAGGGATCATGTGTTTCCCTCAATAGTTCCTGCCTCAATGTACCCGACGGAACATATGCCCTGTTGCCTTTTGCAAACAACAACCTATCTTCTAGCCAATACTTTCTCTATTCCCCCGTCTTAACCTGCTCAACAAGTTTCCCATAGATAGGATCAACCTTAGAAGACTCACGAATTTTCTCCAAGAAATCAGTCTCAACAAGTGTCAAAGCAGCCACATACTCTTCTACCACTTTCCGGCTCAAAGCATCAACAACATCATTATGCTTCCCCGGACGATGCACCCAATCAAAATCAAACTCACTCAAGTACTCTTGCCAACAAGCTTACTTTGGTGATAGTTTCTTTTGAGTTTTGAAGTATGTGTTAGCAATATTGTCGGTCACCATAGTGAATTTTATACCCAACAAGTAATGCTTCCACACACTTAAACAGTGCACCACGGCTGTCATCTCCTTCTCATGAGTGCTATAAAGGGACTCGACATCTTTTAGCTTCCGGCTTTCATAGGCAATCGGGTGCTTGTCTTGAACCAACACACCACCAATAGCACGGTCTGAAACATCCACTTGTACTTCAAACGGTTGATCAAACATGGGAAGTCGCAACACCGGCTCCGTCAACAGCATGACCTTCAATTGATCAAAGGCATCCTGACACACTTCAGTCCACTCCCACTTTGAATCCTTCTTAAGCAAGTCCGTCAAAGGGCTAACAATTTTAGAACAACCTTTGATGAACCGCCTATAATAGTTTGCCAAGCCAAGAAATGACCTGATCTCTGCCACTTTGCATGGTGCAGGCCAATCAACAATAGCTTGCACCTTCTTTCTATCCATGATAATCTGACCTTGGCCTATGATATGACCAAAAAATGTAATCTGATCCCTGCAGAATTCACATTTTTCCTTCTTCGCATATAACTTGTTTTTTCTCAATTTTATGAAAACATGTCTCAAGTGTGATAAGTGATCATCCAATGACTCCGAATAAATCACAATATCATCCAGATACACCACAACAAATTGATCAATGAACTCATACGGTACGTCGTTCATCAAGTTGCAAAATGTAGCAGGGCATTGGTTAAGCCAAACGGCATACTAAGAACTCAAATGAACCGTATCTCGTTACAAAAGTCGTTTTGCCTTCATCTCCTGGGGCAATACGAACTTGCCAATAACCCGACCTCAAATCAATCTTTGTGTAGTACCTCGCATTCTTGAGCTTATCAAACAAGTCTAGGGCATTCGGAATAGGATACTTGTTTTTTATAGTAACTTTTTTTAAAACCCTATAGTCCACGGATAACTTTGTTGCTGAACCTGGCTCTGATACCAAATGTCACAAGGTTAATTTCCGATTATGAATTTTTCACCTTGTGCGGCACTGATCGCACACCAATCAGTCAGTCTTCGCTCCCTCACCACACTCGTGTTTGTTTATTTAGTGAGTTTGTGTTGTTTGCATCGACATCAAGTAAATCAAGCAATTGAATATAAAGCACACAAGTATATACAGGAACTCACTTCCCAACCTTTGTTAAGAACACACACTTACAAAGGAATGCCTATAGCTCAATGCACAAACAACATCTATGCCTTCACGGCTAAGACATACAAAGTATATATTGATGGACATCCCCCATCAATAGGCAACAATCGAATAAGGTAGGAGCAGTTGGAATCCACCAAGTCATCGGTGGTTGTGTCCTTGCAAAACTGCCCACCAAGCATTTTGGAAAACCGCCCGGAACCGCCCTACAAGTCTGGTAACCATCGGCCTGCATGGCGGCCCCGCGTGTTATGGAACCGTGTCCCGCAACTCTCGGCCACGGCAGCATTCGCTAGCCTCTGTATCTCGCGTACAAGTGTTGGTGCGCAAGCATCGCACGACGTTCAGCTATGCTCGCGCATCTCGCTCGGCAGCACTCGGCCCCACGCGTGCGCGCGCGTCTCGCACGGGGCTCGGTCTCGGCAGTGCCCGACCTTGGCAGTCCTCGGCAGCCCATGGCGCCCGCGGCACTCAGCCACTCGGCACACCTCAACACGCCTCGGCAGTGCGCGCATGTCGTCTAGCAGCGTGCACCCATGCCCGTCTCTCGGCAGCTCGGCCATCCGAGTGTTGTCCATCACTCAGCAGCTCCCGACGGGACACGCCCAGCTCATAGCGCGCCCGTTTATTTCCAGCTCATTCGACATTTCCCACCATCCAGCCAAGGCACTCACAATCCGACATTTCCCGCCATCCAGCCAAGGCACTCACACCTTGACACCAATGTGCCGAGATATTACCCGTTGCTAGGCAATTCTCAGCATCCGGCCTTCATGGGTGTAACAAAAAGCATCTACATCAATATAGAAATAATCACATCATATTCACCTTCTAAATAGACGAAGATTTGAGATCAATTCAACGTGAAGTGTGAAAGCATAAGAAGGCTGACTTTTCACTTAATCGGTGTGCGTCTATTATTGATTCTATTAGTTTATTGTTTGAGAATCGTTGGGTTTATGAGTTTTGTAATAGCTAAAAGTTGTTCCTTAAGTTGTTCAATGTGGTAGTCCAGTATTGAGTGTTTTTGTGAGACAAACACATGAGGGGTTTAATCCGTTTTGTTCGTAATCTCGAGAGAGATTACAAGTTGAAGTCATGGGTAGCTAGAGGGAGTTTAGTGTCACGGTTGTGAGGTGGTCTCACAACTTTCGTTCTCAAAAGAGTTCATGTTATAAGAAATGGTGGTATTAGGAGGGATTTTTTATGTATAAGTTTCTTGAATTATCTTCACGAAGGAGTAGTGAACGATCTTCAAGTTTGGGTGAAGTCTTCTCCAAGTTTGGGTGAAGTCTCCCCAGAGTATAGGTTGTTTAATCGAGTTGGATTACCAATCTCGTGCGTATTTTTATTGCTTTCATTTATTTGTTCTTATTTATGTTTCTGTAATTATCAAGAACACATGTATGCAATAACCTTAAACACATAAGTGCACGGATTATATTAATATAGTTTTAATTAACAATAAACATACTATTGCATCAAAGTATAAATAAATAAATATTTTTAGTATTCCATAGATGGATAATGCTAATGAAGCAAAAATTTGAGATTTTTTTTCAATAATGAATGTAAACCCGACACGTGGAGCAGACGTGATAGACTCGCATTTATCAGTATTGATGAAATTCAAACTCGACAATTTTAATCTTAAACTTACACTGTTCCATCATTATTATTCATTATTATTTCTTATTTTCTTGCTGTGGAAAAAATATCTTATTATTATTATTATTATTATTATTATTATTATTAGAAACCCACTATTTTCAAACCCATCAAACAACTCAATTTATAGACAGAGCTAGTAATTTATACTTGGTCCGATGGGCTAACCCAAAGGTAAACGGGCCTACATCAGACGAGTAAATTATGCTCGATTATTCCGCGTTAGCTCGAGTGTCAGGAGATGTCACTCTCATTCTATCTCAACACCAGAATACGCCGGTACAAGTTCAATCTCTTATCCCGATCCTTGGGATAGGCAATGACGAGCTGATTGCTGCCGAGGCTCGTCGGGCACTTGTGACTAGCGCCCCAACACACCCCGGGTCACCCGCACCCGCCTAGACCGTCAATGCTAGCACTCAAGACCGTTAGGGCGGACATCCGCCAAACGCCCTGTCCAAAGCTCCATTGTCGCCATAGTGCTAGATATCTTGTTGTAATGTACATGGTTCTAAGCACGGCCTTGCACGGCCCCTTTTGGATATTTTTTTAGCTTTTCAGTATCTAATGCTGTCACTGACCTTTTTTTTTCTTAAGTCTATTATAGGGGGAAGGTGCTAACTAATTGTCTGACAAGTAAGTGTTACGAGGAGTGTCCCCTCTCCAACCAACGCGTGTTGTAATTGCTGCCAAACCATAATATACATGCGATTTACATTAATAAAAAATTCTTTTTGATCAATTGCGTTTGTGTGTTGCTTGCTCTGCCGAGACCACTAAAAGCACCAGAGGGTGTGAATTACGTCGTCATCGTGCACCAAGCTTTGCGAGTAAAGCTTAACGACAGTGAGGTGGACGTAGTCTAGAACAGACTATTAGCCGCATGGTGCGTTCTTATACTAACCACTACAAGTGTCTTGTGACACCGTGGCCCGCATATATATGGAAAATATATAGTATTTTTTGTTTTTCTTGAAAAAATTATAGGTATACCCTCCAAAATTATATCTAACCGGAATTCCTCTTTTCCGCACCCACCATCACCGAGCCGCAACGCTCGTTTGACACCCCTACACCATCTGTCCCCCACCGCATAAAGGCTATAGTAGCCCTTCAAATTAACAGTGGGAAATATACTTAATTATATCCCTCACCAAATAAGTTGAATAAAACATATTCATTTTTCTCTGTTATATTAAACTACTATTTCTCCTGTGAAATGCACGGTTTTAAATTAAACTAGACATACCCACAAATAATTTCTTCAAAACTTATAAAGTTGATTAAATTATAACAGAGTACATAAATACATTGGCCAAATTATATCAAATAGATGTATACATAGAATTCAATATGTAAACTTGTAAACATTTTTTATGATTAAGAACATTTAGACAAATTAATTAATATGTGTAGACATTGCTCGGAAATGTCATTCAATTCCTTCATTGTACACGCATGTAACTTCTATTTGCTGATTTTTTTTGTTAATTAATTAATTATTACATCTATTATATTAATCATTCTTCAAGTTATTTGTATGAAATGAATATTATTGTTATATAGGATATAGTGAACTGGTTTTCAATTTAAATTATAATTTTTATGATATTTATTTTAATTTTGGGAGTTATTGAATTTTCTAAAACATATACGCTAATTATCACGATATTAAAATGCAAATAAAGAAAAATAAATAATAAATAGAGAAAGATTACATTATGACCCTAATCATGTCATATCTTATAAAATTACGGTCTTCTTAAAATTATATCCATTTATTCAATAATGTAAATGTATTCCTAAAAATAGAATAAGCAAACTTGTTATTAAAAGAAAAAACATAGCTATTTACATAATTTTGATTCACGATTGATCTTAAATCTCATGACTATCCGCCGTAATACAATGATAGGAAAAAAAAAAGGAAAACAACATGCATTATTGTGAGAAGAAAAATTAAAACTAATTTTTTATTTTTTTGCCTGCTAGCTATGATTGGATTTTATCAATATCCTTATGTAAATTGATTCGAATAGAATGGTTTGTTTCCTTATTGACTACATGGATGAATGTATAAAATTAATACAATGAAATCACAAATCTAACGATCATAAGAAAAATTAGACAAGAGTTTTAGCAGCTGCAAAGTTGGAACACATTTATTTTTTCTATGCCCGAGTAAATTATTTAAGCTCTCAGATATCTAGATAGGGTTAACACTCATTTACTACAATAATTTGTTCGAAGAATTTGAAAAAATAGAGTCACATTCTCATTCTCATTCTCATAATGCTACCTATATAATACATATTAGAAAAACAAAATAAACAAACTAATTAACAGCTTGATACACAAACTAAATAAATACATAAAAATTGAAAGTCACAACAAAATGCACAGAACCTGATTATGATGTAGGCATGGATGTTAAATATAGTTGAATATTAAATAGAAACATATATAAAAAAAGATAATATTAGACAAAAATTTATACGACAACTTGAAATAGGTGCACGCCTTAGCTTATGTATTCATCCACTGCCCCCTCTGATGTAAATATTAAGGATGAATACATATATATATATATATATGCATTTGAATGTACATAATATATACATAAATTTATTTATGCTCTTGTTCTGTTAAAATATCATCTTGTTGAAACCACTGTCGTATTGCTACTACGATTCTTACACTCATTTTAGTCCTAGTTCTGTGTTGTTCTTATTTGTTGCTTGGATTAGAAATGGTATGTTACAGATGATTCTCTATAGGAATCAATATCTCTGCACGATATTTGTTTTGCATAAAAGCTAAAATGCTAAGCCAACTTATGAGAGAACTAGTATTACCCCCCGTGCGATGCACGGTGAGAAATATACAAATAATTTGTTTTGTAAAATTATTTTATGGGCAGACAATCTGTATCAAAGATAAAATCTAAAGGCACAACCATAAAACACATTTAGGAAAAATATTATACATTTCCGACATCACCTCCAGAGAAGCACACATAGGACAACCAAGAGAGTGGTCACCTCCACCATTTCTTTATTTGTAG
The DNA here is from genome assembly GCA_026008535.1 of Perilla frutescens. Lineage (NCBI taxonomy): Eukaryota > Viridiplantae > Streptophyta > Magnoliopsida > Lamiales > Lamiaceae > Perilla > Perilla frutescens. The sequence continues at coordinate 41,850,540 of BRKX01000002.1, read as the reverse complement.
AAAACCCAAAGAATGTATCAAACTCCTTTATTTGTCACGAACTGATAGATTAATGAGCCATGGTCGAAATTTTTGTCTTAATGTGTGTGTGTGTGTGTGTGCGCACATATATACACACACACACACAGGAAAATGTTGAATACCTACAAATTGCCTATCTCCCACCAACTATTTATTTTAACATAATTATGATTATGAGAGAGAAGACACAATTGATAAATGAATATGCACTCTTATCAGACTAATAATTATACGCTTGAATTTTAAAAAATATTTAACTCATATTCCACACAATCTTTAACTCAAACACCACCAATTATTATGAATATATTATATTGAAAGATGCTCCTTGTATTTCTCTTCATTTCTTATACCCTTTTGCTCGGTTTTATTGAACAAAGTAGATATGTTAATTTCTAAGACATTTTCTTAATTCTTGAAAATCAAATAGATGTAATTGCACATCTACATTCAAAAATAATTTGTGTGATCAATGTTTTAATGTTCCGGTTTGTCCTACGCAAACTACTTCAATCCGAACCCGCAAGAGGATGGGGTCAATTGTAGGGCGGAGAGCTAACTCAGTTCGTGTCTCTCGAGAAAAGCTTCGTCTGGGCTATTATCTTTCTATGTTATAATTGTTAACAAGCACATGAATTTAAATACAACCTAAACAATCTAAACAAGGGTTGGAAGAGTTTTTACTAAACTACCAAATTAAAGCAAGTAAAATTAATTAACAACACCAACAAAAACAAAGATTGATGAAAAGATTATGAAAAGAGCATTAGGGTGTAGATTCTCTCATTGGTTCTCTCCTAGCTTGTTTTGATTATGATAATCCTAGACGTACAATAGACCCCTTCAAGAAGCTTAACTTTATTTACTGTCACCGTCAATCCGTTAAACCCCCATCGGCTATATTATACGCACAAGATTAACACTTAGGCTTATGTACCCAGTCCACCTAAGGTTACTATTAGGCTTATGTACCCAATCCACCTAACATTGAAGGAACCTTAGTCGGGCTCTAGAATCTCCTCTCAGTCTCATCTAAAGCCTAGCAATGCTAAGTAGTCATCAAATACCCAACATAAACAAGCACAATTCCAACAATACGCAACTAACCTTCACAAGTATAGATTGAAACCAAATCGATTATCTACCCCCTAATGAAGGAATTAGCCCATTATGCTCAAAACAACAAGAGAATCATAAAAGTTCTTCATTTCATAAATCAAAAGATAAATAAAATATAAGCTTATACAATGTTTGTTGTCTCGAGAGTTTTGGGACAATCCACACAAATGAGCTAAAGCTAGAGGAAAGAATTACCAAAGTGGAGCTCCTCGATCAAGCTTAGCTTCCGCGGATAGCTTGAAGTTGGATTTCTCTTCTCGTGCCTTCATCAAAGTGAAGCTCTTTCTGCAAGCCTAGCTTCCGCAGACGGCTTGGAGTTGGATCCCCCTTCTCGTGCCTTCTTCCTTAAGCTTCAGCCCACTGCCTCTCCTCCTCCTCCTTTCTCCCTCTCTGGAACGGTGGTATTGGTGGTGAAGTTGATGAAGAATGGTGTATGGTGTATGAATGAATGATGAATGGATCAGTGGTGAGAGATATATGAAATGGGGAGATTTTCCAAAGATATGTTTGGGAGTTGAGGGACAAGTTTAAGAGGGTAGTAATTAGGAGAATTAAATCTCAAACTCCTCCTATTATTTTAGGCTCCAAAAGTCCACTCCTATGCTACTTTTCCCAGCTGGCCATGTGGTGTAAAATGAAGGATTAAAGGCTTGGTTAAAAGCGGGGGCTCATGATGGAGAGGAGCAAAACTAATCGGGTGTGAAAAAATGAACGGGAGCTGGACTGGACGCACCCGCGCGCCGGCGGGGTGCAGCGCGCCCACGGCTGGGGAGCCGCGGGCATAGCACGCTCGCAGGGCCATTTGGCCGTAGGGTGCCGAGCGCAGCCATGCGGGTGAGCGCCGTGCGCGCATGTGCGCTCGATGTCTCCGCGCTGCGGGGCTTTTCAGCTCCGTCTTTCGGCTGTGATCTTCAGTTCAGTTTCACTCTTGCTCGCTCTTAATCAGTTCTGGCTTCCAGTTCAGTCCTTCAGTTGCATCTCCAATTCCAGCTCCAATTCAACTCTAGCTTGAGGTCTTCAGTTGGACTCCAAAATTGATCAGTTTGAGGTGTGACTTGGGCTCGGTCATCAGTTGGAGCCATTACCGTCGGGCCGGGGGCGACTCCGCCCTCCTGGAACAGCTCAGCGAAGCGAGTGATTCAGGACCAATCAACGAGCTGGAGCTTCAGTTGGGAGCTTCAATTGGGAACTTCGCCTCCTAGCCATTTTTTGGCCATAAAATCCTGCTTTTCGACGCAAAAGCTTAAGTTTTGCACAAATCTGGCCCAACTCGCCAAAAGAGCAAAAGTGAAGTAAATACATAAAAATCACACAAAAATAAAGGAAAAACACACACTAAAGATACTAAAGTCATATGATAAAATAGGACAAATATACACCAAACAATCAATTTATATTTCTTGGTAGGTTCACAATATTAAAATCCAAAGAACAAAACAAAATAATATAAAAATTTAGTGATTAAATACATTAAATTAATATTGGAATATTTTTGTATTTTTTGAAGAGATTCGAAAAAAGTGAATAAATAGTTATACGTATAACTGAATACATATATTGTATGAAAAATTTGCATTCTAATTTCTCTTAAGTGTGAATTATACACACATATAGATAGATAGATAGATAGATAAATAGATAATCTTATTATCCTACACACCCTTGTTAGCACCATCTGTGTGGCTGCCACCTCACAATATTTTATTATATAAATAAAATTTATTACACCACAATTAATCATAATTAAAATTTATTGATAAGAATTGAAATTTTTAAAATTATATATCCTAATTATCGAATAATTAATCCTAAAAATCAATTACTAACTAAAAATATGAAAATTAAATTCTAAAAAATAATTAATAAAATTGGGTGGAATGAATCTTAATTAATAACTATATAATTAAACTAAAGTAAGAAAAAATAATAAAAATTAATTACATGACTTCTACATAGACGGTGCCCACAAATGTGTGTAAGATAACAAAACTCTTTCTGCCTATATATATGTGTGTGTATAATGATTTTATGTCTTAGGATTGTGACGTTATATATAAATGACATTAAAACATATTAAATCATTCGTGTCTCCGGTTTGTAGAAGTATAACAATATTTTAAATTAGTTTGTTATATAATAATTTGGATATGTGGTTAATATGTTATAAACTTTTTAGGATTTGTTTTTTATATTCATCAATCCATTTAATTTTATTTTGCATTCATTAATTAAGTTTCTGATTAGAATTAATGCATGCATTACCTTATTATAAGTGCATATAATTTATAATTGGTTGCGATGAGCTGATTCTGAAAAAAAAAAAAAACAAAAAAAAAAAAACACACACACACACACATTCACTTTTATTTCAGAATTAATAAATTTATATCATAAAATATTATATTTATATTATTTCTAAAATTATTGTTTATTATCATAATTAATAAATTTATATGATAAAATATTATATTTATATTATTTCTAAAATTATCTTTTATTAGATAATAAAAATACTTTTATAATTTATTTGCGACTAACTAATTGATATTTTCATGCAAATGGTTTGTATAATAATTAATAACACAAGAGTGGTTATTACAAAACTTGACAATTATATTTTGGAAGCAAAAGTTCTCACCAAACTTAAACAGAGGACAAAATGTTTGATATCAAGGAATTCATTGATATTATCAGATCTAAAGTTGTGACAATTTACTTGCACGGGTTATATGCAATGAATGTATACAAAGTCGGGGTCAATTTATTTCTCATGTTAGTTTGTTTAAAAAAAATCAGTTTTAGTAATGATCAACTTTAATTTATATTGTTATTTCAAGATCGAGTATGAGTCAAGCACTTTATTAAAAAAATCTTAATTTGTAATGATGATGTGGTCATGTGGATAACAACTCTACTATAAATGTTGTATGTATGAAAGTATTTTTAAAATTGTAATGAAATCACATGTTATTAAATTTTTGTTACGATCATAACACTCTCTAAACTTAAAATTATTATTGATGTAAAATCACATTCTTAATAAAAAAATCTAAAATGCTATACACTATTCCCATGTATCGTACGGATGTAATGCTAGTATACTTTTATAATTTATTTGCGACTAACTAATTGATATTTTTCATATGAAGACCGTTTGCTAAGTTTTCCTTTTTAGCTACCTAACATGTAGGCCAAAGATATTCAAATGATTCACAAAGTAAAGTATTTAATTTAATTTAAAGCTCAAGATAGACTTCTAAGGGATTACTGACACATATCAATCTTGTGATTTCATCTCAAGAGATGAAAATGCAACGATCCTAACGAAATATTTATCTACCAAAATTCATTAACTTAGAGAATGTTAAGATGTGAAAACAAAAAAATCTTAATAAAAAATTAATTCATGAAATTTCTTCATCCAATTTCTGGAGATGATATTTCTTAACACCCACATCTATAATCTATGAAAAACAAATTAAAAATGAAAAGATGCGAAACTTGATTTTGCTAAGTAAAATTCACGTGAATGTATAAAACATGTAAATACAAAACATCTATTTATATATTTATACAACAGTTCAAATAGACATAATTCAGTCTCTTGCAACACAATGGCCAGGAACACGTAGGTAGTAGACATTGAAGAAAAGAAATAGATGAGGAAGAAGAATGATGAGAAAAATAAAGTATTGACACATTTCAGTCATCAATTAATGCGAATAAATGATGCGACATGATTTTACAATAGAGGATCCAACTTGTTTAAAGATAACGTCATTAAGGAATAAAACTTAACTATATTATTTTTATTTACATAATTGAAAAAACAGAAGAAAACAATTATATATAAACTCTATACAATTTACTTAGTATAAATTTTTACCGCCAAACTTTATAAATTTTTACCTGCAGTATTATCCACTCACCATCTGCATACGTTAAGTTATGTTTTAATGTGGGAAACATTCTCAATACAAGTTGAAAGCTAAAAATAATTGTTTGAGATCCACATGAGACACATTTATTTTAATTGAAAATTAACCTTTCTCGCTCCGAGCATTTTAGACTCGTTACAGATTCGATCACATTATCTATCTTGAAAAATGAAATTATGAGATCTGTTAGGATCCCCGTATCTGAGAATTTATGAAATCTTAACACGAAAATCTTTGAACAACTAATTTTGGAGACCTTTACAGAATAAAGAGGCAAAACGAAGAATGGAGAGTACAATTCTGTATCAAAACATATGATATATATAGTTGACGATAGTTGATTATTTTTAAGCTAATCGATTGACCTTCAAAATTGGAAAGTAAATTTTAAGAAGAAAATTTAGGTTGATTATTGATTTGGTTGATAATATTTATATATTTATATACATCCGTTGAAAGTTGAAAAGTAAAATTGAAGGACCAAATTTAGGTTGAATTGGTTGTGAATATAGATCAATGATCAAATCAAATTAATTGACATATATATATATATATATATATATATATATATATATAGGATATGGATCATATGAGAACAAATGGTTGGTGTGAGAAATGAGAATACATCTCACACCATCCAATTTAATGATCCAATGGTTGAGATTTAAGGTGGCAATTTCGTAAATAATAGGACAAAAAATAAGGAAGGAGGGCTATTTTCGTCCAAATCCATTAAAATTGATGATGTCAGCCATTAAAAAAAATTCTTAAAAACTTTAATTGACCACAACTTCCTCGTTTTTAATCCAATGCACACAAAAAATATATCAAATTAAAGCTCTTTTCATGCTCTTTCATTTAAGATATCGAAAGGCTATGTTTGGATGAAAAATATGAACGAAAAATAAAAAAGAAATTTTTTTACGCGTGCCCAGGTTGTAAATGCTTTCGTTAGCATCTAATAATTCTTCGTCAGCATTACAATAACATATGAACGTATGCTAATGAAGCATTTGTCATATGCTAACATAATATATTCGATGTGCTAACAAAGAATTATCATAATGCTAATATAGTATAAATTTATTAAGGTTTATTAAATCTCAATTATGGTTTATTTAATCTCGATTATGGTTTATTCCATCTAATTATCATTATTCTTTTGAAATTTAATTTTTTGTTTATAGTTCTTAATTGATTATTATGGTTTATCCTATCCAATTATAATTTATAACGTATGTTGATAGAGTATTGACATATGCTAATATAGTGTATTCGCAATGCTGACGAACCAAAACTATAATGCTAACGTAGTACAAATATATTATTATTATTATGATTTCTTTCAACTCATTTAGGGTTTACCACATCCAATCAATGTTTATTTCATCTAATTAGGTTTATTTCATCCAATTATGATTTTTTTTCATTTAATTAGGGTTTATTAAATCGAATTAGGTTTATAATTAATTTTTAGAATATTTTTTTCACCAACAATATTTGAAAACTTTAATTAGCACAACTATAATGCTTCGTTAGCATTATGATAATACTTCGTTAGCATAACGATCTGTTATCAAATCCTCCGCAATTTTTATAAGAATTACCAAATTACAGTAATACCCCCGCGCGAAAAACTTTTCAGATATTACAGAATTGCCATCGTCTTTTTCATCAAATCTGGACCTTTGATTTTTGATGAATATGTGGTGTGAGATGTGTTCTCATTTCTCACACAAGGGGTTATTTTATATAACCCCACCCCTATATATATATATATATATATATATAGGTTAGGTGAATTATTCCAAAATAAAAAGTATTTTCTTTAAACAAAATAGGATCTGTTTGACTAATTAAATTTAATTTACTTATAGATATTAAAGATTCGTTGATATATGCCTTTATATAAATATTTGACTGATTTTTGGAGAGTTTTAGAAAACAAAGAAACCCCCAAACGTTAAAATCCTATAGAAATCTTTATTGGTCATAATCCGGCATTAATTAGCCAAAATATAATCTTATATTCAAGTAAAATATCAAGAAATCTCATCTAAAGCATCTACATCTATGCGATGATATATAGGTGTTTATATAATTACTCATATTATATTAAATAAGGAAAAATTAGACTACTTAATTGTAGTGTATAAAAACAATGATTTGCATGTAATATGATATTGATTTGCATATCTTATTACCATATATTATATAATCCATATATTATATACTCCGTGTTATGGATTGAGAATATATGATATTATATATATTATATTGTATTTCCATTAGATTTTCGCATTAGGCATGTTGATTTGAGCGATAAATTTTTTATTTACTATTTAGAGTGACTATCTTACTTTTAGATATAATATAAATGTTAATTTATAGAGAATGATAAGGAAGTGAAAGACAACTTGCAGATAAGTGCAATTTGTAAAATTTATCAAATACTCCATTAAATTGTGATAGGATTTAGTGTAACTAATTATTGAAAATTAAAATTGAAGGGTAAAAAAATAATTAAAATATTGATAGGATATAAGTTTGATAATTTATATTTCATTTTCTTAATTTTGAATTCCTAGAATTATGTCCAAGATCTTTGCTGCTCAGTTATAGGAATATGAATAGATCGGGCAAGTATAATTGTGTGGATAAATTAGGCGTGTTTAAAAAATTATTAAATAATTAGCTTTAAAGATGATATTTATTTATTTTTCTTAAAAAAAATGGAGATGATATTTCTGGACCTAATTTGATGACAATTGCAGCAGTTGCTGCATTTAATTGATGAATAGATTTGATGATAAAATAGACGCCTAAATTAGCTTAATTTGATACGATAATTGATTATAACAATCTGCATTCACTTTTTTATTAACTAATTAATTAATATAATAATTAAAATAATTTTCGAATAAAAAGAGTATTATAATGATTTGTTATATGTTTTTTTTCCTATGATGTGACATATTTGTGTTTAGCATAAGTAAAGGAATTAAAGATAAATATTAAATAATAATATAACTACTTGTCACTTTACAATCATGATAAAATATTAAATAATATGACAATTAAAATAATCAAAATAATAAATTAATTAGTAAAGTGGTTTAAGCAGGATATTATTAATGTATATATATTACGAAATTAACTTACTGATATATTATATTAATATATAGACATTTAAGCACATAATTAGTTAAAAATAATCTATGTATATTACAAAGTTAACTTACTATTTTTAGAAATGAATTTTTGGTGGGAAAATGGATAGATTGCTATGTTGATGACCATTGTGTTATTATATTTATAAAGATAAAGACTAAATTTATCCATGCGGGTTGTCTGATAAACATGATGTGATGTTATTTGGTTAAAAATTAAAAAAAAATTATTGGTCATTGGATATACGTAACCATGGGGCGGATGAAATCACTAATCCAAATTCTGGAGAATATGAATTACCACGAGAATGGTGATTCCTAATAGTAAAATTATACCGGTTATGAGATTAGTAATGGAGGTGAAAATGGTGATTCCATTCCTACTCATGATTTCATAGACAGATTCAAAGAATAGTGATTCCATTCCTACTCAATTCATGCATATTGACCATGTCTTTAATAACATGTCATGAATACTTTCGCTCGCATATTAATTGTTTATACTAACATATTATATTTAATATTTAATAAAGAAATATCATTTATGTGATGTGCATCCAATATATAAATTTAATATTTTTACACTAAAATATCAATGATACATGATTTTAAAAATTAATTATTCATATTTAAAATTATTAATTATTAAAATCAATCATGAATTTAAGAATTTAGTCCATTATTGTAAAAAGTTATAAAATATTTCATAACCACATTCAGAATTATTAATAAAATATTATACTTTGATTAAATTCAGATAGTAGCATATTATTTGAATTTATGTTATTCATATATGTTTTGTTAATGTTTATTTTATAGGATATAGTGATTGTGTACAAGTATATTTCACACATTCATTTCTAAATTTATTTTAAAAATCATAGTATTATATAAGAAAATTTGTGTTTAGGAGTTGTAAAAGGCACAAGTGAATTTAATTATGAATTGGTTATATTAAAATTGAAATATATAATTATTTTTATTATTTAGGAATGGTAAGAGTAGTCAAATTTTTGGGTTATTGTTCTCTAATACTACTATTGCTGATTTGACCTCTTTTTTGCGGTTTTTTTAATTTATTATTACTAATTTAATATATATGTACACATAGATTGATAGATATTTGCTGACATTCTAATATTTGATTGCGTGTACAACAATTTTCATTTACAATTTTAATGCGTGTTTCACTTATTTACTTAGTTATTTATTGGTTCAACTTATTGTGTTATGTTTTGGCTGGTTTCCCTCTGTTTTTTTATATTTATTAGAGATATAATGTAATTATACTGAATTTGTATAAAGTTTTGAATCTTGAAAAATTTATTCAGAAAGCAATGGGAGTCTGAGAAGGGGAGAGAATGAAGGTGAAGAAATGAGGGAAAATTTTAGGTAAGCTCTGTTGCTCCATGATATTCCAAAAATGGGACATTTTCTTGTGCATAAGATGTATGGGTCTAGGCCTATTAGACTGGCCCAGGCTCAATAAGGTTCAATAGCCCAAAAAAATTGCCCACGTGCCAGAATTTTTTATTTTTATTTTTTTCAAAATTTTTATTTATTTTTTGTTTTTTTTTCTTGTTTTTGTTTTTTATTTTTTCCCCAAAATTGTATACCTTAAAATACAATTAGTGAATCCTAAAAATTAAAATGAATTAATTTAATTTTTAAAAATAAATATAAATATATATCCTAAAATGATTTAATGGACCCTAAAATTAAAGTGAATGATTTTTGTTAATTCGGTGACTCGCACAATGCACTCACCCGACGCTAACGCGTGGGCTCGTGCATTGCGCTCCATAATTATTATTTTTTTCAAAATAAATATAAATGGTAATTGAAAAAAAACATAATTTTGAAATAAATATATATCGTAAATGGAATTAGTGAACCCTAAAATAAAAGTGAACAAATTTAATTTCTGAAATAAATATAACCCCTTAATTGAGATTAATAAACCTAAAAAAAACATGAACCCTAAAAAAAAACAAAAACCCCTAAAAAATACTAAAAAAAACCCTAAAAACCATGAACCCTAAAAAGGCCTACCCCCTAAACATTAAATATTAATTGGAATGGAAAAAATCACAATTTAAACTACATAAAACTCATATAAGATAAGTAGCTGACCAATTACTTTTTAATAATATAAGTGATACTTTTTGAACTTTAAATAATACATTTTCGTGTAAAGATTGATACTGATTTTTACCAATTTTTTTTTGACGGGTCAACACTGGTCAATGCGAGTTGACCTGCGTTGATCCTGACTCGTCTGATGGATGTATGGGCTTTATTGGGGCTTGGGATGATGTATGGGAGTTTTGGTGTTCCAAAATTGGCTATTTAAGCCTCACAACTTGGACCACTTAGGAAATAAAGAAAGAGAGCTTATAACAAATATGGGCCCATTACATGAATTGCTAATATTAAACTAAAGCCCAACACAACAACCCAGACCCGTGAACCCGATTCCGACCCATTCAGCACCATCGATTTTACGCAATTCACCTTCTTCAATCCCTAAACTCCATTTGCTCCGCCAATCGTCGCTCCAACCCACCGCCGGCTTTCCGGGAGGTTAGTTGTTTTTATTTGTTTTATTTAAATGCTTTCATTAGTATGTTTCGGTAATTGGAAATGCAGTGCTTGCTTGGGATTTTTTTTCCATATTTTAAATTGCCAATCTGGCCCGACCATTATCCGTGGTGGCCCGGTCCAGCCCGAGTGTAATGCTTGGCCTAGTTGGCCGGCTATATTAGACTGTTGTATTTACAGATCATATTTGTTTTTCTATCATCTTCCTTTTTTGATACTGATACTGCTATCTGAGAATCAAGAAAGGTGTCTGTTTGATGTGCATACAATTTACTTTTAGGATTTCTGATCATATCTAGCACATTACCTCTTAAGCACTTATCTTCAATTGGAGCTCAATGGAAATCCCGGAAGAAGTCATTGAGGTAGAGATTGAAGCTGAAAATCTCTTGTTGGCACGCCATGAGGTAAGCAGAGTTAATGATTTTGAAAGATTGTAGTTGCAGTTGTTATTTGCATATTTGATGCGTTAGTATTTTACTATTTGTGACTGCAGTTGGTTGAAATTGATAGAATGAGGAACGGGAACAGGGAAGCTTTAACTCAACTAAGAAAGAGGGCTAAAACAACAAAAACCAGTGTCCCTTCCCCTTTTGAATCACTAATGAGGGATATTGATCCAAGGCCACTGGTGAAAGAGGTCTGTGCAACATGCAGTCATCATAATGCGAGGGAGAAGACGTTGCTAATGTTCCCCGGAACTGACACCTTTGTAGCTATACCATTTCATGCTGCTCATACCATTATAGAAGAAGGTAGCCGTTTCTCTTCTCGGAAATAAAAAGTGTTTTCCTGCAGTATGTTAAGTTTCCTATCCATGAAATTGCAAATTGGAGGATCTCTGCTTAAGCTTGTTCCAATTTGGATCCACACCATAATGATGTAAAAATAGTGACTAAAATGTCACATCATTCATATATACCTGACCTGTAAATTTAAATTCCACTTTGCTGGGTGGGAGGTCAGGAATGTAGGATATATCAAAATTAATTTTCTAGAAAGGGATGATGGGTTATTACAACTGTGTCATAGTGGCATTTAACTGTCAAATGATTAAAATATCCCTATTCTATTACGACAGGCATGCATCAATTCATAAAGCTAAGGGCAAGTAATAATCAATAAGAACTAGAAAAGTCTTTTGTATGAATAAAAAAATTGCTACATTCATACTTCTGTTGGTTGTGAGTATGATAACTGGCCTTAATCAATTTGATCCCTTAATGTAAAGAGGGTCAAAATATACATGGAATGTTATATTCTGAATATCAACAGAGATTCTAGTCAAATGATTCCATCTAAAGTTCTATTGTCTTGAGAAGCATTATCACTTAGGCCCCATTGTTTGGTGAAATTACATTTAGATATCTACCATGGAAGAGTGTAGAAAAATGCTTTCCAAAAGTTATTCACACCACTGCCTTGAAATGGATTTTGCTTACATTCTATTTGAAAGTCCATCTGAAAGTAGATGCAGCATTTAGCACTTCTATAAGATGCCTCTTCAACTTTTCCTTTCATTTTGGAGCTGCATGACTCTGTACCTAAGTATGACAAGCCCTTTTTAACATGCTACTTTGATGATTAGTGTAGCTTGAAACACTTCACAATCGATCAGTCTGTCCTGAAGCTGTGGAGGAGTATGTCTAACTAGACAGTGCTTGTACTGTTGTCTGTGTAATGTTATGGAGTGATTTTTAAAGCTTCCGTCCTCTTGTGTTCGATAATACTGGATTCTCTATATATTATTATTATTTGATTTGATAACTTGCATTGGTTTCACTTACTGATGGGTTCGTATCTCTTTGTTTATTGCAGATCAAGCATGCCTTGATTTTGATTCCAAGAAGCTCCAGAGCAATGTGAAAGAGAAAGCATTATTGATTTCAGAAAAAGGTGCTATTTCTGACAAGATCAATCATGGCGTGCTAAAATCTATGGTGACCTTAACTGACAAACCAAGGTAATAATTTACCTGCTTAAAGAATATTTCAGTATCTCAATCCCCCTATTATTTCAAAGAAATTACATTCATGTGTTGATTTTCTGTTCTCTATTCAGGATTGTGGAGAAAGATTGACGACCTGTTGCAGTTGTGGAGATTTGTTGATAGGGTATATTAGTACAATTTTAATGTATGCATTTTCTTTCCTTTCTCTGGGTTTTTTTGTTAAATCTAGGAATGGGAGTACTTTATCACTAAGGTCACCTTGGGATGTGGAAGAAGCTACCAGCAGTATTCAAAAGTTTTGTGATTTTGTCTAATCTATAATTTCAATTATTTTGTAAAGTTTGTTTATTTATTTTTTTATTCCGATGTCCCGACATTTAAAATTTGTTTCATTATCAAGGTTTTCATTGCTACCCGTGGTGCTATGAGTGTACGAGAAGATGTTCTTCTGCTTGTTCATTGTTTGTAACACCCACCCCCCGCCGCCACCATTCATCATCCCCATCTTTTGTTTGATTATGTAAATCAAAAGAACATGTTAAAATGAGATTTCAGTATTTCTTTCTTGAACGGTATAAGGCTGAAGGTTAAGAAGGGGAATGTCCTGTTTTAGTCAGGGAAAGGAATGAGAAATCTGTATCTTCCGACCTGTTCGTGTTATCCTAACCAAGTGACGCCTTTAAACTATTTGTTGTAGCCATCCTTGATAATTTGTTATTAGAAACACTGGGTCAATTACTAGGATTGCAGGTATTTATGTGTAAATACTAAAATACCTTTCTCCTCCTTGCACTTTTGTCCCTATACCTAGGAAAAGAGAAGAGAATTAAGAAGTCTTGTTAGGCATAGCTCATTTCCAATCTTGCCAAATGTGTAATAAGATTTCCCAGACCTTAATATATTCTCCGCTGTTCATTATTATATTCTTTATTAATTGTCACATCACACAAAACAAAAGATTTCAGTAGCAAGGGGGTTTAGGGATGTTGGCTTTACGGAAACGTTGCTTAAAGTTTCATCAAAGTATGAAACATTTATCAATTTTTTGTGTATGTGAATTACTGTTCTCTTTCGAGCTTTTCCTCTCTTGCTATGTGGGACGTTTCTGGTCCCCTCAGCATTTGTTGCCTCCTCTGCCCTCCCAGCCAATTTCACTTTAGAAAAACAATCTACTCCATTTATGTCTGAAAGCAATTGCTTGACAGTATGATTGATGAACCTTTGATATTGTAAAATAAGTGTGACTGAATTGTTTCTTTCAATTACAGGTGTTAAATTCCGCACGAAGAAGACCAAACAGGCACCAGAGTATGAAAGACAGTGACTAAACTTCCTACTGATTATGAGTGGCTAGTAATGAGGTTACCTTTCACGAATCAAGCACAAATTTGTCTGCTTAAAGCAGAGGTGTTAGTGTTGTCCTAATTATGCTAGAAGGAACTCTTGGCCTAACTATATGATGGCTAACTCTGCTGTCATACCTTACTACGGCTGGAGCCTTTGCACCGTTATTGTCTAGCGACTTGGGTGTTTGTTATGATATGGAGGTTTTTTGCATCTTCTCATTGTCTCTACTAGGTTTATGCCCTTTTACTGCAATCTGCTGCTTACTGTGAAGTACATATCAAGTGCAGGTTTTTTAGCTAGCAGTAGTGAAATAGCTTTTATGCAGAAGAATATATGATCGCGTAAGCACCTGAAACTCTTGGAATGGACAGGTTAACATAAAGGTTTCACAGTGCAAAAAGTATATCAAAGCACATGATGTACAAGAAATGGAGGAGCAAGCAGACTTCTGGGACCCAAAAAGGTTTGGTTTTCATGTTGGGAGATTTGTATTATGTTGTTGAAACATAAAGCATCGTCGAACACCTCTATCATCCGCCTTGCTCATATCATATCGTCTTTAGGACATCACGTTGTTTGTCCGGGCATATGTTTGCTCTGATAACTACGTTACCAAATAAATTATTGGAATTGCTCGTGCTCAATTTTGTGCATTCAATGAATGTTTGGAGTTGGTATGGATTGTTAGCATCAAAGATGGAAAATTTGTGGACCGTTGAATCGGACTCTTGTTTGGGGACAAGGTTTAATAATTCAAACTTGAAATTAAGGTGGGGACAGGAAGGGCTGTTTATTGTTGATAATCCAAAATCAATGTATTTTGTACGTGTATTATCGCTGTCATTACTTTGATGATTAGAGTTGAGAGATGTGGACAGGGCAGAAATGAAATAGTTGTTGCTAAGCACGAGTCTACATTAATAATTGCTAACAAGGAATCTCGTTGTCGTGCAATTATGGTTGCAGCCTCAAATTTAATTTTGCTGCTATTATCTATTTATTGTGCCTTTCGAAATTCTTATGTTCACTGTAGAACAAGGCGAAACATTGGAGTCGTAGAAATGCAGTTTTTAACAAAGGCAATAATTTCTGTTGCTTTTTCTTCACTTGCTCAATAGTCGATTAATAGTGAAAAGTGCTGCAGGGCAATGTTGCATTTTTTGACAGCTTAGATTTTCACTTACTGTTTTATTCAACTGCAGTAACTCATACCAGAATTAGGATGACCACTTCAATCTAACAAAATAAATCGACGAGTTGTGATAATAATGTACATTCATTTTGCTGCAGCTGGTGGTATTAATATAATTTATTTATTTTTTCCAGATAATTGTTGCATAGGAAAAAAATGGCCTGTGAATTGAACATGACTTCTCAGAGGAATTGCATGTGGCACAATTTAATTGTAATAAATTTATTGATGTTGTGTGAAGAAAAAGGGGGTAATTATTGGAGAAGCCCCCCTCAAGATGATTGTGCCCAAAACTAATAAGTAGGACTATGAACATGTGCAACAAGTTGCTTTCACCTGACAAAATTGTTCAGAACTCTTATGGTTTGTTGTATCTTTTGTTTGCATCTGTGAATGTTCATTTTCAACAAATAGTAGTGGCTGCACCCGTCCAACCATTTCTTCATTCTCTCTCTAGTGGCTGCACCCGTCCAACCATTTCTTCACACACACACTCTCTCTCTCTCTCTCTCTCTCTCTCTCTCTCTCTCTCTCTCTCTCTCTTCCGTTTTGTTGGTTGTTCGTGTTTAATCGAGAGAAACTTGAAGCCGCTACTCCATGATAGCTTCTTTATTTCTTGCAATGGATATTTGATATTGCACGGAAAGGGACGCTTTTAGTACTTACCTTGTATTTCAATTGATACCTTATTTTCTTCGCACATTTCTTAGTTTAGCTACTTAGCTATAATAACTATTGTTTTAGGGTTTGGAATATAATTTAAAACAAAAGAAAGTGTTTGGATAGAAATTATAATTTCGTGAAAATTGAGATATAATTGAAAAATTATTAATAGTTTGAGATATAATATGATATTAACTAATTGTTTTCTAGAAACTTAGAAATTGACCTTCTGTCAAAATCTAAGTACCTCTACACACTAAATGATTGTTCACAAAAAGCAAAAAAGAAAAAAAAAGTAACAAAAATTTGTGGGTAAGGGCAACAAGTAATTGAATTCAAATTCATCACACTAAGATATATACTAGGAAAAAAAATACTTCATAACCCAACTCACCTTCAAGAGGACCCCTAAAACCCCAACTCACAACACACTAATTAAAAGTTGGATAGACGATCTGACGCGTCTTGACTCTTCAATTTTTGATATAAAAATTAATATATTTATAGGATGTTGAAGATGCCTCAAATTCAATTTTGAGTGAATTATAAATATGACACCAATTATTTGTGTTTTTGGTTTGAATCCGAACAGGAAAAGTTGAAAACCCTTCAGACAATTTGAGAGAACCTTTTATAATTAAGAGAAATTCTAAACACAACCCTCATTTTATTTTCATATCCCCCAAATTAATTAAAATATAAATTTTATTTTTATAAGACATATTTGCTCTTATAGCCCTCAATCACTTAAAAAAATCAAAGTAGAATTGAACAATGTATAACCCCCAACTCTCTTTCATAATATTTTCCAACAAAAAAGCATTTCCGCGTAAAAATATGTGACCTTTTCAGCTTTTCTTATAGTTCTCAAAGTTTTGCTGATGAAATGAAGCCAAAATCAGATGGCTCAGATCAAAAGAAGCCACAGAAGAAAATGATTGGTGCCAAGTTTGTATAGTGAAAGTCATGAAGAAAAACATGTGAAAATCAAAGCGCTGTGGATAAATTTTTTCCCATTTTTTTGTGAAAAAAGAATTTCTTCCCATTTTTCTGCATCTTCAATGATGTTTGCTTCTTTATATGGATGCTTAACTTTTGTGCAGGTTTGTGCAAGTTTTTGCCCACTAAAGAATTGAAATTGGTTGATTGTTTCTCTATAGGGTTGGAGGAGAGAAGACATGATAGATCAGTTATTGATGTTGTTGAAGTTGGCATTGCAAGAAAATAAATAAAATGGTGAAAAATCAGGCAAAAATTGGAATTAGAATCAATATTTCTTCGGATTGCTCAAATCAATACAAGTCAGACAATATTTCTTGCAGACAAATTGAACGGCTGCAAAATCTTTGTATAATTTTTTTTTTCATTTTGGATTAGTGGCGGGCTATACATTATTAATTTTGTTAAGGCTTTTTTAAATGGCAAGGGCTTATAAGGACAAACATGTCTAATAAAAATAAAATTTTGTTTTAATTAATTTGGGGTTATGAAGAGTAAAATGGGGGTTGTGTTTAGAATTTTCATATAATTAAAATAATGCTATTAAATATGACATGACTAAATATTTGGAGTAGCTGAAAAGAAAAGAAATGTATTATATGGACAGAGGCAGTAATAGATTGGCTTACCGTAAACATCTGAGTTGATAATTTGACAATTATTTTAAAAGTTATATTTTGTATAGATGCTTAGTATCAATATAGTTATGCTCTTGTATCATAGAAGAGAAATTCTTTTGTGCTTAATTGGTAAATAAACTATTGATATAATTGATGAGATAGATCAAAAGATATAGATTCATTATATATTAATCACATTTATCAAAGGTAGCTATTCAATTACTAATCTGTGCCTTTAATAAACAGAGAAAAATGCAAATATACCGCGCGCATTGAAATATTTTCTAAAGGGAGTTTCTGTTTGCACCCCCATATTTACTTTTTGCACCATAACTTCTTCATGCATCCTTTTTTTTTAAATCTTTGCACCCCTAAAATTGACTATAATGCCCTTAAAAAACCATAAAATCTGAAAATTAAAAGCATAAAAAAAATCGTGTTCCGTTCGAAGTTGTGTATTCGAACATTCTGAATATGTTCGAAGTCTTCTGTTCGAGCATAATGGATATGTTCGAAGTCTTGTGTTCGAACGGTAATTAAAAAAAATTCATGGAGTCTGTTCGGAAATTATTTTTCGAACATGCCATGTTTGTTCGAAAATCAATTTTCGAACAAACATGGTGTGTTCGAAAATTAATTTCCGAACGTGACTTATTTTAAAAATTATGTATGTTCGAAAATAAAATTTCGAACAAACACGATGAGTTCGAAATTTCATTTTCGAACCACACTTAATTTTTTCTTTTTGAACAAAGGGCATTTAAGTAACTTCAAAACTATTTTATTTTTTCTTTTAGAGTGCAAAGAGTAAATATGAGGGTGCAAACAGAAACTCCTTTTTCTAAATTCATGGAAAATACTACTGCAATTTTTTTCCTAAGAAGTCGGTATGATCCCAGATATTTCATTTACCTGCCTTGATACAATTTTGTGGTTCATAAAATCTCTTGACTCATGTTATGTACATTCAAATTAATGACGTGGGACCCTTTTGTATGATTATTAATGTGCCATTTAAATACACGTAAGAATAGATGGCAGATATGTCAAGTATAGTGTGTTCTGTGTGTGATTTGAGTAAGCGTGTATATATATAGGTCTTTGTTTTGTTGGGGGGGGGGGGGATTCAATAAGTTAATTGATAAAAATGAAATGTTGGTTTTAAAAAAAAGAAAAAAAAAGAAATGTGTGTCAAATTATATGCCACGAAAAATATGCCCTTCCTTCTTTCCCATTTAATCAGCTTTACCAACTGACAGCCCTTTCCTGGCCCGCTCCTACCGGCCCGGCCCTTTTCATTTATTTCTTTACAATCTTTTGATTCACAGCAGATCTTGAGGGGTCTCTTGATTTTGAATTTTTGATTCAAACTCAAAAATAACCACACATAAATAAATCCATTCTATGTTGAGAATTGATTTTTATCATATGCGAAATAGTAATTATCACCTTGCATGTTTTCATTCCTTAAACAGTTCCTTCTCATTTATTTCGACAGTCGGTGAATGGAAGAGGCGATTAGAAAACCAATTTGGATGTCACCCCTCTTAGAAAGTGATGTTTTATCAGAAATTACAATAAGAAAGAACCAATATTATGTCAAAAATTGAAATTGAAATTAAACAGTAGTGAATTGAAATTAAGGGCCGATACTAACCTCTCTTGCAAACTTGAAATAGATACAGATACGCACCTGATCTTAATTATGTCTAAAATATAACACAAGAATGATTAGTTATGACTCCTCAAACATAGACAGATTCAAACTCTATATACACTAGAATGCAAATATATAAAAGAAACAAATATAAAAAGGCAAGAAATATTGTCTGACTTGGTAGGAATTCCGTACAGAAAATAGTCAACGTCTGTGTCAGCCTTTCCCCACCAAATGCCACCGCACTTTGCAGTCCTCCCACCCCCAACAAAAACCAACCCCCACTCATCTATTCTCCACGCGCCACACGCTCTAACGTGGCACCAATTACTGCCGTCCATTTATCTCTGTGCATATTCATCTCACCGTAACTTGATAATTATGGCTCACAATTGTTGTACAGGGCGAGTGTGCTGGGAGTTCCACACACGCGCCCTCTGCTGCTCATAATAAGGAAGGAGACAACAATACGTCGTGACCAAGATATGATCGTATCCCATTTCTGTCTTCTTTCTTAAGTTCCTCAATACAATTTTTAGCTTGGTTAAATTATAATTAATTTCTTTTTAGGAAAAAAAAACACACAATCATATATACTTTCACCTATTTTAAGTGTAAAACCTCTTAACACACTCACATTAATTAAATACCATAATACTCAAACATCATTAATTTTAACATATATTTTCCGTTATATGTTTTTCTATTATCACAATAGAAAAAAAGTAATAGTTTGACCAAAAAATATCATTTTTAAATAACATAAAACGTATTTATACTTAATAAAATGTTAAAATGATCTTTTCTTATATAAATTAAAACTGGTATAAAAAAACACTCTTAATTAGTCGTTTTCCTATATGAATATGTTTTTTGATTAGTCTAATCCGCGGAATGAAAGCATCGCAAAAGTGAAACATATAGGCATTAAGATTTGGAATCATTGTTTTTAATCAATTGTGGGTTGATTTTTATCGATCTAAGGTTGTCTTTTTAATATCTGTATACATTTGCTCCAGAGGAAATGATGCAAACAATAAATTATAAAAGTATATATGTAGGAACAAGTTAAGAATGGTTCATATCTCACTCTATCTAGTATTTTGTTGAGCTGCGGGGATTATACCTTGATTTCTCACATTTACAAAGGGGATGATCAACATGTATGTGGTTTTATCATTACTTTTTGGTAGACCACTAATTAATTTACTGACATTTTCACAATTTTAAAGTGATTTTACCCACAAAGAAGAAAGGACCAAAACGATTTGGACTATTAATGGGGCAAATTTATATATAGATAAAAGTAAATAAAGATTGGGAAAAAATGGCAAGATTTAAAACATAGTAGTTTTATAGGTAATTTGAGTGATAAATGACCAGTATACCTTTAAGTTAGTTTCTTTACTATTCATTCTAATATGCCACTTTCATAATCAAATGGAAATAGTCCATTACGACCATATCAGGCCCATCATGCTTCCGTAAATCAAATACATAATACTATAAACCAGATTCATACCTTTTTGACCGGAATACTGCCGGGTATTTTCGTCGGGATTTTACGGTCTCGCCAACCACACGATCGCAACCTATGGTTTCCAGCGAAGAACTCCTTCAGCAATACACAGCGCAACCCACGTTCGTTTCCTACACGGGGTGTATAGCAATTTTCTGGTATATAGTATGTATATATATATATGATGAACACAAGGGATGAGCAAAAAGCCTGGATTTTATTTAGGAATAATAATACATTTATTATAAATAAGTAAATCTCCTTTTGGGAGGAGACAGACTTGTTTAGCTACACATGGTAGCTAGAATTCTCACCACGCTCATAAACTAAGAACACTCAAAATATTATAATTATTACAATTTTGGAGAAAGATAGGAAAATGTTCGATGCCCTATGCTTCCTTCAGTTTCTCGTTTTATAGAAGGGGAATCCTTCTATTTCACCAACTCCATTATTTAGCTCCGCAATTCACGTGAGTGGCCTTTTTTGCCGACACTTCCTTTTGAATTAGTGGTCGGGCCCGGTTTCCTTTATCCTCAAGTGAAAGTGGTTGTGGGTGGAGGTACCCACAATTAATGGCACCATGTGCCTCTTGTGTTGGACCACTCAGCCTTTGTCGTTTGGTGCTAGTGGCCTTTTCTTTTGGGTCACATGATCTGTAATCACATGTCTCCACCTTCCCTTGTCGGGAAACTACTTTTTTGGTGGGGCTCTTGGCATCCTTGCTTTCGGCATTGGATGCTTATCCTCCCCAGCTCGCTTTCGTTCCATCCTTGGACGGAACCCTTTTCCGAACTCTGGCTCCTTCTGGTTCTGGCAATCCGAGCATACTCGATTATCCCATTGCCCAAAATGAGCCATGTTGCAGTACTTGCGATGGGTTTCTTTGCCCATAGCAAGCTTGTTCTCCCATATCAAGGACCTTTTCTTTTTGAACAGATCCTCAGCAAATCTCGTTGTTCTCCCTGTCATGGTATTTAACAGGAATGACCCATTCGCAGAATTGTGGAAAAACTTGAATGGGAACTTGACTTTGTCCATCTCAGTGAGACAGACCCATAATCCCCATGCTCGCCTAGTCGATATTTGATCTTCTGTAATGGAGGCGATTAGTGGGATTTCTTCAGATGAGGTTCTGATATCACCCCATTTCCTGGAATCTGGCCTTTGAAGCCTTATGTAGTGAAAGGCCTCATGATTCCCTTTTCCTGTTGGTTCCGGAGCAGCACTGATGAAGTATAACTCAAGAACATCTCCTCGACTAAGCAAATCATTGTTAGCCCAGGACTTTTGCACAGCTTCCTATATCCACTTTGGTAGACACTTGATTTCTGGGAAGCCTGGTGACATGGTCTGAATTGAAGCTAATGCCCCAAAATCATACCATTGCTTGACTTCGTGTGGATTGGTTCCTGGTAACATCCACACCCTTGGGTACTTTCCAGAGATATCAACCTTTATTTTAGACGGATTGATTCCCTGTCTAGTATAGAGCTTCTCCCAGTTAGCTTGATAAACCTGCCAAGATGAAGCTTCAGACTTGTTAGTATTAATCTTAGAGGTACCCGTCATGGGTCTAAGATTAATCTCTCCCTCTTTAACCCCAAAGGTGCTGGGTTGATTTGATGGTTCAGAGTGTGATCCCTGACCCTCAATTTTCTCTTGGGCCTGTGTTTCTTTAGAAATCACCGGCTTATAGCTCGTGTTAGGGGTATTTGAATCCCCTACTTCTGTTTTACAGGTCGGTACTGCTAACTCTCCTTTCATCAATGGTAAGTTGATGGCCCGGAGGAGGGGTTCATGCATAGCTAACCAGAGTTGCCCCTGAGTCTTTACACATACTCGTATTCTCTCGTTGACCTTGTTCTGGTCTACTTGTTGCATTCTTCCTGCTTGTTCAGCATGAAGAACCAGCTCGTTCCATTCACGCTGAAGCAACTCCATGTTTTCAGTGAAGTGCCTCTGCGCAATCATGATGGCATCGACCTCAATCGCTTCCATCTCTTGTTAGGAAATCTGCAAGAATATTTTCATGAGATTTTATCACAATAATGTCAAATAAGTAATATTGACATTCAGCTTGCCATCTTATTAGTCTAGCTTTCTCAGGTTTAGATTCAATTTTATTTTTCAAGAAAGCTTTAACTTGTGTGTTATCAACTTTTAGAGTAAACTTCTTTGCTAAGAGAAACAGAGGCCATTTTTTAAATGCCTTCCGAACTGCAAAGAACTCATTTTCATTGATATGCCATCGAATGGCCTCGCTATCCGAAAAGAGACCACTGCAATATCTACAGGGCTCCTCTCCATTGGGTGTGATCTTTGTAAGCATGGCTGCCTACCAATGATCACTTGCATCTGTATAGAGGATCAATTCATCCTCATCTTGTGGTATAGCCAGTTTTGGGAGATTTTTGCATATCTCCTTTAGCTTCCTGATTCCTTGTTGATGTTCGTTTGTCCATACAAACGGGGTATCTTTCTTTAGAAGGTTACCGAACACCTTCCTGTGTTTTGCAAGATTTTTTATAAAGATTCCTGCAAAATTGACAACTCCCAGAAAACTCTGCAGTTGCTTCTTTTCTTTAAGGACATCAGGGAACTTCTGCACCTTTTCTACAATATGATTTTGCAGAATGATTCATGATTCATCCACCTCGATTCCCAGAAATTCCATCTTCCGGGTAGCTATTACTGCCTTCTTTTCTGACAGCACAAGGCCCTCTTTATGACAAACATCTGCAAAGATCTCTAGATGTTTGAGATGTTCTTCTATACTCTTTGATGCGATTAAAATGTCATCAATATAGACAAACATAAAAGAGAAATAATCTTTAAAAAGATTATCCATCTTCCTCTGAAATATTTGGGGTGCGTTGGCTAACCCCATAGGCATTGCATTCCAAACATAATGTCCTTGTGGTGTTGAAAAGGCCGTAAACCTTTTGCTTTCTTCTTCCATGCGAATCTGGTAGAAACCTGACTTGCAATCAAACTTAGAGAATATCCTAGCATTCCGTATGCAGTTAATAAGATGTTCTCTACTTGGGATAAAATATCCATCAAACTCAAGAATGTCATTAATTCCTTTGTAATTAATGACTAGCCTTGGTTTACCTCTTTTAATCTCACCATGATTCCTTACTAAGAATCCGGGGCTGCTGTATGGCGAATTTCCTGGTTCAATCAGCTTGAGATCAAGGTGTTCTTTGATGATTGCTCGCATATCCTTTTGATCTTTGATGTTCATCAGGATAGGCTTGTATCTAACGAACTCAAACTCTTTTCCAGCCTTAACCTTCAAGGTTGCTTTGAGTTGGTTCTTTCCCCACCAAGCCAGCGGATTTTCATTATAGTTTCTAGCTATTTTCCGCTTGACATCTTCGAGAGATATCTTTGCTTCTTCCTTAATATCTTGATGTGATATTAAAGAAGCCTTGAGGATTTGGATCTCCTGTTCTTCAAGATCCTTTTCCCTACGAAAACTCAGAACTACTTCTCCGAATTTTCTTTTGTCCTGCATTTTTTGGTGTCGAAGATGTCCTTTATCACCACACTTGCTGCGAAATTGTAGTGGCATTTATCGATTGAATGCCCCTTTTAGCCGCTGGACAATGATCTTATGATCACAGATCATAGTAAAGATCAGTCTCCGGCTGGTATTGTCCTGCGTATACTTTCTGAACATTTGTAGGAAATTGTTTCCTAACAAGATGTCTGCCCCTATATCATGAAAATAGATTGGTGGAGTTTTCACCTTATACCATGGTGTATCTCCTGCTCCTCCAATCAAGATTTCCGACTGCTTCACTCCCTTAGATAGGAGCAAGACTCTTTTTGAGAAATCTCTTCCTGCAATTGGATTTAAATCTTCTTCCAATTCTTCTGGGAAGATTCCTTTTTTTGCAGTACAAATTCCTGCTCCCGAGTCGATATAGGCTGCAAAGTATTCAGCCTTATATTTCTCGTATAACATCTCTACTGAGATGTATATGGAGAATGGGCTGGTCATATAATCACCAGTTGTTTTCCATTAAAGGTGATCATCATCCCATCTTCCTTCAGCTCCCATGGCTTGAACCTTTCTAAGAAGTCAAGTCCTAAGATTAGGACTCCTGATTCTCTTCCGGCTCTTCCTCGTACTTCCATTGTCATAGCTTCTATATCGAGAGTTCCCTTATAGTGGCCGACTTCTGGTTGCTGTAAATAGTACAGGACGTTGCAAGGAAAATCATATTGTACTGTCGAACCTTGTGTCGATCTCTCTCCAACCTTCTGGGCATTTAATTTTTATTTTAACTTGCCTTGGTCGCCTGAGATCTCCTTGAAAGCTTCCTCTTGAGGACTGAGTCCATGGTTCTGTCACAATCCTATCTCCTTGGAATGACAGTCTTTTGCCTTCCAACTTGAGACTCTCATTGTATTTCAACAATGGTTTGTCTCCTACTCGAATATTTATCTCTCTTGGTAGCGGCATTTCTGATCTGTCTGGGTGGATTGTCTGTGCCACCTTCGAGAATACATCCGGTATCTCGATGAACTGCTTTCCCAGAAATAAATATGTGTGGTGTGAATTAAAAAGCGCATAAGACACCTGATATGTTAAAAAAAAGGTCGATTTCTCTTGTAGCTGATATCCTTTCTTTTGAAGTCTTGGTACAGCGTCAGGGCTCGACTGAAATCTCTATCTTTCAGATTATAGGATATTTTTGGATAGATTACCCCTATAATCTGCTTGGCACAGAGATTTCCTGATATAGTTCCTAACAAGGAATCTCTGTGATTTTTGATACGCTTATCGCATATTGCAATATCAATGGGCGTATCAACACCTGCGGGTAGTGCGGATTTGAGCACTATCTAGACAGCCCCGATGTGGATCCAGGATATGGTATCCCTTATCTCTGGCCTCATCCTTCCCAACTCTTCTTGAACGTCACTGTATGGAATCAGTTGTAACTCAACTTGATTCCCTGTAAGCTCTATAGGAAGCGACATCTCTCTTCTGGTAATCTTATAGATTACATTGTGCTTCCTGCTTTTCAGACTAAAATTGCGAAGCAATTGATCAATCTGTCCGGATGAAAAGCCTTGATATCTTTGGATATTAAGGCTCTTGTTCATGATTTTGTCAATCATGCTTTGTGAGATAGTGGTTTGACTGGAATATCCAGTTTCGTCCACTTGCTCTTGATGAAAAACCTCAGCTCCAGTCTGATTCAGAGTCTGATCTCCCATCAATACTTTCGTTGCTAAATACTTCTTCTTCTTCGTATATACTCTCATCTGAGGGTATATCCTCGAATTGGTAGACTTGTACCAAGTCTTGGTAGTAAACCGCTTCCTCGATGTCTGGTGCACCTTCGAAGCTTTTGACTCCTCTTTTTTCTGGACAATCTATCGAAATATGTCCTCTTGCACCGCAAGTCCAGCAGTTGCAATCTTTAAAACTTTCATTTGCCCTCGTATGGGCTCTTCTGAAAGTTTTCCTCGCGGGAGTTCGACTTGATGAACTTTGTGATGTCCTGTCTCTGGAAGGACCCCTTCTTTGTCCAGATTTGTAAAATCTGGCTTTTTGACTGGTCCATCTGCTCCTTGGTTTCCAGCTCCTTTTCCTTGAGAATTCTTCTTTGGCATAAGGATGAACTCGGTGTTTCTTGTTCTTCCGTGGCCTTTGAGATTCTCCCCCAATGATGGTCGGCAGATCATTGGCTGTGCAGTCAAGAGGGGAATATTTATTCATCCTCTTTAATCTCTTGTAATTCTTTTGTAGAATGGTCTGTCCACACCATTTAGCTAGCTTTTGTTTGACAAAAGACATTCTCCTCCCAACATTTTCAGGATCTCCTAGAATGTATTCTTTAATGAACATTTCCTTCCAGGGACTCGGGAACTTCGTGAAGAAAATATCTACACAGACCCTTTCATCCACATCTGAATTCCATTGGTAGATGTGGTATAACTTGAAGAATTGATCAATTGACTCCTTCTCCATGTTGTTCAGTCTCAGGTTTAAAATAGCTTGAGAATAATTCTTCCTCTTTTCGGAATCTGCACTTCCGAAATTGTCTGCTCCCAAAAAGGTGAGCTTAAACCAGAAAGCCATTCTATCCACGATCTCCGTGTATGAGGCTGGCTCCAAGGTTTCTTCTTTGACTGCTGGTGCAACTCTTGACCATAACGTTTTGGCTACATCCAACAAACTCATCTCTAGCAGCTTGATGAATCCCTCCTTTTCTAGATCCAACGTTCCTGCTGCTATTCTCATCGATGATGACCAATCATCAATAATCATATCGATGTCCTTGAAGTCAATATCATCGATATTGAGCATGAGTCCATACGGATGTATGGGATCAAGGCTTGTTTTCTCGAGAGGTGTATCTCTGAACTTAGGGATCTGTTTTCTCACCCTAGTTCCTGTAAGATTGTTCATATTGGGCCTCTCTCTTCTGTGTTGATCTCCAACATGAAAGTCCTCGCGGGCTCTCATGAGAACGTCTTGTGCTGGGCCTCCTTCATGTTGCTGTTGGGCTGGGGGTACCTGATGGTATCTTCGGGGAATTAAAGCCCCATCTCCTGTATTCATTTTTAGATCTACCATCTTCATATTGGCAAATGACTCTGCCAATTCTTGTAGATCTTCCAATCCTATCCTTTCGGAGGACGCCATTCTTTAATTTGTCTTAACAATTGGCAAATCCTTTCGTCCTTCGATTTCTTGGGTTCTTCTTTGGCCTTTGGTGTGAAATTCACTTTGCCAAAGTTGATGGGTTTCCTTCTACTAGAACATGTCTGATTTAATTCTAGTGTCTGGATCTTCTTTTGAAGTTCTAACAAGATGGTTAGAATTTCATCTTGTTTTATAGAAATTCACCTTACTTCTTGTGGTACTCCATACGTGTGATTTCCGTAATTTTGTACCGTCTTCTGGATCTCTCGTAAATCCTCCGAGATTTTAGATGTGTCTGCCATGATCTCTTTAAATCTGGGAGTTATCTCATAGTTTCCTTGTTCCATCAACTGTGGTTTTGGTGTGCCCTTTGTTGATGGTTCATTAAGTCGCATTGTAGCAGATTGTTCACCAGTAACAAGTTCATTTGAGCTTGTCTTTGGGAAATACACTGCTCTATTTCCTCCAGATTTGACTCCGATAGGAATTTCTCTTCGTATTGGGCTTTCCAGTAGGTTAGCCTCTCCTGGTGACTTTCCTCCAGTTCCTTCAAAGTTTGAAGGTACCTTCTGAAATAAAAACATCTCGAACAATTGTTCGGATCCATATTTTCTAGGTGTCTCCTCCGTTAGGATATTACTTTTAATAATAAATAAATTATTATTTCTAAATAAAATTACCTAGGCTCTGATACCATTTTCATGTAAAGTGGCAAAATAGAATTAAAACAAAGAAATAACAAAGAAATACCATCCAAACACCAATTAGGACACTTTATCCAGTGCCTTTATAGCAAAATGGATCAAGGTTGAAAAGTCAATTTAATACAAATTGTCTATTTTTCTCCTATGCACTAAAACTTGTCTATTTTTCCCTTTTTCACAATAGTTTTGTCTATTTTTATATAATAACAAGTTTGTAGATAATTTTGACTGCGTGGGATAATAGCAACCCAAAACTACAACCAAACAGTGTAGTAATTATAATTAATAGAGTCATGCAAATGCCTTTTGCATTAATGATTAATGAGAGAGATTTCATTATGATTTTTTTACTAAGATTTTCATACCATCGTTATTTTTATGCGCGCTCTTAATAAATTTAACTTTTAGATAATAGTATGAAACCACAGAGTTTAGACATATCATACATAGAGAGCTTTAGGATATGTGTTAGAATATGTAGGGATATCTGTGTATCTCTCTTCTCGGGAACGGGGCAGAAATTAAGCTTAGTCGAGTCGAGAATTGAATTCTCTTTCCGTAAGATGAGATTGCCCCGTAATTGTACACACGGACTTCGGCAATTGTCTCCAAGATAAAAGTTCAAAGCGCCCTTGCGACGTGTGCGTGCTCGGGCCTCGCTACGTGCTTAGTACTTGATTGACAATAAAAAGTCAACCGGTCCACCACATATGCACCATAGAGAGGAGCACTTGATTACTCTCTCTTTGTGCCTTTTTTCCTTATTAAATGCTTCCAACTTTAATCTTTTTCCAATGTGGGATGACATTTAATTCTATTTCCCCATTTTCATTTTATTCCAAGTTTCAAGTTTCAAGTAGTCAACTTTGAACTATAATTACTTATTCATTTGACCTTGGAAAAATTCAAGTAAATATACTACGTTATTCTACTCGAAACGAACTTTCCATATCTCCAATTTATTTCCACAAAAAATAAATCGAGCATTGCCAAATAAATTTAGTAAGTTGGACACTTAATATTTTAAATCAACAATTCTTTCCAACAATCCCCCACATGAATGATAATTATGCCTATGATGTATGCAGAACATTCTCAAGTTCCAACGATCATTTTATTGCATCAGGATAGGTAGCTTCCGGCTTTGAACCTTCCTTAGTATAGTACAATCGGATTTACTAGCTGTTCGGTGAACATGATGTCTTGAACTGAACGACTTTGTAATATAAACCAAAACAATTGCACATGCACAGTAAAATAATCTAATATCTATTGTTCTCACGTTTTGTCCATTTTGGCCTTGGACCGTATCTTAGATTCATAAGTGGTCTTGATTTAGCAAGTTGAAGCGGCCCCACTTCTCACTTATATAGGTGATCTCCTATCTTTTTAGATAAGTATCCTGCCCTACTTTCCTCTATAAAAGATCTTTAGGAATCATTAAAAGTTCTTTTAGAACTTATCCTCACCACATGCATAGGTTGACACTTGATAAATTCGAGAATGAATTTTAGTATAGATTCAAGTGTTTATACTTGATTTTCATAACTTAGTTGTCTCTTTGAACCAAGTTCTTGGGATCTCCAGTCATCAAGGTAGAGTTACCGCTATGAAAATTATTTATTTGTGGATTTCAATTCATTCCCCCTTTTCAAATGGTATAACTGTTTTTCCCTTTTTTTCTTTGGAATTCTAACAGTTCTTCGTTTTACGTACCATTTATTAATAAAGTTTGTTATTTGTTTAAAATAACTTGTTTTATTAATTTAACACGAAAATGCTTGTTCATTTTTCTAATGATATCAAGTCTTTTATAAGTTCGTGTTTGTTATACTCTCTTTCAAGTATTACTGTTTACAGGCCCCCATATTTCAATGTGTTTTTCAACTAGAGCCTCCACACTTATTTTGTTTTAGGCCCCCACATTTCAATGTGTTCTTCAACTAGAGCCTCCACACTTCTTTTGTTTTATCAACTAGAGTGTTGAGTATGGCGTGTTCCACATGATGTTATCACTTCGCTGATAACATCGCGATCAATGTCGTATCTAATGTTGTCCGTCAATCTCGTCACACCGAGTATAACACTCGGATCTCTAACCTTATCCTTTCCTAGTATTTTGGATTAATTTATTTTAAATTAATCTTAATAAATTGTGAGTTTTGTCATATATCATTTTCCACGATTTAAGGGATTTATTAGATACTTTATTTTGAATTAAAACGTGGATTATGCTTGATTTTGACTAGGTCAGAATCTGTTCCGAGTTTCTAGGAACGTGATGTTCCCCACTTTATCTTTGACACTAATCGTTGCAGAGAACGTGGGTAGCTGGAGTAACCGCCATTGTTACACATGTTGAAGAACGTGTGCCACGCAGTGCAGAGGACGGTTATCTCAAGTCCAGTTCAGCAAGTTAGTGGAAGGCGGTAGTTTTGCTTCCAACTCATCAAGGATCGTGTAGAAACTACCCAGCCGAGATGGAGGAAGTATTTAAGGTCTCCTTAGACCTTAAAATCATTTATGCAAGCAGGTTATCACCGTGGTTTGTGAGAAGCTCTAAATCTTGCATCTAGTGTCATCTCTGAAATCCAAGACATCTTCCTCGACATCTGCCTAGCGTCCCAATTAGCTGGAGACTTTCATTCCAGTTGTGTGTGTAGGTTAGATAGTCAACTTTGAGAAGTCTAGGATTTAGAATGACTTGTTGTAATCTATCTATGTGTTTAGATAGGTTTGTTTTTGAGAGATTATTCGAGTGAGTGAAGCTAGGATAGTCCTCTGTGTGTTTTATGCAGTGTTGTCAAGGGAGTGAACCGAGACAATATCAACATTGTTTTTATCTTTCACTTGTGATAGTGAATTTCACCTTGAGGCAATCACACACCGTAAGGAGTGTGATTTAAAACTTGTTTTGTGCAAAGTTCTATTTACGTTTCCGCTGCATGTTGAAGGCAATGTGGTAACACTAGCTTCAACATTACTTTTAACTTTGCAATTTATATCCGGAATTTACATTGTTTCAAGCAAGAAATTCTAACATAGAGTATAGCTTTTAGATTTTTCAATCTGTACTGTTTGAATGAACATTTCTGATGTTTTAAACATCCTTTCTTTAAAGTCTATTCAAAGATTCTTTTGTGAATATTTTTAAAAATTCACTTACTGTTCCACATTTTCTAATGTGTATTTATTGATAAGTCAATTGTAGATTTTAACATACTATCTCAACAGTATTTAAATTTTTCTTAACTTTATTAAGTTAATTCTACTACAATGTTTACGACTCTTTTTATTCCATAGTAAGTTAGAAGAATTTCTTGAATTCCTTCAATATTACTATCTTGGAATTTGTAGAATTTTGTAGGAAGATCTATTCAATTTTATCCCCCACATGATATATGATTAGTCTTGACTAATGCATTACATCATACTACTTATCAATTAAAAGGTTGAAAATATTTATCTCATAATTTACTTCTCCATAATATCTTTTCTTTATGGTATAGTAAATTCATTTTGATAAAAACTTCTTATGTTTTGGATTATATAGTCTCATGTTTTTATAATTCATTGATTTTGGGCTAAATTAATTTCAACACATTTATTAATGTATATTAAATTAATAATTACCCAATTTTCTTGTGTTCATTCAAAACACACATTTCTTAATTTGTCCAAATTAAGAAAATATTAAAACAAGTATTAATCAATACACTGTTTTATTACTATAAACATTTTATAGCTATACACATTTATTTTACAAATAAATATAAGCTATATCTGATCAAAACACTGAGGTTTGGATATTTATTGTAGTTTACAAACTACGGTGGTAGCCTCTAGCTTGTACCACCAATTCTCACGAAAATCATGTCCTATTACATGACCGTGGTCAGATAGGAACATCATGTCTTCGTGCAACTTCAATTCATGTGCTCCTTTGAGTAGTCTTGAAGCCGAGATTACGTTGTGAGGGAATCCCGGAAGGTACATCACGTCGGCGAGTGTAATTTTTATTCCGGAAGTTAACACGAGCACAATTTTGCCTTCTCCACAAACTTCGTATGGACTTTCGGACTTGATTTGATTTGCTGGATCGATTTGCTTATATGTTGAGAATAAGTCTCGATTTCCACACAGATGGTATGTTAATCCGGTATTTACCATCCATCCCTTTGGGTTTTGGACTTCTTGGAAGGTGATTTTGACTTCATCAAAATCAACACCGACTAGAGTCTCATGTCCGGATGAAGCTTCGGATGACAAATCTGAGATATGAGAAGAAGAGGTCAAAATTAAAATTAATGAAATATGGTCTCGTCTTACGCTGTAGGGTATTCTGTGTATCTCTCTTCTCGGGAACGGGACATAAATTAAGCTTAGTCGAGTCGAGAATTGAATTCTCTTTCCGTAAGACGAGATTGCCCCGTAATTATACACACGGACTTCGGCAATCGTCTCCAAGATAAAACGACTAATAGAATTAGAATTGTTGTACTCCAAATCTAATCTTCGGCGAACAACTCGATATCCGGAATCCGGAACAAGAGAACGACGTTCCGGAGAACGACGTTCCTATGACGCACTATATGATATGACATGTATAATGCTTGTGTATTTGAATGACATGCTGTGTTCGTTTGTGTATATCCGATTTTTTTTAATACCATTCTGGGGGGGCTTTATTTATAGTGGTTTGGTGGTTTTTGGTGAAGGGGTGCACCATTTGGATAGTCTGTGTTCGTTTGTGTATATCCGAATTTTTTTTAATACGATTATGGGCATTCTGGGGAGGCTTATTCCGGAGAACGACGTTCCTATGACGCACTATATGATATGACATGTATAATGCTTGTGTATTTGAATGACTTGCTGTGTTCGTTTGTGTATATCCGAATTTTTTTTAATACCATTCTGGGGGGGCTTTATTTATAGTGGTTTGGTGGTTTTTGGTGAAGGGGTGCACCCTTTGGATAGTCTATGTTCGTTTGTGTATATCCGAATTTTTTTTAATACCATTCTGGGGGGGCTTTATTTATAGTGGTTTGGTGGTTTTTGGTGAAGGGGTGCACCCTTTGGATAGTTGGCTCGAAATGGTGTGAGTCATGGTCCAAGGGTCGCAACCCTTCAGTTCTGAAGTGGTTTCCAGCGAGCGGGTGCATCCAATGGTCGCATTGATTTGCGTCCCAAGGGCTGCCACGTCATCATGATGCATCTGCCGAATCATCGCCTTGGTTCGCCAAGTGATGCGTTGGTTCGTTGCACCATTTCGCGCCTGCCACGTCACCGAGCCACATATTCATCGAGCAAGAGCCAAGGTTCCATTTGTCAAAGTTTTGGGCTCCTTACTTGCTCTGTCGCGATCGAGCGAAGTGCAAAGTGCGCCATCAAGCGCCCTTGCAACAAGTGCGACGTGTGCGTGCTCGGGCTCGGGCTCGGATGGTTCGCACCATCCTCGCTACGTGCTTAGTACTTGATTGACAATAAAAAGTCAACCGGTCCACCACATATGCACCATAGAGAGGAGCACTTGATTACTCTCTCTTTGTGTCTTTTTTCCTTATTAAATGCTTCCAACTTTAATCTTTTCCAATGTGGGATGACATTTAATTCCATTTCCCCATTTTCATTTTATTCCAAGTTTCAAGTTCCAAGTAGTCAACTTTGAACTATAATTACTTATTCATTTGACCTTGGAAAAATTCAAGTAAATATACTACGTTATTCTACCCGAAATGAACTTTCCATATCTCCAATTTATTTCCACAAAAAATAAATCGAGCATTGCCAAATAAATTTAGTAAGTTGGACACTTAATATTTTAAATCAACAATTTTTTCCAACAGAATATTTAATCTCGGACATGCAATAATATAGATTCATATCCTAAATTAATTAACTCTATGATGATAAACTGAGACATACTTTTAAGCGGAAGCGTACCTAAATTCATAATTCTTGAATCTTGAATTTTTGATGTGGTATGAATCTTCCAAACGATCGACACCTTAAGGTTTGCTGTAAAGAATTATGTAGAAGGAATACAAATTATATTTTTTCTGTCCGCCGTTGTTTAGGGACCATAATCCTAACTTATAGAAATAAGTTATCTGTGATTTGTAATTCGATCCCTCAACAAATTGCAAATCTATTAATGATATCTACACAATAAAAATTCATGACAATATTAATACCATTTAGTCCATAATTATAACCTTAATAGATCACATTAATTGTGATCACTTTAAGACAACCATACACATTTAATTAACATATATTAATTTACAAAAATATTCCAACAATCTTTCACATGGACTATATATGTTACCAAAGAAATGTGCACTACCTTATGAGCTCAAACTATGCTGTCACATTAAGGGTATCCCAAACAATCTCGTCCATTCATTATACTGTATAAGTATTTGACTAAAGAGGTCGCCATTACTATATACATGAATAGACCTATCAGTAATCGCATATACCGATACAATCAAATGACATAGATCAATCATTGATGTGTAACATGAAAATTATATGTTATGTAATCTATCATCTCTATTTCCAACTTGTCCACTTTACTCCATTGTGAGATCAAATATAATCAAAATAACAGAGTGTAATAAACCAAATAACCATATATTTTATATCCGTACATATTTATCCAAAAATCACAAAATGTATCCAAATCAAATTATAGAGTTATAAAACAGTACAGACTCCCACATAATCAATACATTCTAAAACAAAATTACACACATATGAGAAGTATGCTCATGAAAGATCTTGAGTGTTAGTCCCTTAATAAGTGGATCCATAATCATTGTGTCTGTCTTTATATGCTCTATAATGATATGTTCACTCTGTACTCTTTCCTTCACAATCAAGAACTTAATGTTAATATGCTTTAACTTACTCTAGCTTATGTTGTTATTGGAATACATTATTGCTAAGTTATTATCACAATACAACTTTAGTGGTCTTTGTTATATAAATTTTTGTATTTAATTTGGTAAAACACAAAATGTATACAAATAAAATGATTTTCGAATCAAAATATATTTATACGGATCCAATCTCTATTTCTCCTCTGATTAATCCCTCCATGAATGATCTTCAAACGATCTTTGAATTTTTCGAGAAAGATTTGTATCCCTAGATCTTCTTTGACTTGGTATTTGGACTTTTTAACATTAATCCAGAGGGCCATCACCTTGTTTATGGATCAAATGCTGATTTCAGGATGAATTTGATTAAGAACGCCTTTGAATGTGAAAGTGCAGACCCCGTGTAATATGTATTTTTCTACAAAATGTTCACAGAAAAGTGTACGAACGTTGTAGGATGATGTCCACAATAATGTTCAAGAACGTTATTGTGAACTTAATGCAGTTGGTAAAATGTAAAATACACAACAGATTGGTAAACGTCAGAGGAACTTGTCAAGTCCATGGAAAATAATTCACTACCCTGGTGTCACGTTTACTTAAGCTATTATACGAAACTGACCTCCCGTCACTCGAAACCTGTTCTACCCGTACACCCTCTTCGTTGAATTGAATCGTGAGATCCCCTCACAACCTAGATGTCTAACCACAATAAATATCTCTTGAGACTCCTTTTGACAGTGTATGAAAAAGGATGTTTCAATACACGATGATCAAAATACTAATCTCTAGTCTAAATCATAATCGAAACTATGTGGCTCAAAACAGTTAGAGCTCTTGAAAATAATCTGTGCAGTTCTTCTTTTCGGTGTTTTTAACATGTCTATATCCCAGGTTTATTTATATATGAGTAACACAATATTAACAAGGGAACAAACGTCCTAATCAGAATCAGAAACGTATAAGAAAACTTTTCTTATTAAAACTGAGACTTAGGATAATCCATGTTAGGATTTCTTCCATCTTTAGAACTCTACCTTTGTATTCAATTACGTGTTCTTCAAGTTGGATAAGACAGCTTTTAGATTGATCTTTGAATCTCTCTTTGGTTGGAAACCTCGAACATCTTCATTGATCTTGGAAGAACAATTTGGACAAGGAATGTTCATGTAAACATTCACGAACATTACTATGAAAATTGTTGATCTTGAAGCTTCTCTTCATGCAAATGTTCATGTACATTGTAAAGAATATTGTTGACCTTGAATCTTCTCTCATGTAGCATAACAGAATGTCTTGTAGGTTTACAGGTTGATTTCAGGCTATCACTCAAGCTGGCTGGCAGTACTCAACATGTTGAACAATCTCTATTGTGGTACGGTGCACAACAGTCTTCTTCTCAGCTCAGTCCAAACTCCTTGCTTGAGCTGTTTTTTAGGAAGTCTAGATCACATTCTTATACATCTTTATGAATGTTGTCTAGAACAGTAGTAATTGTTTATTGTTTATTTGTGATGTTTTCTTATAGGAATCTTATGTCTTTTGTGCGTTTCTTCCAGTTATTTTACTTCACTTTTGATCTTTTGATGAGTTATGCCAGATTTGCGCAGATTTCGTGCTTTTGCTCCGAAAGTAGTGATTTTATGGTATAAAATGTGGAAAAACTGGAAACCTAGCTAAAGCTCCAAACTAACGAACTAAATTAAAGACATACCTAAACTAAAGCTCCAAAGTGATGGCCAAACTAAGACTCTAACTGAACTGAAAAGTCCAAACTGAGGAGCCAACTGAAGGTCAATTGAAAAGCCAACTGAATTCGCCAACTGAAAATCCAAACTGAAGGCTCAACTGAACCATCCAGCTGGAGCCCGAACTAAGGCTCCCGAACTGAACGATGAACTGATCAACGAAGCCCGTGCTATGCACGAACTGAAGCCAAAATCGAAAGCCCGACCTAAAAGAGCCAGCCATCATTGCACATGTCTCTCGGCAAAGAGGACCCAGCTGGCGCTGGCTGCCCAGCCGGCGCTGGGTTTTCTGCCCAGCTAACGCTGGGTAGGCTAGCCCGCGCTGGTCCCACTTGTGCACACTCGGCTGGCGCTGGGCGTCCCATTTGAGGGTATTTTCGATATCAATTGGAGGATCACTTTTATATGTTGGGCATTAAAAGTCTCTTGGGAGCAGCTACCAACCATACCATTCGATATTGAATATACACGGAGAGAGAGAGAGAGAGAGAGGATCTATCTATCAGTTTGAGGAAAATTGGAGAAGCTGGCGAGGAGGAGTTCTTCAGTTTGAAGGTATTGGAGAGAAGCTCGAAAGGAGAAGGAAGATCAGAAGCAGCTCAAGCCGGGGCCTAACCAGCTAAGCTTGTAAGATGAGCCCAACTTCCCTCTTTGTTTTCTTTTTTAGTTTCATTTGTGGGGATTTGTCCCAAACATTGTCGAGACAAACAATATTGTGTAAGTTTGTAATTCATTTATCTTTTGGTTTATGAGGTGAAGAACTTGTATGATTCTTGTTTGCTATCTTGCATTATGAGGGGCTAGTTCCATACATTAGGGGGTAGATAATTGATTTGATTTCGATCATTGCTTGTGATTGTTGATTTCCCGTTGATTAAATTGAACTTGTTTATGTTGAGTGTCTGGCCAATATTCGACATTGTTAGGTAATAGATGAGATCGATAGAATATTCTATTACCCGACTAGGGTTCTTTCAACATTAGGTTGACTGAAAACACATGTCTAATTGTTAATCTTAATCGTATAATTTAGCCTTAGGGGTTTGATAGATTGAAGCGAAAGTTATTGAAGTTAATCCTCTTGGTGGAGTCTATTGTATATTTATGATTAACGAAATCAACTTGAATCAAGCTAGGAGGAAAACCAAAGAGAGAATCTATGCCCTAATGTTTGTTTTACAATCGTTTAATTCATCTTTATTATTGTTTGTTATTGTCTTGTTCTTGCTTTATTTGATTCAGTAGATTTTAGTTCAAACCCTTCCAATTATTAGATAGAATGTTTAGGATTGTCTCTAAATTCATATGTGTAACACGAGAGAAACAATCTCCTTGTTAAGCTTTCCTTGAGAGTATGACTCGGGTTGACTCACCACCCTACAATCGATCTTATCCTCTTGTGGGTCGGGTTGAGAGTTTTGCGTGTATATCTTGACCTTGAAACATTAATGTACTTGGAAAAACCAAATACTTAAGTGATTATCAAATGTCATACAGATGAATGACAATTAATCACTATAGCAAGTGCAATATAGAGTACTTGATAAAAAAAAAACCCAGTGTAGTATGACACCACTCATCCAATCTGAAACAAGTTTCTTCAATTGCTGTCAAGCATAGCACTAACAATCTCCCCATTTGTCTTTATCTGTTGGCAAATTAGCTCATTCATTTTTCCAAGTACAACTCATTCATATTTCCAAATGCATCTTCATCAGCAGCAGTGACATTCACCTAGATCTTCACGAACATTGTTATGAACTTCATCTCTGTTTTGATTTCTTTTTTTTTTCTTTTATATTTTTTCTTTTATCATTTTTATCAGAGCATTTTGAAAATCATTAACAATTCTATGGTGAAGACAAAAGTATCAAGATGGAGGAGTGCAGATTGATATAATGAAGGATGAGGCGGTTACAAATCAATTATATCATATTGAAGATCAAGGTAAAGAGCTTAAAAAAAAAACTAAGACTCATTAATAGTCTTTCAGAGATTAGAGAAAAAAAACTTATAAATATTTGGAAAAACTAATACTCCCCCTATTTGCCTGCAGATTTAAGCAAAAGAGTATTAGTGAAGAGCTTTCCTTCATTCAAACTTTTCTGCATCAGATTGACCAGACAAGTCTTCAGCCTCCTTCTCCTCCTCCTCCTCCTCTTCTTCTTCTTCTTCTTCTTCTTCTTCTTCTTCTTCTTCTTCTTCTTCTTCTTCTTCTTCTTCTTCTTCTTCAGCATCTGCACCTGCTTCAGGTTCTTCATCTTTGTTCTTTTCTTCTTCCATGGCAAACTCTTCTTCATACGCAGCCTCTATATCTTGTTCTTTAATGCGGGTTGGTGTGCTGAGATGGCCTTTCTTTCTTTGAGTGTCTTCACTATCCTTGACCGCTGTTTCAGCCAGGGTGTGAAGATGTTTATCTTTCTCTACAACAGACCTTGTAAACTCCTCTTCCTGAAGAAGTTCCTGAACTTTCTTCCTCTCAGCAGCATGGTCTAGAGTCTTCTGGGCATGGAAGGCTATGCAGTCTCTCAGATGATTAATAACTCGTTGATGCATAGAGACTTCAGGAGTGGAGGATGTTGGTGCATGTGATGAACCCTTATTGGGGCTGACATGTTTGTGGAGTTAAATCTGCAGCAGCTCTTTACTTGAAGATGGTAGATCAGAAGAAACTTTCATAACAAGAGACTTCTTGAGCTTGATGACAGAGTCCATTTTGGTAGCAATATTGCTTTTACGGTTTTTGATGATCCCACAGATCAAAATAGGATATACAATGGGAGCCTTGATCAGCTCACTTTCTGCCAGACTCAGGACTTTATTGAAGATGAACTCTCTATAATTGAACCTTCTATCGGTTCCTAAGTGAAATAAGAACCTTCATTAGTTCTGATTAACTCCAGTATGGTAGGTGGTCGGCACCCAGTTGTGAATAGCGAT
This sequence comes from Perilla frutescens, assembly GCA_026008535.1. Classification (NCBI taxonomy): domain Eukaryota; kingdom Viridiplantae; phylum Streptophyta; class Magnoliopsida; order Lamiales; family Lamiaceae; genus Perilla; species Perilla frutescens. The sequence goes on along the minus strand of BRKX01000002.1, from coordinate 41,810,791 downwards.
CCGAAATAGAGCTTTATAGGAGGCAGATAACTTGCTCGAGGGGATGGTTTGTGGATTGGTTGGCCAATAGTCAAACTTACCTCCTGTGAGTTCTGCAGTAACAACTCCCTAATCTTCTACTTCTTCAAACTCCCCCTCAACATCTAACCCAATGTGGTCATTGATTACTTACGGAGAGAAATTGATCATCTCCTCTCTTACAAACACCTTCTGATAATTCTCTGATGCAGGGTCATCCATATCTCTTGTCAAGTTGCAGTAGAATTCACTTACAACCATGGGAACAAATTCTCCCACCTTCAGCATAGTTTGAAATAAACCAGCAGGTTTAACCAGAGAGTAGACACCAGCCTCAACTAACACATAGGTGTCTACCCTTTTCTCAAGAATCACATTCATCTTCTCTACTCTATCCCAGAGTGAGGCATGCATCTTAGATCTAAACAGACCAGAAGAAGATGTACCTTCTTCATGAATGATGTCCAATTTCCTAGAACATCCACCAACTTGTTCAGGAACATCTTCGTAAACTTTCTTCTTATCAGTACCAGCTTTTGATCGGGTTTCCCTTTGCACTTTCGCAGTCTCCAAAAAGGTTCCCAATATCTCTTTAGAGACTTGACTGCGAGTCATCGAAGATCTGGTGGACACAGATACGGTTCTTTTGGTCAACTTTCTAAGGACCTTCTTCTTGAAGGATACTCTTAGAGATGGAGATCCAACAACAAATGGCTCGATTGTGTACTGAGCACTGGCGAGTAGCTTTTCTTTTGGAGACGTGGGGGCTTTCTTTTCAGAGGATGAAGAGCTTTGAATCTCTTCATCTGGAACTTCTGCGACCATAGACCTATGAATGATCTTGGTCTTCTCTTTATCAGCAACAGGCTTTTTGACAGAGATCTTGTACTTTTGAGCTAGAGGAATGTGCTCATCTTCATCGGTATGTTCAAGAACACATTCTTGAACTTCTTTCTCAGCAACGATCTCTTCAGCAACAGCTTTTTCTCCAAATTCTTGGAGACAACCTCCACCACTTTCTTTCTTTGTTTTGTAGATGCTTTCTTCTTCATGCTGCTTTTTGTTCTGGCTTTTGGAGGAGCAACAGGCTTGTAAGTCTTTGTGACTTGCTTGATTAGATCATCAAGCTTCAGAGATTTGCTTTTCTTGACCTTCTTGGAGGAGGCGGCCTCTGCTTCTTCTTTTTTCAGAGATGCCTTTTTCATCGTTGCTTTCGTGTTATTCTTTAATGAAGTGATCTTCGGAATCATCGGATTCCTTTTCTTTATCTCTTAGACGCCGGAACACTTTCTGTTTCTTGGAATCAAGTCTCAAGATTTGTCTATCAAAGTCATCCAACCCAGTGTCTTCATCCATGGTTCTCCCGATATATGTGACCTTTCTAGGTCTTATTCTTGGCTTAGAAGATGTATTTCTTTTAGGAACCATAATAGTTTAAGAGGTTTGAGAAAGAAGGCTTTGAAATGGCAGAGAAATTTACAAGTAACGGTAATAATAGATCAGAGAAAGAGAGGTAAATGTAAAATCAGAATTTCAGAGTGCAGAAGTGAGAAATTGATCAGGGTTGTGATTTTTTTAAAGGGATGATCTCTTATCTCTTCTGATGTCTTTAAATAGTATCCATTAGACACAAAATTTAGAGCGAAATCCCACCAAATCCGTATTCCTTAATTTGAGGTTGCAGAGATGCCAACTAGCCGTTACTAATAAAGTACATGATCATCTTCAGAACGATGTTCATGAACATCTTCATTGAACTTTATTCACAGATTCTCCTGTTCAGCTCATTCTTTTTGCAGGTTATTTCTTCGACCTACTGAGTGTGAAATAAACATACTCATAAACCATTAGGCTGATTAATGGTGAATGCAAAGACCCAATGAGGATCTTAGCTTCTCAAATCTTGTAGTATCCAAGCCTTTGGTGAATAAATCTGTTAGTTGATCTTTTGTGTTGACAATGATTGGATTCGAAGCTTGAACCTTGTCCTAACTGCTGCAGGTTTCAAATTCGTACTTGAGGAGAAATGCCCTCAAAAGTCGGATGCTAATTCTAGTGATGTGTAGAGAGCGGTGTGTGATAAGCAAGTTAAAGCTGATGAGATGACGCGCTGTAACATTTCAGCTTCTATGTTAAATGTGTTGCAACATCAACATCAGTATATGAAAACTGCTTATGACATCACGTTTAATCTCAAGGAGCTCTTCGGGTATCAAAATCGCTCGCTCGACACTTGTTAATGAAAAATCTGATGAACGTAAAGATGTTGGAATCCACACCGGTAAGAGACCATGTTCTCCAGATGATGGGTTTCTTGTCAGAGATCGAAGCTTTGGGTGACCATTTGGACACTGAATCTCAAATTAACATCGTGCTTCACAGTCTGTCATCGAAGTTTTAGTAGTTCAGGCTGAACTTCAATATGATAAAGAAATATGTTACTTTATCAGAACTACTCATGGATCTTCAAGCAGTCGAGCTTATTCAAAAAGGGAACTTAGAGACGCACATAGCTGAACATATGGCGTATTTTTTGGGGACCGAGAAGAAGAGAAACACACCTCAGAAGACTGCAAATGTGGCACCTAAGTCCAAGAAAGCCGAGGTAAAGATTCCTCCAGAAGACTTCAAGTCCAAGACAAAGTGCTTCAAGTGTAGTCAACAAGGACACTGGAAGTATGCGTGTCCCAACAAGAAGAAGAATGGTTCTGAACCCACCATCGATACACCATAGAATAATCTGATAGTTAGTTTATCTTGACTAGATGATTATTCTAGTACATTATTTTGTGTAATGAGAAGGATCATGATAGGATACTATTCTCTATTCTGACCTTAAGTGAGAGAATAAAGATCTATAGAGTTCGGGTTCGTAACCCATATATATTGGTGGATATATATATGTTGTGCCGACTGCTTTGATTTATCAATGAGTGAGATTTTTTGATAGGATCGACAACCTCGATATTTTGGGCAGTGACATTACATATATGTTGGGTCGTGCATTATATATGATCATTGTGTCCTGGTGCACCAAGTTGATGATGTCCCATTGAGGAAGCACAAAGTTCATGTGAAACCCTGCACGTAGAATTTATTTTCATATATGATAAAGCTTATATGGTACTACTATAGGAATGAGATGTTAATTAATTATAGCTATCAGAAGCATGCATAATTAATTAATGGACATTATATCTTAAACATGGGGAATGGTTGGACTAAAGGAGAAAGTATATTTGTAAATATGTATTAAATTGGTAGATCAATATTATTTTCTTTAATGAAATAAAAATAATACTTAATTTATTTAATTATATTCTAAATTATGGATATTAGAAATTAATAAATTAGCAGACCAATTTAATATTTTTATAGATCCCTGTTGTAGCCTAATATGATCTTAGTGGACTGGGGATCGAACAAGAGTGAGAGACCCAAACCCATTAAGTTATCTTTGATTTGCAATTTGGTCCATCAACAAATTATAAATCTATTAATGGTATCTACACAATAAAATTTCATGACAATATTAATATTCTTTAATCCGTAATTATAATCTTAGTAGATCACATTTATTGGATCACTTTAGACAACCATACAAATTTAATTAACATATATTAGTTCATATAAAAAATATTCTAACAATATGAGATTAAAATATATAATATATTAGTGAAATTTAAATTAGATCAAATTTAACTATGGGGTTCACCTAGTTGAAATTATGAGAAATATAGAAAATACGTTGGATTTAATCATATGTACCTTCTCCAAATGAAGACTAGATGAAAAAAATGGTCCTGACTTTACATAACTTTGCAAATTCTCATACAATGAACCCTTTTAATTAATCCAATTTTGTGACATCTCCGTGCAAGGAATAATGGATAATAATTGAAGTATAATCCCAAATTACCAATATTTTTGTCGGTTGGCTGGTGATGGACACATACAATCAATGTTGAGAAACGTAACGCGCCGCTACCACGCGTGGGAAATTTAATGAATGGGGATGGCAATACAACATTTGTTTCTATATTTTCTATATTAATTATCGGGTAATTAACACTCCCTAACTATATTCCTTTTGCGCATTCCACACCATTGGATTAATATTTTCATCCTAAATTGCAAATTCATAAACCTCTTAGGCAATGTTTGGTATACTGGTACGGATATACCCACGTTAATAAAATCTGGATTGCTTTAAAAGATAATTGCGTATTAGCTATTTTAATTGTGTGTTTGGTTATTAAGATAAATATACTAAGATTGTTTCACACATCTGTTTGGTACATTGTTTTATTTGGTAGACTAAGTTCTGGAATGAGTAAATTAGTTTAGGCAATGTTTGGTAGCCTAGATAAAGGCATATATACTAAGATTGCTACGCCAGAAACTGTATCCGAGGGGGGGGGCGTCGGATACATTATCCAGCCGAATCAGTAAATTACACCCCGGGCCTCGCGTTAAGACCGGGCCTCGCGTGAACGAATAATGGCTACCAAACACACGGTTCTTGCTGGATACCTATACTAATATGCCTTTATCTAGACTACCAAACATTGCCTTAATAGCATAGCAAAGAGAATAAATCATTTCCGAGATCAAATAAAAATATACTAAATAAATACTCATATTCCAATCATATAGTATCTATTACTATTTTAGGGGTGTCCAAATTATGTAGTCTCATTACTATAGGTAGTATTATTTTTCATAGTAATATATAAATATACCCTTGTTAGGTCTTGAAAATTAAAAAACAAACCATTATGTTTTATAAAGTTATAAATCTTAAATAAGTGTAATATTGAAAGTTTAATTAACTTTTGTATCTTATTTTCATAAATATTTTTAATCTATGTTCAAATATATAGTTGGGTCGTAGGGAGTAATATACAAAAAAGTAACCCTTTATATGTTATGATTTGAAGCACACAATATTATATAAATTTATTTAATATTTACTCCAACAACATAATAATAAATATTATAATTATTTGAAAATTAAATAATAAATATATCCTTAGACCATTCTATGTTATATTATTTCAAAAAACTTACTTGATTTATTTGTCATTTTTATTTTTTGATAGAGTTGTATATGTTTTATTTGCTTATATTTTTTTTAGGTTATTTTGTTTTGTAAATCATGCATAAAATGATCGTTCTATTTAATTTTTTTTACTTAAAACCCACAGTCTAATACATATTAAAACATATTTTGTAACTGTATTTTTCTAAATTATAAAATTGTGGTCGTCGAGAACGTTTTTTTTTATTAAAAAATTTAAATTATGAAGTATTGATACACGGGCAGTGGGCTCATTAGGTATGAATAAATTTGAACACTTTAGTAGCAAATAGCAATATAAATACAAATAGAATGCATATAAAGAAAGGTTTGTCTGGTTGCGTTAATAGGTGGGTGTTTCGTAGCTATTTATTTAAAAAGTAATATTAAATTATTTGAGGGTGTAATTTATAATGAAAATACTAATTAGAGGGTATGGAATGCTTTTTTTTTTTTAAGGGGGTGCATTGTGCAAAATGAGCGTAGTTCTAGGGTGTAACTTGCCCATTATCCTTAGGCAATGTTTGGTAGTCTGGATAAAGGCATATTAGTAAAGATATCCAGCAAGAACCGTCTGTTTGGTAGCCATTGCTCGTTCACGCGAGACCCAGAATGTAATTTACTAATTCGACTGGACAATGTATCCAAGGCCCCCCTCAGTTACAGTTTCTGGCGTAGCAATCTTAGTATATATGTCTTTATCTAGGCTACAAAACATTGTACCAAATAAAACAATGTACCAAACAGATGTGTGAAACAATCTTAGTATATTTATCTTAATAACCAAACACACAATTAAAATAGCTAATACGCAATTATCTTTCAAAGCAATCCAAATTTTATTAATGTGGATATATCCATACCAGTATATCAAATATTGCCTTAAGGCCTTAACTATCTATTTATTTTCAATGCATGTGAAATTTTAAACGGATTAGAGGCGTTGAGAGTATTCAAAATTACCATTTTTGTCCCATAACCTAATATGTTTTTACTGACTATTGTCATTTCCCTTATATCTAGTACATTATTTTATAGATGTTAAATTTATCTGGTCTTCTCTAATATATATAAATGTTAATATATATTATCCTTTCAGTTTCAAATAAATTGATGTTTAGGTTTTATCAGGGCCGATCCTGACAATTGGGAGGCACAGGACGAAATAAAAAAAAGGCTCTGATTTTTTTTTTCACGAGCATCTTAAAGTTTTTTTTTTTCATTTTATTCCAATCACCTTAAATCTTGAAAAAGTACAATCAACATTTACAAAATCTCATTCGTGAATTCTGTAAATAAAAACAATACTTTCATTAATTAAATAATCGTGAATATATATATTGATAATATTAAGGAAAATAATTCAAAATGGAATCAATTCAATTTTTTTATTGTAATATTTTATGTTAAAAGCCCTAGAGTTGAGATTTTGGTGAACTCAAAATTGAGGAATAAAACCCCTAAATATAAGAATCGATTTTTTTTCCTTTATACAGTTTTAATAAAATTTCAAAATTGAGTCTTTAAAGGTGCATTTCTCGTACAAGATCTTTGTATAGAGTACAGATAGTTGATTAATAATTCAATTACAAAATTGAGATTAAAAACCAACACAAAATCTCAATAAATATTTTATCACATTAAATTTACATAGAAAAAAAATAAGTGATGGATCTAATCACTGAAACCCTATGAGATTTCAAAATCGACAAAGTAGAATCTAAAAGAGACAACCATTTTAACTTTATATTTTTTTAAATTACCTAATTATATAAATATATATATTTTTAAAAAATATGGGCCCCATAAAAATGGGGGCCCTGAGCGGTGGCCAACCTTGCCTACCCTCATGGCCAGCCAGGGGTTTTACGATAAAAAAATATATATATATATATATATGACAAATATACTCTCTATATAGTTATATTTTTGAATATATCATAATTTCTCTCTCATCATAATACATAGAGATAAATTTTGGTGGAAGATTGTTAAAAGTGTAAAAATTAAATAGTTTATAATAAAATTAAAAGATTAAAACATTAATCTTTCTAAACTCGAGGAAATATAAAATACTAGGATTTACCAACTTTAAAATAATGAGATTTTTTCAGGAGGTAAAATAATAGGATATTCATACAGTGGCAAATATCGCGAATTTCTGAATTTGACCGGGTCAACGTTTAAGTACATGAGGCACGGACCTAACGGTCACTGTCTTTTTAATGCCTTCTGCACAGTGTTATAAATGAATAAGCTTATATCCAAAATATATCAACCTATATAAGCATACTAATATCATTTAATTAATGATATTATCATATACTACGTGACTGTTTTATAATAAGATTTTATTTATAAAATGAAGGGTATTTTAGTCTAATGAGCAATCAAACATAAATAATTTGCATATGTCGGGCCTTTTCTTAATTAGCATTATGCTATAATTATCATATATCTTTCAATAATAATACTGCTAGTAAGCAGATCATATATATTAATTTATTTACAATGGTCACATCAAACCATACACACCTGATGCTCATGATTCATGAAACGAAATATATGTGACTTTTTTATGGATAAAATTTTATAAGCAATATATATAAGTATATAGTATATTTTGCTATAATTAGTAAGAAATCAAATATCGTAGAAAGGGCATACAAAATAAAATGCTAGACATAGAGAATTATCCATCTTTGGAGGATTTCATTTCCTCTCGCATTTCTAATTATTATAGCTGTAGATATTTCATACGTTGGCAGGGCTGGTCCTGAGATTTAAAGTATCCTATTCCAACTTTAAAAATTGTGTTCTTATTTATTGAAAGTAAAATTAATACATAATAAAAGTAGCATAATCATATTGTGTAAATTTCTAATGCATATCATAGATAGTAAATGTGTCTCCAAACTATTTTTAATGTTCAAAATCATGAAATATGTCCCATATGTTCAACATCATGAAAAATCATCAAACTCAAGAGTTTATTATTATTATTTTTGAACAATCTTGAAACGAAGGAAAAAAATTACTCTGAGCAACATCTTTTAAAGATATTTCTTCTAGAATTTTTTTTAGAAGTAAACTCACTTATATATTTTTCAAAATCAATATTTTATAACAAATTGTGTTCATGGATATCAAAATAAATTCATTCAATCTCTGTTGTGACATGGTCAAACACAAATAAGATTTCAGTATCTTCAATTTTGAAAAACCTATTTTATACAGAACATATATGAATAATAAAGTTTTATAAGTAATACATGCATTAGGACAACTATTTAGCCGCTTTTAAGTAAGTTAATATATCTGGACATGTATTTTATTGTTTTAGTAAAAGATATTGTAATGCATTTGAAACAACTCTTAACCATCAAGATCACTAAACCTTCCATGCCTTGGAATATTATCAAAGTTTTCACAACTTGCTTTTAAAGTAGCATCATCTAGCATATTCAATTTATTAGAAGAATAAAAAAATTTCAAAATTCTTTTCATACGAAGTAAATTGATCAAATCTTTTTTTTAGCAATCCAATTACTGGATCCACTATGTAGATGAAATAATTGATTTTGAAAGAGTTTGGATTCAATTGGAAAGTTAAAAAAACACACTCTTAATTCAATTGGATGTCTAAAAAAAGACATACTCTTAATTATTACCCTAAAATCCAAAATAATGTAGGACTTTTCAATTAATGAGCTATAACTATTTTAATTTTTATGAACATAATAGGTTAAACTTAATTGGACATTCTTTTTTTAAGTATTGAGTTAAAGTTTTAAAATTATGCTAGACTTAGACCATCTCTAACTAAGCAACTCAAACTCAGACCCCATTTTGCAGTAAATGTCTCATCAAACAGCAATTTATCTCCAACCAACAAACTCATTTTCAAACTCAAAAGAATATTCTCTCAATATTCCTTCACATACCGTTTTTTATCTTTTATCAATAACACCCACATAGTTATCAAATTTACAAATTGAACATCTTTTTTTTTTTGTATATTCATGGAACATCTTATTTTGAAGAAAAATAAATTAAAACTCATTCGTACACACCTATTTTCATTATTTGGAATATTTTCTTTATTTTAATGTCATTGTTATGATTTTTAATTTATGTGTTTATGTTGATAAATTTATTTTTTATGTCACTTTAATTTTTATAACTATATATAATTTTAATTATTCTCTTAATAAATATTATATTCAAAAAATTTAATACATAAAAGAAAACATATACACAATACAAATCATTACAAAATACTAAAAATACACTATTATAGATCTACAAATAAACAAATGACTAAATTGCAATTTTACAAAATATCAAACAGTAGATGGGTATTGGAACAGTGTAAACGCATATTTGCGTTTTTACTGTTCATAAAAACAGCAAATACCTACCCATTTTGAATTTGTGAATGAGTCTTGTTTGGAGTGAAAAAGTAACTGCAAAATAGGATACGGGGTTGGGGATGGTCTTAGTATACATAATATTTTTTATTGAAAATCAAAACTAAATTAATAATACTACCAATATAAATAAGTTTTAATGCCCTTATAATTCGAGAGGTCCTGTACGGCGCACCTGAAGCACGCCCTCAGAGCCGCCACTGCATTGGCATAATATTAAATAACTTTCGTACGGATGGGATATGATCATATTTGATTCTTAGCTCAAACCTAGCTAATTATCACCGTGAAATATTATTGTATATTTTCTACAATTCATAGGTGAATTATATTTCTTACTCATTTATAGAATGATTGAACTTAATTTCGATCTATCTAGTAATTAGTTTCGTCCAAACTAAACTCGAGAAAAAAAAAATTCAACAATCATTACTTTTCACATAATTTGAAATCTGTCAATACACACACATATATGCCTAACTTCAGAAGAGGATAGAGGTAGGGTGATTAATGTATAAATATTTAATATTGTATCTTCAGTAAAACCATTTTGATAATTTCCTCACGTTCCAAATTTCATCAACTGTTATAAATTACATATACCAATTACCATATACATACAGTATATATATATATATATCTTGAAAAACCTAATGTGAAAGTATAGGAAAAAGGAAGGCATACTTAGGGGATATCTCTCGTCGTTTTAAAATAGAAAAGGAAATAAATTAATAGAGGGGGTGAAGTGCAAAATGTAAAGTGTGGGCTGGGTAAAACAGTAAGTGCATTCAAGTACAAGAAGTTTAGACAACCTATCTCTGAGCAAAGCCGCCTCACACAAGTCAGCAGGTTCTGAGTTCCTCTCTGCTCACACCTAGAGAGAGAAACAAGCACTACCACTGTCCCTCCCTCCCCCTTCCTGTTTTAGAGAGAGAGAATTATTGGTTCAAGATGCCAATTATAGAGAGAGAAATAGTACTTTGTGTTGTCGTTGCAAAGATTAATGGAGAAACACTAGCCTCTATATTTACTACCAAATAGGTTTTTGATTACCATACTGTATACCTCTCCCAGTTCCACACTGCTGCGAGGCAAGGTGAACTTCAAACTCCAAATCTCTCTCTCTCTCTCTCACACACACACACTCTCCTTTCTTCCTGAAATTTTTTAACACATGTTCAAATACTCCTGTCAAGAAAACCCGACAATGGACATCTTCCTTAATTCCACTCAAAACTATCCCAAATTAAACTCAAAAAGCAAATCTTTTTAACTTAGTTAAAGCCCACACTCACACTCACACTCACACACACACAATTGAAACAGAGAAAAAGCTAAAGTCTTTTACAGCCTTTCCAGTACTGTCCACAATCTTCCCCCTTTAAAGCTGACAGATTTCTCTCTCTCTCTCTCTCTCTATAAAGTTCTCTCTTGATTTCAGATAATGTGCAGTTTGAACTTTCTTTATGTACATGTATTGACTATTTTTATTTTGTGCTTAATTACAGCGAGTTTTTGAAATAGCTAGGCTTCCAAAAAGACTCAACAGTGAAGTGGGGTTTTAGAGTGATACTGCTGCTGGTGTCGTGGGGCAGAGTTTGAGAGAGAGAGAGAGAGAGAGAGAGGCGCGATGTTGGACTATGGATGGGGGAATCCATCATCGATCATGCTTTCTGGCGAAGAAAACGCTCAAGATTCCGAACCCAACCGCCCGGTTTTCGACCCTTACTCCACTCACAACTTCTCCGACACCTCCCCTTTTGCAAACCCGGAAAACCATTTCACCGCCCCACACCACCACCTCCCCTTTCAACAAATCCCAAATTCCAACACCCAATTCACCGGTTTCTACGACTCACGCGCTTACAGCGCTTCCGCGTCTTCCTATCAGCAGCATCCTCAACCGCCGCCGCCGTCAATGCTGTCCCTGGAACCGGGAGGCCCGACCGGGTACGTTGTGGTGCCGAAGAGCGAGCCGATGCTCGAGTTCAACAGCAGAATCGGGCTCAACCTGGGTGGAAGGACATACTTCGCTTCATCGGAGGACGACTTCGTGAACCGGCTCTACCGCCGGTCGAGGATCCTTGAACCTGGTTCGGTGAACTCCCCTCGGTGCCAAGCAGAAGGGTGCAACGCCGACCTTACCCACGCGAAGCACTACCACCGGCGCCACAAGGTGTGCGAGTTCCACTCCAAGGCATCCACCGTCATAGCAGCCGGGTTGACTCAGCGATTCTGCCAGCAATGCAGCAGGTTGTGTCAGACTCATCCAGAAACACATTCCTCCTCCTCCTACTCCTCCTCCTTCATGCATCATATATGCCTTTCTTGTTCTCAATTTGATATTATTAGAAAATAAATATATATATGTGGTGATGAACGGAATAAGCTGCCCTCAACATACATACATACATACATACCTACATATAAATGTATATGCTCGGGAATGATGATTGAGTGAGTGCAGCTGCAGCAGCTGCTGCGCTGCTGCCGCTGCCGCATAATCCACACTCATTCGCATCGTACATGGGGATGGGGTGATCCCGAGGGCATTTGCGTCCCTAAAATTAATGTTTTCCAGTTTGGTATATGTGTTTCTAATTTGTTCAATTTGCGGCTTTAATGATCGGCATTTAACGTTGTAGTTTATTTATAGTATTTAATTAAACATCCACTGCTTTAATTTGTTTCTTTCTTGGTTTATAGATAGCGTACGACGCCTTTTGTTGACTCGTACTAAACTTTCCAATCTCAGATTCCACCTGCTGTCGGAATTCGACAACGGCAAGAGAAGTTGCCGTAAAAGGCTGGCCGACCACAACCGGAGACGGCGGAAATCCCAGCAAACTAATCAGGAAGTTACCAACAAATCGCACCCCGAAGCCTCTGCTGCCCTCACTTCTTCATCTGAAAACCTAGCTAGTAAGATTAATTAATGTTGATTCCTTAATTGCAACAGCAGTAAGACTGTGATTTTGATTTTTGATTTGCAGGCCGGTCACCCCCGGATTCGGGGCCTCATTCATCGTCAGTGACGGTGGCGATCTCGCCGCCGAGAATCTCCCTGGATTGCTTCCGCCACCGATCTTACACGACGTCGTCAACGAGCTCCCTCTTTTATTCCAACGGGTAAATATAATTAATATAAATAATATTAATGTCGGCGGAATTCACCACTCCCTGCAAGTTGCAACTACAACCACTACTGCTACTACTACATCATCTCCTCATTATCATGGACTGCGGAACTAGCTAGCTAGCTAATTATTAGTAATAACATAGTTGAGAATTTCCATCGGTTTTAATTTAGTTCCATATGATTTCGCCCACGGTTAAGTTAACCCTTGTTTTAATTTTATTTTAAGTACCTAAATTTCAAACGTCGTTAATGTTGTTTAATTAATTAATTATTATTATTATTATTATCACGTACTATGTTTCCGTACGTGTGAGCCATGCCATGCCATGCCCCATACATATATATATATATACATACACATATATGATACTATATTATATATGTACCTTCTTCATATCATATGTTCCACGGAATTGAATTCCCACTTTGCATGCCTAACTCCAGCTTTAACCGTTTTCATATAAATAAATAAATAAAGTTTTGATAAAATTCCTTCTGCATTCAAGAGTTAATTTCCATTTGGGTAAAAGGGCTGGCTTTCGCAGCGAACCACTCATGCAGGCTCTTACTATTTCAAGTTACTGCATTATTTTCTTTTTGTCTGTTGCTCTCCGATATTTTTTATACAGTAAAATTAAGGAGGAGGGTGGGTAAAAATGCTTTGTATTGAAGGTGGTAAAATTTCCTTGGTGAAGAAGATGCCAGTAAGTCAAGCTGTCTCCTGCATGGAGGCTATTGTTTCATGAAAGCTAAATTTGAGGGGCCCTTTCTGTTTATATCACCCATCATTTTTCTATCTACTGTTTAGTGGCATGTGAATGAAGCTCAGCTCTGATTGAGAGATATGATGTTCAATATATATATATATATATATATATCTTTTTATTTCTCTCTTTCTCCGTGAGTTATTCTTTTCGAGAAATATCTTTTGTGACATCAGCAACTGCTCTCGAATAATTATCGATCATGTTGCGCTTCAGTTTGGATAATCAAAAAGGAATATTCTCTCAAATAAAAGGGAAATTATATACATATATATTAATATTAAATGAATATATGAATGTCTTATAATTTGATCATGTAATTAATTCAAAAATTCCAATTCAAGAGGATGAATAACTTGAGCAAACTACTGTTGACTTTTAATTGGACAAAAGAATTAATTATTCAAATGCTCGAACTTTGTGTATGCATTTTTTTTCCTTTCATATAAACAATAATAAATATAATAGCATGCAAACATAAAAATGTCACATGTAATCGAACACACTACAGAAATCGCTCGTATTAGCGTTTCTTATTTTCGTAGCGACCGACTAGCGATGGATTGATTCCAACTCTGATTTCCCTGATTTGTGTCGTCGTAAAGGATTGCTACAAACTTATAGTTTATGCATACCTCCAGTTATTCTTATAAGACGCATGAGATCTTTTTCTAACTGTTATATATATATATATATATATATATATATATATATATATATATATCTAAATTGCATTTAAAAAAGATTGCAAGTTATATAGCGAATAATTTATATCATGTACAATTATATGAATGCAAGCTAGCAAGCTAGCACGTACGTGTGAAGATTAAACTAGTTAAAAAATCAAGATCGCCTAATTTTATTTCATAATCTATTAATTGCTTTATCGCATTAAGTAACTATATATATATATATATATATATATATATATCATCAAAGAATTGTCGGTAAAAAGCTGTATAAATTAATATGTATGACAAAATGAATGAGAATAAATAGAACACAGAAACACACAGGAGATCTTTTGCACAACACCAAACAGTTAATGGAGTATCTAATTCAAAATATGTTGCTATAAATGCTATAGCAATATATATACATATAAAATATTACATATTCGGGATTTTTATTTAATGTGAAATGTGAGGGGTCGAATTGTTATAAGATTAGATATTACACTTAAATAAATTACATTAGCCACAAAATATATTATTAATGCAATACTAATTAGCATACATACTCTCTCTCTCAAAAAAAAAAAAAATACATACTCCAATTGGTGCATCTACAATATATATATCAACTCGAAAGTACATTTACAAAATAATATTTGTATCAACATCAAATAAAATAGGAGATTAAAGTAGTTTAATCTTTGAAGTTATGATGCTTTCAAAAAATGAAGTTCATTTATATTCCTTTTTTATTTCAACATCTCTGAAATCGAGATTTTCCAAAAAAAGAAAACAAGAATTAATGTCCACGAATTTTATGCGACCCAATAGTGTTGCGAACAATGAATGGACAAAGTGAAGGCGAAATTTATTATGGGATCCTTAGTGGGCAAATGCTACTATTTTAGCAGCTTGAAACATGAAATCTTGTTTGGCGCAGCATTCATTTTTCATTTCATTTATTTATTTCTATTCACCCACACACACCCACACACACTACTATTCTATACTACGTACCTAACATTACATTTGATTCTGTGTCATATGAATTGTGTCGTACAGTAAATATTTATGAGTGAGTAAATGAGATTGATAAATCATCCTTCACGATCCAAAATTTTGTCTTGAATAATTCTCGGGGGGCTGCCCTAGTAATTGCAAACATCATATCGTATCCATTTAATTTGTTTGAATAATTGAATTGAATCACTCTGACCGTTCACATTAATGAATATTTATTTGTTTTTAAAATGATGGGGACCCTAATCCACGAGCATTGACTAAGTCAAACAGAAACCACCCCATGCATCTACCCAGGAGCGGAACCAGAAATTTTTTATCGGGGGGCCGAATTATTCTCCACTAATATTTCTATATAATTTTTTTAAAAAAAAAAATTTACATGTATTTTTTTTTATTTTTTTGGGGGTTGGGGGGGGGGGGGGGGCCAAGGCACCCCCTGGCTCCCCCCAGTTCTGCCCCTGCATCTACCAAAGCTCAACTTTGGCGATCGACTCCATGCAACTTCGATTTTTAATATATATATATATATATATATATATATATAGAATGTATCAAATAAGATCTTTTTCCTTGTATATGAACTATGGTCACATCTCCACCGTCCAATTTAATGATCTAATAATTGTGATTTAATAGAAAAGATGGTGACAATTTCATAAATAATAAGGTAAAAAAAATAAAGGAATGATGGTTATACTTAAATATGTCCAAACTAATTTTTAAAAAATATATTAAAAACTTTAAACGACCATAATTAAGTTGCTCGTTTTTAATCCAGTGCACGCAAAAAATATATCAAATTAAAGCTCTCTTCGTACTCTTTCATTTAAGTTGTCGGAAGACAATGTTTATATGAAAGAATATGGACGAAAAATACAAAAGATAAATTTTTACGCATGCAAAGGGTTTAAATGCATTCGTTAGCTTATAAAAATGTTTCGTCCGCATTATGATAACGTATGCTAATGAAGCATTTGACGTATGATAACATAATGTATTCACTGTGTTAACAAAGAATTATCATAATGTTAATGTAGTACATATTTATTAGCTTTATTCAATCTCAATTATGGTTTATTTACGGTTTATTACATCTCAATTATGGTTTATTCCATCTAATTATGATTAATAATTACTTTTTTTTGAATTTATTTTTTCTTTTTAGTTCCATATTGATTATTATGGTTTATTACATCCAATTAGAATTTATTCCATTCAATTAAGGTTTATTAAATCAAATTAGATTTATAATTATTTTTAGAATATATTTTTCACTAACAATATTAGAAAATTTTAATTAACGTAATGATAACACTTCGTTATCATGATGATAATACTTCATTAGCATGACGATCTATTATCAAATACTCCGCGATTTTTATAAGAGTTACCAAATTACATTAATGCCCCTACGTGATTTTTTTTCCCAAATATTACAGAATTGTCACCGCTCTTTTAAATAAATATGGGTCTTTAATTTTTAAGAATTGTGTGATTTGAGATGTGGTCCTAGTTCCACATTAAGATTGATTTTCACCTAGCCCTCCTCACTCACTCTCTATATATATATATATATATATATAAAGAAATGTGTGTGTGTATATACACCCATATATCTTTTCTTTTTTGTAAATTATTTATGCTTTTACGATGAAGGGAAGAATGTAAGAAAGTGACTTGTATGGAGCAAGATGAGTAGGTATTTAAATTAAAAATAAAAATGAAGCGTGTAATTTTTGGCTTCTCCCGATATTGGCACAAGAAAACAAAGTAAATGTGAGTAAATCTTTTTTATTGCAGAAGAAAAATGTGTGTTTATATATTGTGAGATATTGGGGAATCTTGAAAATGAGATTTGAGTTGGCCCAGTGATTGTTTTGGGGCCCAGCCCAAACAACAATTAAATTTATAAAGAAAAAAAATACAGAATATGCAGATTTATTAATTATACGAGTATCCTATCCTACCAAATCTCGCGTGTCTCGACTCTCACGCTCCATGTATCATAATTCATAATACTGTATAATATATGGCTCCACCATCTCACGCTGTCTCACGTGATTCTCCCGTGACTATGCTTGCCCATCCAGCCCCCACCCGACAACCGGATGATATTCTCTAATTTGAAATGTGTGTCTCTAATCTGTTAAACTGATCAAATTAACTCAGAAATCCGTTCAAGATTCGGATCCAACGCAAACGCAAAAGACCCCATAGTGCCTGAACTTCACACGCCCGCACCTCATCTTTTTTTTTTTCCTTGCTGTTTCACTGTTCTGCTTTGCTTTTTCTCCTTTTTTTTTTTTTTTTTTTTTTTTTTTCACTTTCTCGTTTTAACCTTTTTGCGTTTTTCATTTTCTTATTTCAATTTTTATTTTTATTTGTTTTTCAACAACCTTTTATTTCATTTGAATTAATTATCAAGTGTAGTATACGAGCACTTGTGTTAAGGTCGAGTGAATGCACTACGCAAGACGTCGGATAAAAAAAATTAAATTTTAGGGTTCGCTAATTCTATTTTAGGGTATATATTTATAAGAAAAAAATTATCTAGGTAATTTTAATTTAAAATTAGGATAGTTGGGCAAGATTTAAGACATAAGAATTTTTTGGGCAATTTATATTTATTTTACACTCAAACGCTTATAATGATCCCACAATATCTAACTTTATACTAAAAAGTTGTATTTTCATCTGAAAAACAATGAATTTATTCATCTCCCAAAGAGATTATTATTAAGTAGAGTTTTGAATCATTTACACGCTCAACCATATCTCCCTCAACCTATGAACGTACTGTTTACGATTAATTTTTAACATCAATCATAGGCTTACGATTTGCATTAGTTCGAATTTTGCTTATGTTTATGTTTAAATTTACAATTTTGTCGAATTTTTCTTACATTTATGATTCATATTGGTATTTGAATTATAGTTTAATTTTGGCATTTGAATTGTTTAAATTAAACGTAGCTTAGGCCTAGTACTGGTGGGGATGGTCTAGTGGTGGAGTGAAATTGTTTGGAGATCAAAAGTCACGAGTTCGAATCTCCTCAATACCACAAATCGGATGTGTAAGTAAAAAAAAGGCAAAATGTATATTTATGTCCTGAACTTTGACACTTTTTTTAAAAATGTCCCGAACTTTAAATAATACCAAAATATGTCCTGAACTTTAACATTTTTTTAAAAATATCATGAACTTTGACCTTTGTCTAAAAATGACCCGAACTTATAAATAATAAAAAAAAATGTCCTGAACTTTCCAAATTTTTTTTTCAAAAATGTCATGAGATTCAATTTTCGACGGTGGATTAGTAACGAGGCATACCGAAATCTAACATGCCAAAGTAGGACTTCGTAATTTTTTTAAAATAAATAAATAATGACGACATTATTTTCCGTTTTCATCTCCAAAACTGTAACTTTTCATTCCAACAAATGTCTCATACCAATCCAATTTGAAGAGAAAAAAATGTTTTATTTTCACTCATTTTGAAATTCTCAATCCTAATGGAAAAAAGAAAATTAAATGATTTCTTCTTATTCTCCCCAAATCTCAATCTGAACAGAATCAATCCAATTTGTAGAAAAAAATTGTATACTCTTCAAATTGAGATTAAAAAAATAATTCTATTTCACTTTGACACGCTGGACTCTGGTATGCCTCGTCATTAATCCGAAACTGAAAATTAAATCCTATGAGATTTTTACAAAAAAGTGAAAAGTTCAGGACATTTTTGTTATTATTTGAAGTTCAAGACATTTTTAGAAAAAATGTCAAAGTTCAGGACATATTTTAGTATTATTTAAAGTTCGGGACATTTTTAAAAAAAAGATCAAAGTTCGGAACATAAGTATATATTTGGCCTAAATAAAAAAAGCTTAGGCCTAATGACAAGTTATGTATAGTAAAATTGAATTGTACAAAAGTAATATACTTCTAGTGAATATTGAATAATCATAGGAATACGATTAATTTTAAAAATTAATCATTGTAGCCTATAATTAACTATCTACGATTAATTTTGACAATTGATAAAAAAATGGCCTACTATTATATTTTCTAAAATCAATCATAGGTGTACGATTCATTTTTTAAACTGTTCGTAGCCTACAATTCATTTTCACAATTAAACAATAAAATTATGAAAATATAAATTATTCGTAACTTACGATTCTGGAAATTAAGGTTATTTATTATGGATCATTTCATTAATATATAGTAGCCTATTATTCGTAGCCTAGCCTACGATTCCTAGCCTACAATTCATTGATAAGTTTGTATTTTTTAAATAATAGTACATAAGTTTGTATCTTCGAATGAACATAGTTTAATATATATTTACTTTGGATTATTATAATGAAATATTTGGATGAAATAATCTTAGCATAAGTTTGTATTTTTAAAATTAATCGCAAACTTCTTTAAAGTAATCATATGCATCTATAATTTAAATGAATGCTTCTTTAAATTAAACATATGCATACATTTTATTTTTAAATTAATCGTAGACTTTTTAAATTAATAGTAGGTCTTTTATATTAATCACATGCTTCCATCACTTAAACGTATGTTTCTTTAAATTAAATGTATGCTTACGTTTTATTTTTTAAATTAATCTTAAACTAATATAATTAATCGTATGCCATCTGTATTAAACTTTATGTAATTAATCGTAAGCAAGGATGAAAATATCGCTATCGCAACATATATCGCAACTTTAATTTTATGGATATATCGATATCGCAGAAAATTGAGAAAAATGACGGAAATCGTATTAAAATATTGGAAATTTAGCATGAAATTTTAGGAACTATTATGACATATTATTATGCACATATTTCACTAATTTTTTTTGATAGAATTGTATTTTGAAAGCAAATATATGAATAATACATTATATAAATACCGTCTGAGACAATACATTTGACAAAATAATACATAATACAACATAAAATGACTAAATAAACATTATAAAGTACAATTAATACCAAAATGAGGATCTATGAGGTTCAAATATAGTAGATGGAATGTCATCTTGTTCTAAACAATATTGGTACCAACTTATCACGTTCGAGTAATTATGGATATAATTATGCACATCCGTTTGATATTTTTCTTGATTTCTTCCAACAACTTCACCATGAATTGGATAATGTCCACTGACCCAATTATTTTATTGATACACATTTTGAGTAGTCCAATCAATTTGTGAACTCCCATATGTGTAAGAAGCATATGAATCTTGGGATATATCACTATGATCAGTGCCACCCATATTCATAGAATCAAGATTTGGCAAATAATTTATATTCAATCTTAGATTTCAATTTCGTGTGATATATGGGGAGAAAATTTTTAGTGATTTGTCCATCATGTCCTTTAACTGAAAAAATGAAAAAAATAAAGTCGGTGCACATGCATCTCACTTTTCTTTCTAAGACATCCGTTGATTTCCCGGTCTTCTTTCTCTTATAATTTTTTTTTGCAAAGTGAATGTCTTTATAAAGCAAAGAATATTGCAACTCAAATAATTAGATTGAAGACCTAAAAAAGACCACAAAAATATATAGTATTAAATAAAAATCAAAATATATTATAGAAATATTAAAAAAATCGCGATATATTGCGATATCTTGCGATATATTGCGATTTCTCGTTGATACTCGGGAAAAAAGATATTCCCCCCAATATCCATATCGCAATGTCAATATCCGCGATATAACCGCGATATTTTCATCCTTGATCGTAAGACCATTATATATACTTTCCTACAATCAATTGTAAGGCCACATTAATTATTATATTGAAAATTACGTTTAATATATATCGGTAACCTAATATCTAACTAATTTTATAAACGTAACCTAATTATTAAATGTAATTTCATTATCGGGAATTGCACATCAATTTAATTATGCTATACTGTATAGGTTGTTTTAAGAATTCATAATTGAAAATAATTTGAGTATATTATAGTGTATATGTTATATCGAGATTTCATTTGCGAGAATCAATTTGATTATACTATAGTATGTATAGGTTGTTTCGGAAATTCATAATCGATAATAAATTTGATTATACTATAGCGTATAAGTCGTTTCAGAAATTCATAATCGAGAATCAATTTGATTAATACTATATTGTATAGGTTGTTTCAAGATTTCATAATCGATAATCATTTTGATTATACTGTAGTGTATAGGTTGCATTATGATTTCATTTGGGAGAATCAATTTGATTATACTATAGTGATGTACCTTGCACTTGCGAGTAGTGTTTTGATTGTCATGATCTATATGGCATAAATCAATACTAAAGTATTTGATTTTTTTCCAGGTACTACACATGTTGTACAGGATAACAGTCACAAGGATGTGCATAATGTGATTTGAACTTCAATGAAGACAGCTCAAACATGAAGATAGGATTGGGCTGATGATGAAGACAGTTGTGCATTGAGACACAACTGAGATTGTTCAACACATTGAGTATTGCCAGCTAGCTTGAGTAATAGCCAAAAGTTAGTTAGTGAACATACAAGTTATTCCGTTGTGCTACCTGAATGAAAATTTAAAGATCAATAATGTTCGTAACAAAGTTCGTGGAACATTTGTATGAACATTTTCTGTCCAAATTGTTCTTTCAAGATCATTGAAGCTATTCGAAGTTTGCCAACTAAGAAGAGATTCAAGATCATTCTAGAAGATGCCTCAATCATCTTGAAGAGCACGTGAGTGAAGATAAGACAGAGGTCTAAAGAAGGAAGAGTTCTAACAAGACTAGTCCTCGGTGTTGTTTAAATAAGGAAATTTACTTAGTAAATTTCTGATAGGATTATGATTTCTGATTTCCTTGTTAAGGCTATACATTGATCTATAAATAGTCTGTGATCAGAAGTTGTTAGAGTCACCGAAAGAGATTAATTGCACTGAACTAAAGTGATTTTGCAAGAGCTCATTCCGAGCCACTTAGTTTTGGTCGAGTGTTTAGACTAGGTTTAAGTGTTCTAGTCTTCATGTATTGAAATACTTTTCATACATTGTCAAAGGTTTCTCGAGAAAGAATACATGTGAGAACTAGATAGAGAGAGTCTAGGTTGTGAGGAGATCTCACAATTCAATTCATCGAAAGAGGATGTACTAGTAGAATGGGTTTTGAGTGATGGGACGGAAGGTTAGCTACGTGTAATATCCTAAGTAAACCTTGCATCGGAGTAGTGTTATTTTTCACTGACCTGACAAGTCCCTCTGATATAGTTCAGTTGATCGAACATGGTTACCAACTATTTTGTGTGCTTTACATTCTACAATTTCAATTAAGTTCATAATAACATTCTTGTACTTTATTATGAACTTTATCCACAACATTCAAGCACTTTTTCTAGTGAATGTTTTGCAGAACAAATACTTTACCTAGGTGTGTGTAATTTCAATTCGCACCAGAGCATGTCGTTTTGTGTTCAAAACAAAAAAATTACTGTAAGTACATCACAATGTGAAATATTTAGTTTTTAAACCACGGGTTCTATCAAGGAAATAAGATCCATAGCCAGACCGCCGCTTCTTGAAGGCAACAACTATCCATACTGGAAGGCAAGGATGCGTGCCTTTCTCAGATCAATTGATGCTCAAGCATGGAAGAGTGTCACAGAAGGATGGACGCAACCAACAGTTGCCAAAGATGACAAGTATACTCTCAATCCAGAGAGTTATTGGATGGAACCGCAAAAGAAGTGGTTCAATGCAAACTCCAAAACTCTCAACGCCATATTTTTCGATATGGACATGGAGTCATTCAGCCTAATCTCCACATGGGAGACTGTCGGGCCGCGTGGGATATACTTGAGACAACCTTTGAAAGAACTAACACAGTCAGACTTTTAAGATTTTAGAATATTGCCTCCAAATTTGAGAACTTGAAAATGACTGATTCTGAAACCATTAGAGAGTTCAATGCCTGCTTAAGGAGTATATCTGTAGAGGTCAAAAAATCTCTACAATTAATCGTACTTCGAGTTCGGGCTCCAGCGATCTACAAGACAAAGAAAACATGAGAAGCTAAAGGACCGTCGGGGAATTGACGATCGAACGGACTCCGACGCTCAAGTTAGAATCGAATTAATTAAAGATAAAATGAATAAATTGCGGAATTATAAGAGCTATTTTGTAAACGAGGGGAGGGGGTCGAGCTTCGCTGTTATGGAGCCTTGGGTATGGCTTGCTTGTGGAGCTGTGCGATGAATGTCTATGATTTGATTGAAGTTGCGAGTGTTGCGTGTATAGTGTGTATTATTGCCCCCTTCTGCCGTTTATGAAGAACATATATATACTGGTGAGATACAAACTGAATCCTGATATTTTAGGGATCCTCTCTTATCCCTTTTAGGGTTTTTGACGGGGTCATGGCTATCTTTAACAGATACTTTAACCCAGTCTTCTCCTTGAGTCTGTTTGATCATGGACTCTCGCTTTTAGATCTCTAGAGTTCGAGGATTAAGGTATCGACCTGAGGCATAGACCTTGAGAGGTGGACTTCGAGGCATGGACCTCGAGACATTTGATCGTGAGACATCGACTTTATCAGGTTCTTTAGACTTTCAAAAATGGGCGTGGGCCTAGTTTTTGGGCCTATACAGAAATATAGCCTCTACAGTTAGCTCTTCATTACTTGATTTTTGTATTTCAAGGATTAGGTATTGAATTTTGGAGTTAATCGTTACTTCAATTTAACTCTACATTCTGGATTCTGAATTCTCGTTTGGTTTCAAACCGATGACTGAAGATGAGTCCTTAGCGGGATCCTAGGCTTTGAAAGATCCCATTCTGTGAGCTCTGTACTTAAAGTAAGTCAGAGGAAGCTCATGAATTTATTAGAATAGACCTTGTGAAGCTCCAGACCTGCAGACAAGTCCCGTGGGAGCTTAAAAGGTCGTGAAAGCGGACCTCGTGGAGCTCCAGACCGAAAGGCAGGTCTTTGGAGAGCTTAAGAGGTCGTGAGAGCACACCTCGTGGAGTTCTAGACCTGAAGGCAGATCCTAGGGGAGCTTAAGAGGTCATGAGAGCTGACCTCGTGGAGCTCCAGACCTAAAGGCAGGTCCTGGGAGAGCTTAAGAGGTCGTGAAAGCAGACCTCATGGAGCTCTAGACCTGAAGGCAGGTCCTGGGGGAGCTTAAGAGGTCGTGAGAGCAGACCCCGTGGAGTTCCAGACCTGAAGGCAGGTCCTAGGTACGAATTTCACTTTTCCCATTCTCCAGGTTAACCCTAGTCGTTAGATGGGGACACATGTGTCCAGATCATGCTATCTTTGTTTTGCAATTCAAATATCGAGGAGAAAATTGTTCCCTCTTCAATCACTTTTCAGAATTTCAACAGTTTCCTTCCACAACCGAATTTTCTCACGAAAAAAATCCTTACTACCGAAAAAATCTCTTGAAAGATTTCTGCTCCATTCTTTTCACCGCCATCTTCACACTCATTACGCTATTTGAGGGCTCTTTGCCACAGTTGTTTACCGACTTTTCAGACTCCCTCCTTTTTCCCTTTTCCATGGTTGTGTAGCTTTAGCATTCCTCATAAGTTTTAAGAATTTTCGAGGATATTTAGTAGTGTTTTTCGGTATTTCTTGGGATTTTGACGAATCTGCGGTAGTTTTTAGATTTACTAGGGTTTAGGTTTCTGGGAGATATTGCCGATTTTTAGGTGACTCTATCAATTTTCTAGACTTTTAGAGTTTCTTGGAGGGTGACGGTTGTTTTTGAGGTTCAAATTTTTAGGCGGATATAGACCTTGCTTCGTCAATTGTCGCTTAGTTTGTTCGAACGTCCTTGAATCGATGATGAGTGCGAGTGATGACTCGAACACAAAAGAAACAAGGAGTTATGGTAGAGATGAGGAAGGGGCTTCATCGAGGTCGGGGCACTCCAATAGTTCTGATTCTCCTGTGATTACTATGGTCACTGAGAAAGCTAAGGGCAAGAGGCCGTCGGTGGTCGTCCACTGCTCAATTGGTCAAGCGGTGGTGAGAAAAAGATGAGCCTTAGTGGATACGGATAGTTTGTCAAAGATTCAGGGAGTCCAGATCCGCGAGGTCTAACCAGTAAGAGAAAATTTTCGGGCGGCGGATATTGCTCCAAAGATGAATGATGAAATGCTGAAGAAATTAACCTCTCCACCGATCTTGGGAGCCGGGGTCAAAGTCTATTCTCCTGGGCCTCTCGATAGGGCACACCAACCACCAACAAGGCTTACTGCCTTCTACACCTTAGTTGCTGATAAGAGGGTCGGGCTGCCTCTTCATCATTTCTTTGCTAAGATTGCGAGCTTCTACGGCATTGCCCCAGCTCAGATTACACCGGTGGACTGGTTCCATATGCTTGGGATGTACTATCTATGGTCAGAGCTTGGCTTTCCTGAGCCTACCATTAGCGAGTGGCATGAGACGTACAGGCTGATAGCCAATCCTGGACAACCGAGCTTTTATTATTTTACCAAGTGGGTAGGGGAGCGACCCCCTCTAATATCGACCCTGCCATCTTCTTCAGGTGAATGGAAGCCCATATTCATCTTTATCCCGGCACAGACCTCGGAGGGCGCGATCTCTCCTGCTGACTTTCGTGAAGCTCATGGGTCTCTGAGCCGAGTCCTTTACTTACTATTTTAGTTTTGAGCCTTATAATCTTATTTGTTTTGTGCAGGTTTTCCCCCGCTAGGTGAGCCTACTGAAGACAAGGCCGCCCATATCGCAGAGGCATTCCTTGTGTCTTCTGAGCTGCGTGAATTCAAGACAGTTTGAGCCGGCTGAACCCTCTACGACATGGGAAAGTTGAAAATCAATCCATCGGATGCTAAGGTCAAGGCTCTAGCTGCCGCCAAGATCGAGGCCTCTTCTTTCTCGGGGTCGAAGAGGTGTAGGGATGTAAGCTCTCTTTCCATACCTCCACCGAAGAAGTTCAAGAATGACGCTTCTGTTCTTGCCCTTTCTACAATACCTCCTTCTTCAGCGGTGGTTGACTTGGAAGCTCCCCGATCGTCTAAGAAGGCCCTCACCTGCTCGAGCTCTAGATCTGTCTCCCTGAAGCCCTTCATTACGGACATACAGAAGTCCGTTGCAGGTCTGGGCACCCCTGAGGTGTTCTAGAAAGATATCCTCTAACATCAGGCCTTCTTTCCTTCGAGCAGATGGCCAAAGTAATAATCCCTCTTTAATACTTCCGTTAAATACTCATGGTTTCAAACTTGAGGTTCTGATTCATTCTTGTTTATTCAATGTAGGTGCTATTTAGCTAGTTCTACCTCCACCAGCACCTCACGAGCCACGAGGAGGGGCTTCAGACGAGGGTCTCTGAGCTGGCCGAAGAGCTGGAGAACGTGGCTGAAGAGAGGAGGGAAATGGCTGATAGGGAGTCGGCTATCCTGGTGGAGAGGGATGCAGCCAGGGCTGAAGCCTCAGGTGCTAAAACCTTGCTGGATAAGAGCCTTGAGGCTCAGGTAGGGTGGAGACCGAGAAGAGCGGACTTTAGGCCTCGCTAGCTCTCACGGGGACCAGGATCAGAGACCTGGAGGCCTCCCTGGACTTGAATGTTATACTGAAATCTGTGGATTTCATTTCATTCAAGGAGGATTTCTACCAAGAGGGCAGGGCGGCGGTGGTAGAGGCCATAAGAGAAAAAATACCATACCTCAACTTATCCTTCCTCGAAGCTAAAGAGGAGGTTGAGGCACACGAGGATAGCTGCACTACCGAGGCTGAAGCCGGAGCTAGGAAGGAGGCGGAAGCTCGCGAGGAGGGCATTGAGCATGTTGATGAAGGTGCCAAGGCTGGGGACGAGGCCTAAACTTGATGCTTTTATGAACAAACTTTTTATCATGTTTTTCAAACAAACAATGGTTTGTAAATATTTTTTGGATTGCCTTTCGTAAAAGCAATTGGACAACTTGGCATTTTGCCAAATTTTAATTTCGATGTCTTGATCCTTTTGCTCTTATGTGTGCCCATATTACATATTCTGTTTTATCTTATCGTCTTTGAGATGATACACGCTGCAGGGGTTAGTATATACGTGTAGAATAGGAGTTAGAAAAAAATAAATAACAACAAACTCAAGCACACCTCTTGGAGTCGTAGTTGAGCTTCGAGACTCGTCCTCATATTTCGAGTCGAGTGTTGGGCCCTTTTGTATTTAACTTCGTGAATTAATTTTATCTTCGAAGTCGAGTTGTAGTTTTTCATAGTTAGGGCCCTGTCAAACCCGAGGGGATTGACAACCCCTATAATTGGGGTTCTGTTAGTTACTCCGATGCTCAAGTCAGTAAACAAATCTTTAAATAAATAATAAGAATCCGAAAAGCAAATGACAAACAAATACATTACTCTTCGTTTATGAGGCTGACTTCGAGGCCGGAACCCCGTCATCTCCTTGAGGGTCGGGACCCCCTATGCTTGGGGTTTTAGAAATGATACTGTTTTAAGTGCAATGCATTCCATCTATTGGTTATGGGTCAGCCTTCCTTAGTTCGGAGTTTGCAAGCTCTGTTCCCAACGACCTTTTCGATCTAATATAGGCCTTCCCAGTTCGGTGCCAATTTTTTGGCCCAACTTTCCTTCGTATTCTGAAACACTTTTCTGAGTACCCAATCTCCGATTTGGAATATTCGAAGCCTCATGTTTTTGTCGAAATATCAGCTTATCATCTGTTGGTATGCTGCTATTTTCATTGCCGCTCGATCTCGGAGTTTGTCGATAGAGTCGAGATTGGCCTTGAGCTTCTTGTTGTTCGACTGATTGGGCCATTCGGTTCGAGCTGTACCGATCTTTGTTTCTGCTGGTAACACAGCTTTCGACCGTATATGAGGGCTAATGGGGTTTCTCCCATGCTTATTCTTGAGGTCGTTCTATAAGACCATAGGACCTCGGGGAGTTGTTGGACCCATTGATTTTTATGCTCGGATAATCTCTTCTTTAAGATGTTCAGAATTGTCTTATTTGTAGCCTCTGCTTGGCCCTTTCCTGCGGGGTACCTTGGAGTGGAGCAGGAAAGTTTGATGTTCTATTCTTTACAGAAGTCTTGAAATCTTGAACTCATAAACTGGGATCTGTTGTCTGTCACGACCTCTCTGGGAACTCCGAACCTGCATAAAATATGTTTCCATAAAAAATTTGTACCTCTACATCTCTGATTCATGCGTAGGCTTCGGCTTCAACCCATTTGGTAAAGTAGTCTGTTAGCACCAAGATGTAGTATTTTTTATTTTCGTCTTTAGGTAGTGGTTCTACGATGTCCATCCCCCATTTCATGAGTGGCCACGTGATGGTTGCTGTGTGTAGGGGTTCTGGTGACATTTGGTTTGTCTGTGTGAACCTTTGACATGGTTTGCAATTTTGCATGCCAAATCTTTGCAGCACTTTCTCAATATACGTTTTTTATGATAATCCAAGAATATCCTGAGAACTAATGGCGCCCAAACTTAACCGGACCGGCGGTGTAACCGTCGATTAGCCGGTTTGTCGCCGGTTCCGATTGGTACGGATGGTTACCGTTTATAAACCGTAACCATCAACCGTAAAATGGAGGTCTGGATCCGGTTTAGGGTGTCGGATTTTCACAAACCACGAGTTTCGGCAGTTAACCGACGATTTGTATATATTTTTTATTTTTTTATTTTTTTTAACGGCCGAGATCATGATCCGTATGATCTCGATCAATGACTAGGAACGTACAGAGGCGGATTGGTGATGTGGAACCACCAGTTAGGAAGCACAAACTGGCGGTTTAGGCTCCAAAACCGACCGTTTGGCCGTTGGTTTTTCAAAAAATTTCAAATTCAAATTTTAAATTTCCCCCCCCCACTCCCCAATTTTCATCTATAAATACCCCATCTCCTCCACCATTTTCACTCACACCAAACTCTCAATCTCTCTCTCTATGCTCTAATTCTCTCTATTTTAGCAATATCATTTTCTTATTCAAGTTTTCTTACAAGTTACTCTCTTAATCCTCAATCTTAAGTTCTCAAGTCTCAACTCTCATATCTCGATTTCTTCATTTCTTCATTTCTACTCATTTTCTATCATCCTTAATCATCATGTCTAGCCGAGGTAGTCGAGCCGATAAGAGTAAAGGCAAAGCTATTGCTGATAGTTCTGAAGGTCCACGTCGTCGTCGTCGTACTCATTTTGGAGTACATAGTTCTGATGATGCTGATACGACGTCACCTCAATTTCAACAACAACAACCTGAAGA
This sequence comes from Perilla frutescens, assembly GCA_026008535.1. Classification (NCBI taxonomy): domain Eukaryota; kingdom Viridiplantae; phylum Streptophyta; class Magnoliopsida; order Lamiales; family Lamiaceae; genus Perilla; species Perilla frutescens. The sequence goes on along the minus strand of BRKX01000002.1, from coordinate 41,781,417 downwards.
ATATGTGAATCCCTATGGCGAAGCCGATAGTGATTTTTACAACGATCCAAGTGGTGGTGGTTTCTACAACGATCCAAGTGGTGACGGTTTTTATAATAATCATACTACTCAAATGGAAGTTGATGAAGAAGTGGCAAGATGGATCCAGTTTGAAGAATTATAACGAACTCAAGAATCTCGTGCTTTCAATGAAAATCCATCCATCGATCTCGACACTGAGGAGGCGGAGGAAGAGGCGGAGGTTCCCGTTCCAACAAGAAATACGGCACTGAAATCCGCTCTTTTCACTATTCATTTTTGAAAGGTGGCAAGGAAGAATGAACCGAGTATGTTCAATTTGTATTGCAACTATTGTCCGAAGCAATACAAATTTCACACCAGAGGAGGCTATGGGACGTACTGGTCACACATCACCAACAATCATCAAGATGAACTTGGGCGTGCTCAAGCTCAATCGCAACTCAACTTCTAACTGGTAAGCAGTCGAAATGTCGAAAGCCAAGGTGAAGGTATGCCGTACTCATCTCAACTCTTTAGGTTTGACCTTCTAGTTGCTAGGGAACAAATGTGTTATTTTATTTGTGAAGAATCTTTAGCACTTCAATTTGCTGATAGCATGAATTTTGAACGTTGTATGAAAGCTGCTTATAATCCTGGTGCTCAAAGAATACCTAGAATGACCATGACTAGGACCCTTGAAAGATTGCATATAAGATATAAGTCGAAATTGAAAAGTATTGTTAGTAAAATTCCTTATAGGGTTGCTATTTGTTCTGATAAATTTATCCGTCATCATTATATTGCTGTTACATTGCATTGGATATATTATTCATGGAATTTGAATAAATTTTTAATTGTTTTTCAGAGATTTAACTGTCAACATAGTGCTGCTAATATTGCTAAGGTTATTATTAAAATTTGCAATCAATTTAAAATGCTTGATAAAAATTTTCTATTGGTTTTGATAATACGAGTGCTAATACGACTATTATTAGAGAATTAATTCAAGCATGTAATCCAACCTTGATTGGTAAATATTTTTATACTCGATGTATTGCTCATATTTTAAATTTATGTGTTCATGATGGACTTAGAATATTAAATAACTCAATTCAACCTATTCGTAATGCTGTTGATTATATTCATGGCAGAGTTAGAGGTAGACATAGGTGGGAAAAATTCTGTAAGGAAAATGGTGTGCATGCTAAAAATTTTAACTTAGATGTGCCTAATATGTGGAACTCTACTTATGAAATGCTTTCGGCAACTTTGGAATATCGTGAATTATTATGTTCTTTTTTTGCTACGCATATTGAATCATTTATTTTATTATCTTCGTATTGGGATGATTGTATTGAACTAATGGAGCTTTTACAAGTTTTCCAATATGCAACAAAAGATTTATCCGGTGTGTATTACCCTACTATTTGTAAATTTATGTATCATTATTGTTTAATTGCTGCAAAATTTAATTCTTATAATCATAAGCCCGATTTGCAAGAGATGATTCTAGCCATGGTAAAAAAATGGCTTAAATATTTTGATCATGTGCCTAATGTTTTTTTGGTTGCAAAAATAATTGATCCTACTTTTAAACTCAGTGGTACTAACGAGATGATGGATATTTATTATAGATTTTTATCTACTATGAGTTTTACAGGATTCGATCCCGACGGCAGAGGTATGAATATATATGTGCCACATGCTGAAGAAATTAAAAAAGATATTTATGAGTCTATACATTCACTTTATAGAGAATATGAGATAAAATATGGTGATAGTATAACTCATCAAACAAGTCATTTTTTAAGTTCCAGTAGTGCTTTTTTGTTAGGATTAAATACTTCATCTTCACATGGTAGTGCTTTACAAGAATTCCAAATTTTTTTCCAAAGTAGAGAAAGTGTTAGGCGTAGTCAAAATGAATTAGAAATGTATTTGCAAGACCCTATTGTGCCCCCCGATTGTGAAAATGCAGATCTCAACAATTTTGATGTACTCAAGTGGTGGTCCCGAAATCAAGAGTGGTATCCTTTGCTTGCAATTATGGTAAGGGAGATTTTTGGAGTCCCGACATCAACGGTTGCGGTCGAGCAAGCTTTCACTGAATCTGGTTATATGTTGGACGAACGGAGATCAAATTTGACACCGGATCACCTCGAAGCTCAAATGATGTTGAAACAGGAGTCCAAAGCCGACCTAAGAGAGCAAGAGAACTGTTGGGATGACTTGATGGATGACCCGTTCATTGAAGTTGGCTTGGAGAGTGAAGCCGAAGGAGAGAGCCAAACCGGGGAGGATTGGGACGATGACTTCAAATTCTGGACTCGCCAAGGAAAAAAGGTAAAATGAACTACGAGGGCTTTGATTCCAAGGTAAGAGATACGTAGGCAGCTTCATATGAAGTGCAAGCCCAAATTTCAATTATTTCTTTCCCCCCCCCCTAAATTAGTCAAATTGTTAAATGTTAATTCTAGTTTGTAAATTTTAATTTAGTGTTAAATTGTAACTTGTAAATTTGTAAATTGTAATTTTATATTTTCATAGTTTGATTAATTTACGATTTGTAATTTGATAAATTAAATTATATTCTCATTTCTCAATATTCTTGTAAGTTGTAAGTTGTAAAGTTGTAACTTGTAAATTGTAATTTAGTGTTAAATTGTAACTTGTAAATTTGTAAATTGTAATTTCATATTTTCATAGTTTGATTAATTTAGGATTTGTAATTTGATAAATTAAATTGTATTCTCATTTCTCAATATTCCTGTAAGTTGTAAGTTGTAAAGTTGTAACTTGTCAATTGTAAGATATAAATTATAAAGTTATATAATAATATCAAAAGTCAAATAAACTTGTGTTTAATTTGTCATACTTCTTAGTTTTTAACTTATAAATTATGTATTTTGTCGATTTAGTACTTAGTAGTTCATCCAAATCCAAATATCCATTCGAGTTCGAATAAAAAAATAAAACAAAACAGGAAATCGGTGATTAATCGGGTAACCGCCGACGCTTCAAACCGGCGGTTCCGGTAATAAAACCGTAATCGGCAACCGCCATGATATGGTACGATTTCAGTTTTGGCCATCCGGAACCGTGTAACCGGCAGTTACAAACCGTAACCAGCCGGAACCGGAACCGTTGGCGCCTCTACCGAGAACGATCTTGATGTATCTGGATTTCTAATACAAAAGAAGCTTTCCCAAGATCTTTCATCTTAAAATTTTTTGATATAAATTTCTTGGTATCGTGCAGCATGACAGAGTCACTGGTGGCGAGCAGAATGTCATCCGTATACAAAACCAGAAAAATACACTTACTCCCACTGAACTTGTGATACACACAATCATCAGCAGCATTAGTCTCAAAACCAAACGAGACTATTACTTGATGAACCTTGTGGTTCCACCAACGAGAAGCTTGCTTGAGCCCATAGATGGATTCCTTTAACTTGCAAACCATAAACTTTGGATCTCCCGACAAAGTTTTCTGGCTGCATTATATAAATCATCTCATCAATGTCACCATTGAGAAACGTTATTTTTACATCCATCTGATGCAACTCAAGATTAAAATGTGCAACTAACACCATAATAATTCTAAAACAGTCTTTTGAAGAAATCGGAGAGAAAGTTTCTTTAAAATCAATGCCTTCTCTTTGAGTAAAGCCTTTAGCCACAAGATGAGCCTTATATCTTTCCACATTACCTTTCAAATCCTTTTTGGTTTTAAAAATCCATTTACAACCAACAGGCTTCGCACCTGAAGGTAATGTGACAAGATCCCAAACTTGATTGTCTTGCATTGACTTGTACTCCTCATTTATGGCATCAATCCACTTTTGAGAGTTTGGATCATTCATGGCTTGATGGAAATTGATAGGATCATTTTCCATCATTCCACTATTTTTCTCACTTTCTAGAAGATATATACTTCATAATCATCCAGAATAGCATTTCTCCTATCTCTCATGGACCTTCTTAATGGCATTAGTTCTTGAGGTTGTTGAGGTTGTTCTTCTTGAATTATTGTATTATCCTGAGTGGGAAGATTTTCAATATTAGCTTGCTGAGGTTCCAAATCTACTTCTCGACTAATAACAGGAATAGAAGCTTGAAAATCATCAGAAGTAGTAGTAGGAGTCGAGACTGAGACCGACACCTCCTCAAAGGTAATATCTCTAACCTTATTCCCCTCTCCCCCCAAACTCAACATCCTCAAAGAATACTACATTTCCCATCTCAAAAATTATTTTTCTAGTGGGATCATAAAACTTGAAACCCTTTGACTTTTCTGAATAACCAATAAAGTAGTTGCTTACTGTTTTGGGGTCCAGTTTCTTTTCATTTGGCCTATAAGGCCTAGCCTCAGCTGGACATCCCTAAATGTGAAGGTGCTTCAGACTAGGCTTTCGCCTGTTCCAAAGCTTAAAAGGTATTTTTGCAGCTACTTTAGTTGGTACTCTATTGAGAATATAAACTGCAGTTTTCAATGCTTCTCCCCAAAGTGATATTGGTAAGGGTGAATGACTAATCATACTCCTAACCATATTCTTTAGAGTTTGGTTTCGTCTTTCATAAACACCATTCATGCTAGGTGTTCCTAGCATAGTGTACTGTGGGATGATTCCACATTTCTCTAGGAAGATAGCAAAAAACCCTGGATGTTGTTCGCCTGAGCCATTAGATCTACCATAGTACTCACCACCACGGTCAGATCTTACAACTTTAATTCTTTTATTGAGTTAATTCTTAACTTCGGGCTTAAAATTTTTGAACTTGTCCAGGGCCTCAGATTTCTCATAAATTAGATATAGGTACCCAAATCATGAGTAATCGTCTATAAATGATACAAAATAAAGTTGACCATTCCAAAAGACCTTAGAGAATGGCCCACAAATATCCGTATGTATCAATTGTAAGACGTCTGTGGTTCGTTAGCATGTAATCTCTTTATTTTGGTCTGTTTTCCTTTAATACACTCAATACAAACATCAGGATCTGAAAAATCAAGTGTATCTAAAATACCATCTGACACAAGCCTCCTAATTCTGGTTTTTGATATATGACACAAACGCTCATGTTATAAATTTGATGAATTTTCATTATTTAATTTTCGCTTGGTACCTCTAGATTCAACATGCAAGGATTCATTATAGGAAGCAATAATATTGAGTACATAGAGATTGTCTTAAGCACTTAATGAACCAGTACCAACCACATTGGAATTTAAAGAAAGACTGAACTGACAATTCCCAAATGAACAAGAAAAACCTATTTGTCCAATAAGCAAATAGAAACCAAATTCCATCTAAAAGACGGTACAATAAAAGTGTCTTTCAAATCCAAAAAGAAACCAGTTCTTAATAACAATCTAAAATGCCCCCTATTGCCTCCACTTCTACCGACTTGCCATCTCCCACATAGATGTATATTTCACCATCAATTGACTTTCAGTAGCTCAAGCAACCCTGCATTGAAACACTTATATAAGTGGTAGTATCAGAATCTAACCACCAAGTGTTACGAGGTACAGAAGCTAAATTAACTTCAGAACAGACCAAAGTAAGAAATGTACCTTTCTTTATGCGCCGAGCGCAATATTTGGGACATTCTTTCTTTTGGTGTCCAAGTTTGTGACAAAAGCAATAGTCATCTGAATTTTCTATTTTCTGTTTCTTTTGTACCGGACCCTTATCTTTAGCAGCTCTCTCAATCTCCTTAGTTCTTTTGCCCTTATCTTTGGAAGACTAGCCAGCTGAGCAATCTCAGTTCTTTCTTGCTTCAACCTTTCTTTCTCTTGCACACAGTATGAAATGAGCTCATTAAGAGTCTATTTCTCCTTTTGACAGTTATAACTGACCTTAAACTGACTGAACTGTGGAGGAAGCAATATCAGTACTAAATGCACGAGTAAGTCCTCAGACACCTTGAGCTTTAGTGCACTTAATTTTGAAGCAATATAAGACATCTGCATGATGTACTCCCTTATATTTCCCTTGTCCTTATACTTTAGTGAGATCAAGTTAGCTAAAAGCGTACTTGTCTCGGCCTTATCGTTTTTCACAAAATGTTTTTCAATTCTTGCAAGGTACTCTTTGGCAATAGTAATTTCCTCAGAGGCAGTGCCTCGAAAGGCTTCTGAAATGCCACGCTCAATGATCATCAGACTAACACGATTCAATCGATCCCACTTCTCAAAGTTCCACTTTTCATCCGTAGAACTTGCATCTATCAGAGAAGTGGGTTTGTCAACTCTTAGCGACTAGTCTAGATCTATGCAGCCCAAAATGATCAGGATATTTTCTTTTCAATCCTTAAAGTTTGACCCGTTAAAGCATATGAATGTTGTTGGTGTTAGCAAAATAGAAGTAGCAGACATCATAGTTGAATAGAGAACAAAAACAAAAATTAACTTTCATGCTCACATTAAACTGTATAATCAATATCAAATTCAAATAAGTTGATAACATCTCGAGGCACCGAACACAATATTAATATCAAGTTTGTGGACAATAATATTAATTTGCAAGTGCATACCTCTGTGTGGTGATCAAATACTGACAATAAATCCGGTCAAACAATAGTCTTCATGTGGACCGACATATTGTTCACATGGACAACCTTATAATTGTCACACATTTATCACTACAAATGTTTGTGTATTTCGGCTAGATATTAACCTTCTTGTGGGCCGGTTAATACCCACATTAAGATACACTCACACAAAACATCTAATATTTTCCATGAATAAATCTACACAGAGAGGTCACTGTGGCGACTTTATGTTTCAATAAATTCATTTAAAATATTAGACAAATCAATAAGGAACATAAGATACATCAAACTAATTTAAAATTTGATTGACTATTATTATAAACTTATAATAATAAGTTATATGGGATTTCCAATTTGGTCCCTCAACAAATTACAATGGTATCTACACATTAAAAAATTCCATGACAATATTAATACCCTTTAATCCATAATTATAACCTTAGCAGATCACTTTAATTAGATGACTTTAAGACAACCATACACATTTAATTAACATATATTAATCCACATAAAAAATATTCCAACAGATATCATATTTGGGTCAAATTCCGAAAAGATGGTCAAGAACTTTATCAAGGACATGGAGATAGAATTTGAGATGAGCCTAGTTGGAGATGTGAAGTACTTCTTAGGATTACATATCAAACAAACTAATGAAGGTATATTCATATCTCAATCCAAATATGCAAAGAATCTTGTCAAGAAGTTTGGTCAGGAAAGCTGCAAACATAAGAGAATTCTAATCGGGACATCTATAAAGATCACAAAGGATGATGCTGGAACTGAGGTAGATCAATCTCTCTATAGAAGCATGATTAAAAGCTTGCTATATCTGGCCGCGAGCATGCTTGACATAGCGTACAGTGTTGATGTTTGTGCTCGATATCAAGCATGTCCTAAAAAAATCACATGAATTTTGTGAAGAACATCATCAAGTATGTCAATGGAACAACTGAGTATGGACTCCGGTATTCTACAAATACAAACTCAAGTATTGTAGCTTATAATGATACAAATTGGGCAGGTTCCTTAGATGATTGGAAAAGCATATCAGTTGCATCTTTCTTTATATGGAACAATCTTGTTTTCTGGTTCAACAAGCAGCAGAATAGTATATCTCTATCTATAGTTGAAGTTGAGTACATTGCAACAAGAAGCAGTTGTACTCAAATTGTGTGGATTCTACAGATGATGAAAAATTATGAGGCTACACATGATGTCCTTACTTTATTCTATGACAACATGAGTGCAATCAATATTTTAAAGAATCTAATCTAGCATTCAAGAACTAAACACATTGATATCAGACATCACTACATCAGAAGCATAGTTAAAGAAGAAGTTCTGCATAGAAGATCAACTAGCTGATTTGTCACCAAAGGCTTGGATATTGCAAAGTTTGAAAAACTAAAATCCACATTGGGTCTTTGTATCCACAATTCATTAGCCTAGGTGGTTTGTGAGTGTTTATTTCATACTCAACACGAAAAAGAAGGCTCATGTAAAGAAATGACTGGATTGTAGAAAATGTGAAATAAGTTCACTAAAGATGTCCATGAATATCTTCATGAAGACTATTTATGTGGTGGTAATTTAGTTTATTTATTATTTTCAGTCTTTAGATATTTTAATATTCTGATTATATTATGTGGTCTAGATAACTGTAGGAAGTTAAATTTAGATAATTAGTCATTTAATCATTAAGTCTCTGTGGATACGACCTTGTTCACCACTACATTATAAATCCCACTGTACATTTGCAGTTACGTTAAATAATTACCGAACATCATCCTTCAAAGTAATGGTTAGATAAGGTTTTCTATCATTTTAAGTTAATAAATGTTAATTATATCCTAGCATTCCAATCATAGGTTGTTAGGAAATGAGGGATGATTGCTAACTTCTTAAGTTGCGATGTGTTTTGGTTAAATCTCCATTTTTCAAGTTAGCAAATGTTAACTAAATCATTAGCATTTTAAATATGCACTATTAGCAAATTTACAAGCTTTATGTTTGACAACAGTTGGATGGATGATAGACATTATGTTTGGTTGTATTTTGTATTACATGTTTGTTATCACATAATTGATAATATGTTAGGGAATGTTAATACTATGTTAAGGATTGTATCCAAAAAAGACTGGTGGAAAATCTATCAATAAGTGTTAGCAAAATATTCCTCTATTTTTAGCAAATATTAGTTAATAGTTTAGCAAATTTGTGTATTTTTTAAGACATGCGTTTCAGGTAGTGTTTGTCTTGATATGGGGATTGTTTTCTGTATTCAGTGACTATTAACATATTTTAGCAAATATTAGTTAATAGTTTAGCAAATGTGTGTATGTTTTAATTCATGAGTTTCAAGTATTTTTTGTCATGATATGGGGATTGTATTTTGTATACAATAATTGTTAGCAAACTTGAATGACATATTTCATCATGGAAATGAATGGTTAGATTATGTTTTGGAGCATTTCAAGTTAACAAATGTTAATTTATCATTAGCATTCGAAATAGGGGTTGTTAACAAATGAGGGGTGATTGCTATTTTCACTACAAGAAAATACCGGATTTGTGACGGACTTTTCCATCTCTAAATACTCAAATTCCGTCGCTAACTTTTATTACCGACAGACTAGAGACGGATTAGGTCCGTCGCTAAAACTGCGGTCGCTAAATATTTAATGACGAACACTTTTCAGTCGCTAAGTTCAAAGACGGACTTGAGATGGAATAGTCCGTCGTTATTTCTAGTCATGTGAAATGGTTGTCTGAGATTAGAGAGGGGAAATTTCCGTCTCTAGTCCGTCTCTAAATTTTGAGACTGATATTTTCCGTCTCTAACATTTGACCTCAATTGAGATGGTTGCGGCGGAAATTTTTGTCTCTAGTCCATCTCTAAATATTTATTATATTTTTTTAATTATATTTCTATTCTAAATACCTAAATATCCAACATCAGTGGCTGTATAATTCCCATATTAAATCTAAAAAACATAACCTAAACAAAAGTCTAATATTAACTCCAAAAAATATAGCTAGAACCAAAGTGCAATATTAAATCCAAAATATAAAACTCCAACATCACAAAAACTCCAAAAACTCTAAATATCTGAACCAAATAGAAGAAGATTGTGTTCAATCTAAATACCAAACATCACAAACTAACTAGGCCAAGAGTAAAGACTCGATCATTGCCCTTTGATGTTGCATTTCTTGCATCTGTTGTTGTTGTTGTTGTTGTTGTTGTTGTTGTTGTTGTTGTTGTTGTTGTTGTTGTTCTTGTTGTTGTTGTTGTTGTTGTATCTGTTGTTGTTGTTGTTCCAACAATAGTTCGAGCCGAATTTCAGCCTCTCTATATCCCTCCTCACGCCCATCCTCTCGTTCTCTTTGCAATTGCTCCTGACACTCTCGTAGTTCGGTCTCGAAGCTCTATAGACGGTCCTCGAAGTTGCTAATCACATTAGTGTTGACTTGTGATGTACTCTGTGAGTCTACACTCGAAGCAGTGTACAAATGTGACCTATTTCCAAGGCTGAAGACACGCTTCTTCTTGGCCCTTCCAGGTATATCAAGATAAATTGATGACATCTCATTGGCATTAGGTTCAACACTATCAAGAGATTGGTTCTGACTCATTTCTTCAACCCGTGCACGCACCTCCCTTTGAATTATTTTTAGTTAGAATTGAAGTATATAGAAAAATATAGACGGTTATTTTATTTTATATACTTACAGCAATGCGCTTTGATTTTTCTTCCGTAAACTCTCCATCTCGACCACTGTGGAACCATAAAAAAATTATCGCATGTGTTAACTCCATCAACATAAACTCCTTTCTATTTTGCCTTTGCAATGAAACAACAAAAGTTGCACAATTTGAATCGATCAAATTATAAATATGCTAGAAATATAATAATAAAATACTTACCAATGCAATAAAGTGATCTTCAGCACACCTCGATCCTCTTTTATGCTTAGAAATCCCCGTTCTAGGCCCATCAGGCTCACTGAGTCTATTTTTCTTTACCTTGTGCAACTTTTTTTTTGAATTCATCAGTGTTCCAGTACTGAATCCAAGTTGGCCACACGCTCACATGAATGAAATCGGGCCTTTTGCGAGCACTGTTTACCTTGATCTTATGAATAACATCTTTATATCTCTGAGCAACTCTTTTACACCATTTATCATATACAACAGACTCCAAGTGAGGCTCCCAAGTAAAGTATTTCTGCACAAAACAGTAACAGTTACCATACTTGCAAGCATGAACCCAGGTAAAGGATGTCAAAGAATCAAATTGCAGAGTATAAACCTAACTTATACAGACCAAATGAAAAAGCTGCTGCTTCCTGCAAATTTAAATTGCCAAAATGTAAACGTTCTTATGGATGGAGTTGTCGTCCCAAAATGCTATGAACCATCATATATATATATGAACCTTCAGTAATTAATTTCTTATAATAGACTTCAATAATTTTGTATGTCAGGCAAAACATGTTTGATTATAATTATGTAATGATGATCTGAAATATGATTCGATATATACTAATATATATATATATACATATACATCAACAATTTTTAGGTGCCTTAACAACATATTTGTTTTTGTGGAGCTGTCTATGCTTACACACAAATAAATAGTTATATTTATTTTTCTACTTGACACACTCATTTTTCAATCTAGTTATCTTTCTCATGTACTATGTTGCTGATATCCCATCCATTACCTATACAATTTTTGTGTTGTTCTCTAGGGCTATGCTCTTATTGAATTTGAGAAGTTTGAAGAGGCACAGAGAAATCCTAACCCAGAGTGTGTGTTATGACTTATGTATTGGCATGCTACTTATAGCCAGCCGGATTGTTAAGAATGTAACACTGATACCTTTAATTTCTGATTCCACATAAGAATACAACAATATAGAATACAACAATATAGAATATATGTAACACTGATACCTTTAATTTCTGACTCTAAGCAAAAATCTTATCTGATTCCACATAAGAATACAACAATATAGAATATATGTACTGTTTTATTCTATCTTGGTCCATATTTTAACTGCATATGTATGCTTACTAATGAATCACTTTACTTAGCAGATAACATTGCAAACAGCCAACTATGTGATGCACCTAAATCTGTTAATTATATTCCACATAAGAAGCCTCTAAAATTATTCTTTTACCTTGAACTCTTCATAATATGATGCCTTGATTTCAGAGGCAATACCTTCCAATTAAAACCAGCTTCATGTATCATCCATTTGAAGATCTATGTTATCTTATAAGAGATTGGATTGGATGGAATCAATACCCTACAAATAACAAAAAAAAAGCACATAAGTATCTAAATAATTATAAGTTTTATTCTGCTACATAATTATATAATACCTTTTAGGCGATATTGTGATCTGTGTAAGACCATGATGATGTGTCCATGTAGTAGAATCTATGGGAGACACTGGTCCTTCAAGATGTGGTTCAGAGGCTGAGACTGATCGAGATGCAGAGGCAGTGGCAGAGGCGGAGGCAGAGATGGGGGCAGAGGCTGGGGCGGAGGCATGGGCAGAGGCGGAGGCAGGAGCGGAGGTGGAGACGGAAGCAGGGCAGAGGCAAAGGCGGAGGCGGAGGGCTCCTGAGTACTATTCTGCCCAGATCTACCAACATAACATCTACCACCACATCCTCGAGTAGTCATCTGGGGATAAATGAAGAATTTATCAGTAACTAGCAAACAATAACAAACAATCTAATTAATCAACTACATTTATAATAAAATAACAATCAAGTTTAATAAGTTAACTAATATGTTGACCTGAGACTACTCTTCATTATCATCATTATCACAATTTTCTGCATCTGATGAATTAATTTCATCACAAGATTCATCACCATCTTCATCTATATTTATCAAACTAAACCGCTTCACTTAGAAGAACATACTAGTCTCAATGAATAGCAGATTGAATTTCTCAAGCAAACAATAACTTTTCCCCCTCTAAGCTATCATTCATACAAACCCAAATCTAGAGAAACAGATACCATTTAACTCTTTTCTCACTAATTCATTAATATTTGGAGAACTCTCTTAATGTGACCCGGAACTCAATGACCAACGAGACACAAAAGACGCGGAAGCTAAGGATTGAAACTACATCGGTGAAGTAAGGGATCTATACTCGATTATCTAGACGACTAACACTCAACTAAAATACCTAGACAATGACACACAAAATAACACAAATCCAAATAGAAATAGGGCTGTTTTGGATGAGTTTATGGGCGGCTTGGATGAAGGTAAATCGATGGTGATGAATGGGTTTAGAATGGCTAGAGTAGATAGGATATGATAGAGGTTCGAAGGACTTACGGTATAGATTGAAAACACGATAAATTTATGCTGAATGGAACCGAACCCTTGATGATCGACACACGATCAGGTCTTGATGGCTTGGGAGTGTCACGGACGTTGATGGAAGGTGTAGGACGTCGAAGATGGTGGCTGGACGATGGAGGTGTTGTGATTTGCAACCCGATTAATCCCCGGCGTATCTTGTATGACGAAAACGAATCTCAAAGTTACTCCTCGGTAGCGAGTTCACCCTAATTCCTCGTGTGAATTAGAACGTTCCCTTGATGTAAGACTCAAAGTTGCTAGGCTTCAAGAATGAGTATTTTCGACAGAAAACAATCAAAATCTTTGAACGGTTGAGACACAAATTGAATGCAAAAGTAATTTTAATCAATAATGTCTAAAATATCAAAGTAACATGGGTTCCCTATTTATAGGGCCTATTATGCACGAAAATAACAATTAAAAAGGCCTAAAAATCTGATCCAAAAGGATCTCTAACTATACTATAGAAATACCTAAACTAGAATTCTATTCAAGGTAGGAAATTGCCTTAAATACAATTCTAGTCAAACCTATGATATTATGAACGAAAATTACACTTATTAATTAATTAAAAACTGATCTAAACTATAGTCTAAAGTAATTAAATAAATACTATAGTCTAGATAAAAATCAACCCTTTAATTAAATTAAATCAAGGGCGAAAACGGCTCCATGCACAAATGCACTTCTTCTTGCTCTCTTCTTCAACTCTTCAAGTTATATTCTCCATGGTAGGATCTTGATCTTCATTATTTAATAAATTAACTAAAGTATGGTTGCACTTTGCATCTTCTAATTCCTCAAACTTCTTGCGAATCATCACTTGGAAATAACCTTGTAATTTCTTCGCTCGAAGTCGCGTCATTGGACCTTTGAATTGCAGCTCAGGTTCAAGGCCTTCAATGCCTTGCATGGCTTCATCACCTCTGCTCAACTACTAGGTCGTGTTCTTCCCAGGAAGAATTTTCTACAATTAACTTAGATCTCTCCATTGCTCTCTCTACTTCTCTCTTCAATCAAAATTCTTTTTCTTTTTTCCTTATTCTATTATTATTTTTTTACTCATTTTATCATAATATATAGTTTTTATTAGAAATACAAATGGGAAGAAAGAAACTAAACAGGGCACTCATTGCTAAAATTTTAACAAAAAAATTATATAATAAAAACTCGCTTAAAAATTGTGATTCTTCCTAAATATCAAACAACTCATCTGATTTTGTTCTCTTAAGGTGTACAGAAACAACTCATCTAAATGTACATAACCTCAAGGATTTACCTACAGAGAGAGAGAGAGAGAGAGAGAGAGAGAGAAACTAGAGGATTTACACAGCAATCTGGATGTGTGTGCAGACTTTGAAATTGAAGAAAAAGGTTGTAATTATGTACCTAACCTCTTATTCCCACACTCTAAGCAGAACTTTGAGGTCTCCCTGAGATAAGGAACTCCACATTTGTCGCAGAACTTTGCAGGACTCGTTGGCTGAAATCACCGACAGATGGGAGAACGGAACTGCCGGCAATGGGCAGGAGTCGCCGGTCGCCGATAGAGGGGAGAACAAGAGTTTCAATAGCGAGCAGGAGTCGCCGACTGATGAGAATGAGATCATACCAACCAAGGAAGAATAAATGCACCATGGCAACCCCAAATGGATTGCTATGTTGTCCATTGAAGTTGAAGAAGATTAAGGCATGGTGAGAGTTTAGAAGGCAGTCAGTATGGGCATACCGACTACGTGTTGAAGTTGAAGTCCAAGAAGACCAAAATGAAGATGTGGCGTGTTGGATCAGTCTAATAGATGATTTAATTCGCCCCTTTTGAAGCCCAAGTCCAATTGGATTTATTTTATCTAGATTAGAATTTTATTTATTTAATTTTTGGTCTTTTAGAATTACCTTAAATAGAGTTCTAGTTAAGGTAATCTTCTTGTTTAATTTTCGGCCATTCCATGTTATTTTGGCCTTAGTTTTTCATCCATAACATTAGTATAAATAGGAGAACCTTATGTTATTTTTAATTTAGATGTTGTTTAATATATTGAAGTTTATTCACAATAGTTTCACGATCCTTTGGTTGATCACCCTTTAATTTTATGCATTCTTTTGATCTTACAAATCATTAGTCTTATTCAAAGCTTGTTTTTAGTTCTTCGAGTTCTAAGGGGAAGTTTCTATACCCATCCAGAATTGTTCCAAGAATTACGTTTCGTCTCACTGAAGACGGGGTTCAATTGAAGACCAAGACTAATCTACCAACACCTACACCTCAATGCCTCAACCATCATCCACAAGCCATCAATGCACGCCACCTTTGAGTCAAGTAAGTCGCGAAATTCATCATCCTTCATCAAACCATAATCGAGACATCTTCATCCCACAGTCCATCAAAGTGTCTTAGGTTGTTTAATTTCGAGTCTAATTCAGCCTCATAATCGAGTCTTTTGGTTCTAGTTTAGTCGGATTGAATCCTTCTTAATTCTGAAGTGTTTCAATCTTAAAGTCTTCTGCTACGTTTCTCTAGATTTGGTTTAGATTAATTGTCTGGGTCACATCACCGACAGAGAGGAGAGCGGGAGTGCTGGCAGTGAGCGGGAGTCGTCGATAGAAACTAGGGCTTTTCCGTTTTTGTGAATTGGGGAAATCAAAGAATTGAAATTAAACTTACCTAGCTAATTATATTACTAACTTAGCGACAGACAAGTGTCCGTCTTTAAATTTATAAAAAATAAAAAAAAATATTTTAGAGACAGATTATTTCCGTCGTTATCTGAATGATAATTTAGAGACCGATTTTTAGTCTCTAGTCCGTCGTTATGCTAAAAAAAATGGCACGAAAAGTTGGCGGGATAATTGGTCTCTAAACTGTTTCTAATTCCGACTCAAAATATTAACCGGACGGTCCATCTCTAAACAGTCTCTAGTCTATCGTTATTAGAGACGGATTTAAGTCCGTCTCTAAAGTTGTCTCAAATCCGATAATTTCTTGTAGTGTTGTTAAGTTGATATCTGTTTTGGTTAAATATAATTTTTTTAGGTCTGCAAATTTCAACTAAATCATTAACATTTATAGTATGGAGTGTTAACAAATTAACAAGTATTATGTTAGAAAATATTAGGATGGATGATAGAAATTTTGTTTGGTTGTCTTTAGTATTACATGTTTGTTAGCACATAATTGATATAATGTTAGTAAATTTTAATACTACGTTAATGGTTGTATCCAAACAAACTGACATAAATACTAAAAACACTCTAGTTTTTGCCTATGCCCAAGTAGCAAATTATTGCTCCATTGATAGCAAATTTTTTGTGATAGGTTAGCAAATTTGTTGTATGTATTAATTCATGAGTTTCGAGTATTCTTTGTCATGATATGGAATTGTATTTTGTATACATGACTATTAGCAAACTTGAATGACATATTTGGCATCATGGAAAGTAATGATTAGACTATGTTTTGGATCATTTCAAGTTAATAAATGTTAATTATATTATTAGCATTTGAAATAGGGATTTGTTTCGTGTGTTGTAAACATGTTAGCAAACATTGTATGTCATTATAGCAAATCTTTTATATGATATTAGCACGAAATTGAGGCATTCCTATTATTGAATTTATACAAATATTGTTATGGTGTTTAATTTAATTAATGCAAATAGATATTGGTGAATTTATGCATCTTGTTTTAACTATATCATTATTTGCAATTAATTTTTTTTTAACCAACTTGTAGCTGCAATTAAAGAACGTCTTTAAGTTCCAACAAAATGGAGAAGGTCGGGGAAGGAGTTACTAAGTGATTCAGATAGCGAATGCAACTAGAAGTGAGAAGAAATCAAGAGTCGACATGATGCTAATGCAACTTACTTCATCTGAAGCATACAACAAGTTAAAATTATAACAATTTCATTTTATTATACATGACTCTAGTGGTGTTAAAATATACATATTCTTTATTATATGTTGCATTCTAAACATTTGATTTTATGCAGCATACACTTTTATTTTCGATTAATACAAAATCGTTTCTTAAAACTAGGGTTAAAGATTTATGTTTATTTCTCGTGATTCTCCACAACATCTTTGTAGTTTATATATTTAAGTGGTGATTTATTTGTATATTAGGAAATATTTTTAGAATTTTAGTACGTAATAACTTAATTTTATATTAACAACCATATATACCCATCATATCAACTTTTTAAAATTTGTTCATAAACGTTGGTTATTATTTGTCTAACATACGATATTTTCATAGTATTATTTGCAACTTTGTTTATTAATGTTAGCAAATAGTACAATAAAAATTAGCAAACGTGTTTTTAATTTTTTTTTTATTAACTTTTGGTATTTCGAAAATTGCATGTTTTCAATACCATATTAGCATGTGGTATA
This sequence comes from Perilla frutescens, assembly GCA_026008535.1. Classification (NCBI taxonomy): domain Eukaryota; kingdom Viridiplantae; phylum Streptophyta; class Magnoliopsida; order Lamiales; family Lamiaceae; genus Perilla; species Perilla frutescens. Next base: position 41,764,054 of record BRKX01000002.1, on the reverse strand, counting down.
AAGAATAATAACAATGAATTGATAGCATATTAGCAATATCATAGAGCTAATATACATACGGTAATTATGAGATATTTCTTTTAATGTAAATATTAATAGCAATTAATTAAGCTTTAGTTAGTACATTAATTAAAAATATCTTATAATATTATTATAATGTGATTATTTTACGAAAATCATTTGTAAATTATACTATGAATATTTGCTAGTATGTGTACATAATATTGCTAATTTTACGAACACAGTTTGTTAATAGAATATATTCTGGTTGGATAAGGGAAAATCAAAATTGTTGTTGGTCCCGGACGAGTCAGTATCAGTTTAGAGGGGGGGGTGAATAAACTGATTCAAAAACTTTTACTTTAGATGCGGAAAATAGGGCCCTTTGACTCGCTTGAAGAAATTTATCTATGCACCAAATTGATAATCAGTTGAGACAGTTTGAGAGCAGCTTGTGTGATGTTGTGTGCAGTTTAAGTGCGGCATGGCTTTCCAGCGGCAAGCCCTTACGGCCTGACTTCTAGATTCTCCAGATTTACTTCACTTTTCTCGACTGCAAACTCTCAACAATCTTGGCCAATTCCTTCATATAAGTGTTAATCACCTGCAATCATTCCCAAAACACATTTTCTTCCACAAAACACGATCGTGAGGCAATTAACATATCAAAACAATACCAAAAATGGCCCAAAATATCGAGTAGAAATAGCCCGATCAAACCCCCCCACACTTAGACAATGCTCGTCCTCGAGCATATCTAAACAAAGAATAGACTCAAAAATAAAAACAGAAAATGAGACGTCAAGCACCGGCTGCCTTAAACTGAACACACTCAAAGTTAGGATTACAACACAACCATCCACAATCTACTAACCCTTCTCTTGTTTCATAAAACTGTACACATGCTCTTCATTCAAGTTAAAAACGTGCAACTTAATCCTGCCTCACCAAGGTTCACTCAATTTCTCTCAAAAGTAGATAAGAGCAGATTTAAATTCACTCAAGTCGTGATTTGATGCCTTCAAACATAGATTTGTCCATATGTCAAAACCACTACCAAGCAAGTAAGAACTATGCACAAATCAAAAGGTCTTTGAAATGGGTTGTAATGGGGCTAGGGTGCTTAGGTATGATCATTTGGATAAGTGGCTCAAATAAGTGAAAACATGTAAGCTTATCATAACACATTAATCAAGTTCGGCTGCAATCTTCTCAAATATCCCACGAATTCTAAGTTAAGTGCTGGTCTTCAAAGCTATACAGGGCAACAAAATTTAACTTCAATCGGGTACAGCCCTATTTCCTCCACGTGCAGTATGGGCATACGGACCATTTTTTTTTCTTTTTCTTTACTTTTTTTTCTGAAGCTTTGCTTCTTTCTCTCTATTTTTTTCTAGGAGTAAGACATGAGTTTTTTTTTCACAAGTTTTTTCTTCAATTTCCAGCACCAACTAAGTAAATTTCGAACTCATCTCAACACAATCCAATATTACTCACATGCTTTCAAGGGACAAGAGCAGGCCAAAAAGGGCTAAGGCTTAATTATTTAGTGGCTATTAATCAAGAAAGAAAGGATTCAAGCACAAATGAGCTCACTAAGGGATAGTGTCGGGTATGGATAATTTATTCAGGCCAAAACAATGGTTAATCCTACATGCCTTTATCATTTTCATACAAAAGGAAACTCATAAGCAGTATGATCATGGCAACAAGGCAAATCAGAAATTCAACAATCAAGTCCGACACACTCATCAAAAGAATGAAATTGAGCTTTCAATATATATAACATGCTCAAAAGGCTCAAATCTTACGTTTATAAGCTCATCAAAAGTTGATCAAGTTGCACATTTCATCTTCCAAGAACACATATGAGCATTAGCACAATTCAATCACAAGAGAGTCAATCAAACAAACCCAGACAAGCCTGCGCCCAACATGAGTGAGATTATGAAGTGTCTGGAGTAAAGCAGTGCTCTAGTGAACAGCTTGGCACAGAGTCAGAAGGCTTTCCAGCAGGAGACGCAAGCCGCTCTAGGCAATATGGAAACACAAATCACTCAGCTTGCCACTCAAATGAACAAAATGCAGGCGAATCAAGGCAAAATCCCCTCCCAAACTGAAATGAATCTAAGAGCGCATGTTTGCGCTATCACTTTGAGAAGTGCGGAGGAGTTGGATGACGTGGAGGCTAAGAAGAAAAAGAACCCGCAGTATGGGCATATTGCGGAGCCGGACAACCCTCCCAGAGCAGAGGACGAACCAACTGCTGAACTCACTCCACCTAAGGTCAGTGTTGAATCTAAAATTACTAACCCTCTGATTACAGCTCCTTCTCCTTTCAGGTTGGTTCAAAACAAGAAGGAGGATGATGAGAAAGAGATCATCGAGCAGTTCAAAAAAGTACTCTTTGGTGGGCTGACTGAAACCACTGCAATAACAGAAGAAGATGAGAAGATTCGAGATATCATAATGCAGCTGTATACCACCAATGAATTTCCAACTCGGAACTTGACAGGCCGTATGCCTTTACTGACCAACTCGGAGCCGTTTTTACCATCTAATGTGAAGACCTCAGTGCTGGAGCTGAAGGGGCAAAAAGCAAGGTTGGTCGAGCTTTTGAAGAAACATAAGGGTGCGGGGATGGAGACGATTCCTTTCGACAGGGGTAGATTTGCTACCCCCGAAATTGTCTCATGATCGTGTTCTACTTGTGTCGAGCCTCAGACATTAAATAAGGGCGCTTCTCGGGAGGCAACCCGAGCTTTTATTGCTTTTTTTCATTTTTCGTATTTCATTTAGTTACTCACTTGTTTTTCTTTAATATAATAAAAAAAAAAGAAAAAAAAAACATTTTATTCCAGCCTTCTAGTGCAGGGTCTTTTCTTCAGCTCCGTCCCTACCCTTGCCGAGCTCATGGAGCTGTTTGACCATCCCCAAGCTGGGCTACTGCACTTGAGCGTCGTCTGTATGCCCTTACTGGCCGTCGCTCCCCTTGCTTGTGAGTTTGCCCTCTCTGCTCTCCCTTTGTTTTTATTTTCTTTCGTTTATGTTGTGTCAGTTTTGTTGGCTCTCTTTCCTGCACAGTGAGGACACTGTGTTGTCTAAGTGTGGGGGGATTAAGTTGCTGTTTTAAATCGAAAAAAAAAAAGAAAAAACTTTTGTGTTTTGCTTGTTTTTGTTGAGTATTGGCTGCATGAGATTGAATTATACAAGGAGGACGGGTTATAGCATGGATTGTCTGGGTTTGTTTGATTGACTCTCTTGTGATTGAATTGTGCTAATGCTCATATGTGTTCTTGGAAGATGAAATGTGCAACTTGATCAACTTTTGATGAGCTTATAAACGTAAGATTTGAGCCTTTTGAGCATGTTATATATATTGAAAGCTCAATTTCATTCTTTTGATGAGTGTGTCGGACTTGATTGCTGAATTTCTGATTTGCCTTGTTGCCATGATCATACTGCTTGTGAGTTTCCTTTTGCATGAAAATGATAAAGGCATGTAGGATTAACCATTGTTTTGGCCTGAATAAATTATCCATACCCGACACTATCCCTTAGTGAGCTCATTTGTGCTTGAATCCTTTCTTTCTTGATTAATAGCCACTAAATAATTAAGCCTTAGCCCTTTTTGGCCTGCTCTTGTCCCTTGAAAGCATGTGAGTAATATTGGATTGTGTTGAGATAAGTTCGAAATTTACTTAGTTGGTGCTGGAAATTGAAGAAAAAACTTGTGAAAAAAAAAACTCCTGTCTTACTCCTAGAAAAAAAGAGAGAGAAAGAAGCAAAGCTTCAGAAAAAAAAAGTAAAGAAAAAGAAAAAAAATGGTACGTATGCCCATACTGCACGTGGAGGAAATAGGGTTGTACCCAATTGAAGTTAAATTTTGTTGCCCTGTATAGCTTTGAAGACCAGCACTTAACTTAGAATTCGTGGGATATTTGAGAAGATTACAGCCGAACTTGATTAATGTGTTATGATATGCTTACATGTTTTCACTTATTTGAGCCACTTATCCAAATGATCATACCTAAGCACCCTAGCCCCATTACAACCCATTTCAAAGATCTTTTGATTTGTGCATGGTTCTTACTTGCTTGGTAATGGTTTTGACATATGGGCAAATCTATGTTTGAAGGCATCAAATCACGACTTGAGTGAATTTAAATATGCTCTTATCTACTTTTGAGAGAAATTGAGTGAACCTTGGTGAGGCAGGATTAAGTTGCACGTTTTTAACTTGAATGAAGAGCATGTGTACAGTTTTATGAAACAAGAGAAGGGTTAGTGGATTGTGGATGGTTGTGTTGTAATCCTAACTTTGAGTGTGTTCAGTTTAAGGCAGCCGGTGCTTGACGTCTCATTTTCTGTTTTTATTTTTGAGTCTATTCTTTATTTAGATATGCTCGAGGACGAGCATTGTCTAAGTGTGGGGGGTTTGATCGGGCTATTTCTACTCGATATTTTGGGCCATTTTTGGTATTGTTTTGATATGTTAATTGCCTCACGATCGTGTTTTGTGGAAGAAAATGTGTTTTGGGAATGATTGCAGGTGATTAACACTTATATGAAGGAATTGGCCAAGATTGTTGAGAGTTTGCAGTCGAGAAAAGTGAAGTAAATCTGAAGAATCTAGAAGCCAGGCTGTAAGGGCTTGCCGCTGGAAAGTCATGCCGTATGGGCATACAGCAGGATAACATGGGCCGAGAAGTCTAGAAGTTAGGCCTGAGCGTGAATTTTACTTAAGCCCACGACCTGGACGCGGAATTGAGAGTCCCACCGCCTCTAGAAGTCTTTGTTTTGGCAATTACCTAGTTTAGATAGATTAGGATGTTAATTTCCTTGTTTAATACTATTTTATTAAGGATATTAGATATATATTAGGATTGGATCTCTTTGAACAATAAATTTAAAAACGACGCAACGCAGCAGCAGAGACGCGATGGTGCAAATTTTATTCTCGTTCTTTTATTTCATTCTTTTGATCGTGTACTGCTCCAACAATATTTCAAGGTTCGAATTCATAGCTAGACTCCCTTTATTCCGGTGAAGATTAACGAAGCCCTGGCGTAATTATACTGTGAGATCTAATTGTTCCTTTTATTTTGATTAATTGCATGTATCTGTTATTCTCTGGTGGCTATAACTGGTTTGCATGTGTTGATTGAAATTATCTTTGCATCAATGATCGGTTTAGTTAAGCTAGGGTGGAGTTAATTGGAAACCGGAATGCTTTTTATAATCTGTTAAACCCGTTTTCCCTATTTATTTATTATTTTCGTTCAGTTTATTTTACAAACACAAAAATTGTTTGGAAAGTTAAGTTCTGCAGATTGAAGATTTAGAATAATTCTCACCGGTCCTTTGGGAGACGATCCTGCTCGTCGCTGTACTCTACAGTAAGGGCTTACCGACGGAAGTCGGGACAATTATTTTTGGTGAAAAACGACGCACCAAGATTTATAGAGGTTCGAAGTCTCAAACTTCTACGTCCTCTCTTCCTTCCGCAGAAGGGCAACTTCACTATATAACTTGAGTTCCTTTACAAATTACACAATGAAGGACAGTTGGATGAACCTGGTAACTGCTCGCTACCTCAGCTGGTCGACGGTTCACACTTGAAGTCCCTAACTGCTCGCTAGGAAGGTAGGTGTTATTGTCGTCTTTACAAGGTTTTAGATCTCTTTTGATCTTCAAGAGGTTAGTCTTGAACAAGGGGGTATCAACTGATGTGCTCCTTTGATTGAGCTGAGTAGTTGATCTTGAGTAGCTGAAAATTGAGAAGTCTACCCTGGCTGGTTCGTCAACAGTTGGCTGGATGTCTTGATTCAGTGAATTCTTCTTCTCAGTTTGACTTTCGCAGTTTCTATCAAACGTTGCACTTGAGCTTGAGTGGGAAGGAGAAAGAAAAAGCTCTGCTTGTATATGCGAAGGTTGGCAAGAGGTTATGTTTGCGAAAAGTTAGTAAAACTCTGATTCACCCGTCTTTTATAGAGGAGTGATTTTATGACCGTTGAGCTCCATTGTCCATTTGATCAGTGGCTATGTTGGCTCATCAATGGCATGTGGTCTTAAATGATCGCTTGGATCATATGGTTGAAGTAGCCGTTACTCTGCCAATCGATCTTCATTGAATTCCAGGATCTTTGAAAGATCATTTATTCCAAGATACGCTGATCTAAACAATACACTCCAGGAGTCTTCTGGCTTCAGCTCTCTTGGCAGTTTGGAATTTCAGTTGTCAGTTTTGGATTTCTTAGCTAAGTCACATTATCGTCCCAGCTAGCAGTTCTGAGCTTCTCAACTGAGTCTGCCTGTTGCTCCAGATGGAAGTTCTGGACTTATCAACTGAGTCTGGCTATCGCTCCAGTTGGCAGTTCTGGGCTTGTCAGTAGAGATTGGCCATTGCTCCAGTTGGCAGTTCTGGGCTTGTCAGCTGAGATTGGCCATTGCTCCAGTTGGCAGTTCTGGGCTTGTCAGCTGAGATTGGCCATTGCTCCAGTTGGCAGTTCTGGGCTTGTCAGCTGAGATTGGCCATTGCTCCAGTTGGCTACTGTCAGTCTCTGGCATAAACTGATAGTCTATCAGCTTCTTCAATCTTTGATGAACTCCTTTCTTCCTCAGTTCAGCTGACTCGATTGTCAGCTTGCTTTGATCGGTATGATTCCTCAGCCAAGTTGAACTTTAGACTGGATGACGTGTCTTTCAACTTGTGGGTCATTCTTCAGATTGATTGACTTTGACTCTTCTAGAGTTCTTCTTCGATGATGCCCTGGGCTGATCAGCTTCGATCTACAGCTTGAATTTTGGTCGGTTTTTCATAAATAATTTTGACATCTCATCAAAACCTGATATAGGGGTTCCTTTATAGTTTTTCCTAACAATTTCTCCCTTTTTGATAATGTCAAAACTTTGTTGATGATGATGGAAAAACTGCAAGTGTAGCAAATGCATTAAATAGAATCTTTCAGTCAGTGCACATTCGTAGCATATTGAGACAAATTGGCTCATGATTTTTATTCAGTTATTAGAACATTTGTCATTCATGCTTATCATTCAGATATCAGAGCATGTCATATTCGTCACATATTGAGAGAAATTGACTCATGATTTTTATTTAATTTTTAGAGCAATTGTCATTCATGCTTATCATTCAAATATCAGAGCATGTTCAAATATCAGAGCATGTTAGTTTTAAAAGCAATTTGGGCTTATTCATGCTTCTCATTCAAATATCAGAGAATGACTGAAGTATTAGGGCATAATGAATTATGTCAAACTGTTCAGGCTTGAAGCAAAATCAAGATCAAAACTTGTATTATATATTCATTTTAAGGCATAACTTCAAGAGATTCAAGAGTTAGTAGTTAACACTACTAATCTACTTTCTGAATGTTGCTCCGATTGCTCTTTTTCCTTCTACTCGATTCTCCTCTTCCTTGAATTCCTTGTAGTGTTCATGCTTCCCCCTGAAGCTGATGTTCCCCCTCATGATGGATTTCTCTTTGAATTTGGTCCTAAAGAGTCAAGCATCCATTATACTGTCCATCATCATATTGTCCATCTTCCCCCTTTTTGGCATCATCCAAAAGGTGAAGAGGATTACATGATGGTAATGACAAATTTGGCAGAAAAGTAAAGGCGGTTGCCAAATTGTCATCATGAGCTGCAGGAACTGAAGGCATTTACATGGGCGGAAAAAGCCATGCATAGGCATCGTCAGTTGACATGAACTGACCTGGATCAGAGATATCTTGATCTCTGAAGCTCATGGGGGCCAAGCTGGTGAAGATTTCATTAGTTGAAGGGAGTGGTGGATCACCAACGACGGGTGCGCACGAGGAGTTAGTTAGTTCATTGTCGGGGAGAGGGGCATCGGAGGGTATACCAAGCTGGAGTCGCTTGATCATTGAATCCATGATCTCCGAGAGCGTTGGAGGCGAGAAAAGTGGATGATTCATCCAATTTCGACTCCATGATCCCTCTCTGATCCAGAAGGCTGAGCCACGGGTATGGATGAGGTAAAACATAGTTGACTCATCCAGTTGAAAGTGCCAAATATGATACTGCAAGTACCGCTGCAGTTGCGCGAAGAGGGAGGAATCAAAGTCCTCAATGAGACCAAAGCAGCTTCGAAGCTGGTGGTCGAGAACCTCTTCAAAATCAACCTCAATATAGTCGTTTTGGACTAAAGGTGGAGGTTGGGAGCTGGGTGATATTGTGGGTTGATCACTCAGCCTTAAAAGAGATGTACTCTCCAACACCAGCTCTCTTTCGTCAGTGGAGCTGATGGTTGCTTCTAAGGGTGCCTTTCCACGATCTGAGCTGGAAGGCCCTTGTGGGTGTGAGCGATTTGGGGTCGGATGGCAATATATTATGGAGAGCATGTCCTGTCTTCTAAGCAGTTCGCCAGTTGGTATGATTTCATCAAACTGGCTTTGTATGATGTGGCTTATGCGGTTCATAAAGCCGACTCTTTCTCGGAATGTGCCAGTTGACGGATCAAACGTTGCTCGCTCGACGTTGGCTCTCAGTTGCGCCAGGATGTATGAGGCCTAGTCGGCTTGACATCCAAAGTAGAGGGCTGCAGTGATGTGAGCCTTGATCTCGGAGAGATGAACGATCTCAAAGTTGCCATGGATAATATGGCTGGTGATATCCAGAAGCTGGATGATATCACTTTGCAAGCTCTCCTTTAATCTGTGCGAACTGTCGTTGTGGTGCACGTGAGGAAGCTTCCATATTTTCCATAACTCATGTTTAGATGGCAGATTTAGGTCCATCACGTCTGAACCTGTGTCGGGGAGGTGTAGAGTGGAGATCATCGTGTCCTTTGTGACTGTGATCACTTGATTCTTTACGGTGGAGATGATGTTGTCGTCGTTGATAGTTTCATTGTAATAGAACTCAATGACATAGGTATGTTCTTGACCGGCAACTGTGTCAAGAAGAGAAGCAATCCAGTTGCTGCCAATGGTCGATAAATCTGTTGAAAGATATCCGGGCCAAGACATGCATTTAGCATCTCCAGATTTAGAGACTTGTCCTTTCTCATTTTGCGTTTAAGAACTTTAATGTCCACCATGGAAAATGGAGGCTTCATTTCTGCAAAAGAAAGATATTCAGTTTTAGAAATGTAAGAGTGTAGATGAGCGAGAAAAGGTTTAGCAATAGATCGAGTAAGAGAGAGAGAGATTTTCAGGTGATCGGAGCCTTCATTCCCTTGCTCATATTTATGCATCTTGTGCATGCAAGAATCGAGAGTACTCGATTGCTTTTCTTAGCTGATCAGCCATCCGATTTGATGGTTGATTAGCTGAATTAATGATGTATGTACCTCAGTCGTTCCTCGGTTAAATGACTTTATGATCGTGTGGCTGGGATGAAGTCATTTTGAAAATGAGGTAGTTGCCATAAATAGCAAAATATTTTCTGCAGATCTTTCTATTTATAGCGCAATAAAATATTTTTCTTTACCTATTTGAAGTGGTGGTTTTAAGATCCATGCAGAGATATTAATGACAACTTTGTGATATTGAGCCCGATTTTCAAATTGTAACTGTTGACATATAATATAAGATATTTCATGATCTCAACGGTAATAAAATAGTTAAGGTAAGCTTTTAAAATTTAAAAAACTTATCCTAAGTCAGTTGGGATATAGTCCAACTAACTGATGATGTGGCAGTTGGTTGAGCAGTTGAGTTTTTGATACTCAGTTGTCATTGTTGAGCTGGCTGTAGTTGAGACTTGCAACTGAATTGATCAGTCAGTATGATCAGTTGCTCGGCTTTGCTGTAGACAATTTCCGCTTCTTGAAGGGCCTAGTTGGACTAGCTGCACTACTGTCTTTAGATGCAGTTTTGTGCGTTGATGGTCCAGGCCTTTCCGTCTTCTTGGCTTGGCGAAGATGAATCTGGATCTCAACTGACGAGCTCTTCATTTTTTGACTAAGGGAGTGTGAGATTCCCTTTGGTGATGACCGTAAGTGATCATTTTTCTTGGTCAATTGTGCACCTTTTGAACCTGAAGTGAGCAGTGGAGTCACATAGCTTTTGGATAGGAGATTTGGTGACGTGGCAATGTCTTCATCGTCACTATCTCTTGCATCATTATGCCTTGTATTCCTTTGAGAAGCTATGACTGCAGTGTGGGATAGGTGGGGTTCTATCCTTGGGTCAGCAGGTGAAGTTCGTTGTGAAGGCTCAGCTGATTGACTTGATAAATTATCAATGTTCAACTGACGATAAAGTGAGTCAGTTGGGCAGTTAACTGGTTGACCTGCAGTTCCAACTGCTTGAAACATGAATCTGGATTTGAATTCAGCTAGTAAGGCGGTTGGTGGAATCTTGTTGACCATCCGGTGATTCATGATGTGCTGAACTTGCACAATGGTTGGAGGGAATGGATTTGACGATCCTATCCATTTGATGCTCCAAGTTTCTTCTCTTTGCCAGAAGCTCATGCCATGAAAGGCAGTTAGCAAGAAGTGAGACTGGATAGACATAGAATGTCTCCAGTTGTACCAATAGAAGTATCGGTGAAGTTGTTTGAATAATTCTTGATCACGTTGTGCAACAACAGTGAAGTGAGTGAGAAGGAGATTGGACACTTCCTTTTGTGCACTTTTGACTGCATATTCACCACTGTAGAAAGTGCGAATATTATCTTCAGTCAGCTGGAGCGGAGGGCATGTGCCTCTGAAGTAGTCTGCTCTATAGTTTGGATGGGGTATTCCGGTGAATGGAATAAGCTCATCTGGATCAGAGCAAACTTTGGTTGATCCGTTCTTTGATTTTGGAAAGTGAACGGTATTGACAGTTGAGTTGCTCGAACTTTGGTTGCTCATCTTGGCCTTTCCTTTTCTCTTCTTCTTCAGGGACTGTAGATGAGTAGTTCCTTTCTTGGGGATCCAGTCGGAGATCAGAACCGGTAGTGATTCATCATTTGGGAGCTTCAGCAGGTCTTCAAGCATTTTGCTCATCCTTAGAACAAGTCCTACCTTGGACTCAAACTTGCCAGACTTCTTGGAGTCTGCAGCCTTGATGACTTGATGCTTGAATTGTTGAAAGACGAATTCTGCCCAGTTTGCTTGTCTTCCTTCAGCAAGGTGAATCATAACCTTGTATCTCTCTTAAGTAAGTTGACTTAGACTGCCAATTGCTCCGAACATCATTTTTTTCGTTATGTCAAGTAGAACTCCATACTCAGGCTTGAGATCAGTTTTAGCGGTGGTAAAACTGAATTGCTTGTTGCAGGTTGAGGCTTTTCATTCTCTCCAGTGCGACTCTACCGATTTCTTTAGATCTTGAACGGATAAACCTTCTTATGGGAGTTAAAATACTTCAGCAATTGTTTTCTCATTGATGTGTAACATCCTTCCTTGAGCCACTGAAGATATCATCTTCCCATCTGCAGATAATTTTGCTTGAAGCAAAAATTCACTCACCATATTTTATCTAAAGAATTTTGGTGGTGTTTCCAGGTAGTGAAGAACTCCTGTTTTGTGAAGATTTGACAGAAGAATTGGATTCTTTGATTCATCAAGAATCAATTGAAATTTCTGTCTGTCAAGGAATTTATCTCTCATAAGTTGGCTTTTGAAGGAGTTTGAAGATCTGGATAATTCGGCCATCTTTTAGTTTAGCTGAAGTTTTGGAGTATTCAAGATCTTTTCAGAGAGAGAGAGAGATTTTTAGATCTTTTTGGAGGAGGAGGCTTTTTGAGAGGCTTGAGAGATAGAGGCTTTTATGAGTGTGTGGACAGGCTCATAGATCTGATGGTTGAAATGGTACTAGCCTCTGATTTCTTTTGGTCATTGGCAATTAATGACCTTGACACGTGTCATTGATTTGCAACGGTCAAAAATTTCAAAATAAATGTAAAGCTTGACATTTATTTGAAAATAGAAAGAAATAAACTCTTTTAGATATAATCAGAAGATAATTACAACTGATTAACAAGAAGTGTACTTAAGGCTTTTCTAATCATGTTTTAAGTGTGATTAGCCTCTAGTCCTTTTTGTGATCAGTTTTTCTTCTCTTGGCCAGCGGCTCGGTGGGCTCCTCATCATCATCCTCGGTGCTGCTAGCTGACTCAGTTTCAGTGAACTGGAGTCTCTGTTGGGCTTGCAGCTGCTTGATTTGCTCGGTATGCAGTTTAACATGTTGCTGCAGGAACTCAATCAGTTCCACATAATGTGGATGGAGCTGGACCATGGAACTGCTGGGTTGAGCCATGAACTGGACTGCTCTTGAGTCCGCTTCCTTCCCTTCTTCAGTTCCAACAAGTTCCTCGCAAGGAACTGTGTGCGAAATATCGTCTGTCTCCATACTGCGTTGGCAGACAGCCTAATTATTTTGAGCTGATTGATCAGTTTTATCCATCACTGGATCAGCTGGAGGAATAGGTGTGGCATTCCCTTTCTGAGCAGTTGGCCCTTGTGACATGACTGTTTGGAGCTCAGCTGTCTTATCAAACTGACGAGTTTGATCAGCTGACTCTTCTGAATCTTCTGGAATGACATTGATTTCGACTTCAGTTCTGAGAGGAGATTTCTCAGAGTGAAGTTCTCTTATCACTTCATCGATGAGATCATCAACTGGATTCATTGTTCGGTCGCTTGTAGCAGCTGATTGTTGTTCAGGCTGATGGCTATGTGACATCTTCATCAATTGATTGAATAGCCATTTGTGTTGAACATGCGGATGCGACCACCTTTCTTGCTCCAGTTCAGTTGTGATGACTGGCAGGGTTAAGCAGTGAATTCTGCACAGTTCATCAAACACATCCTTCATTGATCCTTCAGCTGGATTTGAGCATTCTTTCCTCAGTTGTAGTTGCCTCATGAGATGTTTGCCTTTAGTGATACTGGCATTCTCACTGTCTGTCCACCATAGGCTCCATTCTTCTTCTCGCCTCCAGAAACTCATTCCATGAAAGGCTAGCAATGATAGAAACTGTTCTGACTGGTATACGTGCCTCCATAAAAACCAGTAGATGTACCTGGTTAAGGTGTTGAAGAGCTCCTCATGACCGGTTAGCTCATGAGCAAAATGTTGAGCCATGTGCTTCTGCGTGGTTTCATCAGCCCATTTCTTCACGGACTCTCCTTGGGAGTAAGCTCTTATATTTCCTTCGACTTGAGCCATTAGTGGGCAGGTCATTTGAAAGTAATTAGCTCCGGCTCCATTGTGAGGAATCCCTCTTGTAGGGATGATATCTTCTGGGTTGTTGCATGGAGCTGTTTCTTCAATAGTTAAGTTTGGTGGAATTGTTGGATCTGGAATAGGACTTGATCGTTTTCTCCTTCTGGACTGAGAGAGCAGTATTCTTCTCCTTCATGGTTGATTAGCTGGCTTCTTCCTTGTAGCTGATCTGATAGCAGTTGGCCTAGCTGACTGTCCGATCATGCCAGGTCTGGTAGCAACTAAACTGTGTTGTCTGAATCTTTGAGCTATTGGAATTTCGTCATAAGAGTCAGTAGTTGGCTTCTTTTCCTTGCCTTCAGCTGCAGGTTTCTTTCTTCTTGACTGATCAGTTTGTTCCAGATCAATCTCAACAATTCTGAGAGGTTTTGAGATGAAGTCATTACTGACTATTGTTTTGAATTCCTTCTCCTCAGTTATCCATGGGAACTGCTTCTCCAGAATTATGCTGACTCGGGTGATATATCCAATTCTTTGAGGGAATTTCTCACCATTCCAGCTTCGTTCAATGATATCAACGTATCTCTTCAGTTTTTCGAAGAAGTACTTTGCCCAGTTGATATCCATTCGGTTGTAGATGGCAGCGCAGATTTTATACTTTGTTGCTGTCATTTCCAATTGGCTGCCAATTGTTCCAACCATGATTTTTGAAGCAATTGCAGTGAGTACCTGGAATTCATCTTGAAACTTTGATAAAAGATGATTGCTCTTATATGATTGAGGTTCTCCTTCATTTTTCCAAAAGTCATATGCTTCCTGGAAATTCACTTGAACGTCCTCCAGCTTAAGTCCGTTGTTAGGTAGTCCAAATATGTTGCTCAGGGACTCAGCTGTTACGACAATAGCGTGTCCTCTAACCTCTGATCTGATTTCCCTAGGATTCGAAGATCCGTTTGAATTTAGATAAAATTCAGCGACTGGTTCAATGTAGATTCATTCTGGAAACACCTCCAGAAAATTTTTCAGCCTGGCTTGAGAAAGCTTTTCGACGATCATTCTGCTTAGCGGAGAAGCTTTGCAAGCTTGAAGAAATCTGGCTGGATTGAAAAATTTATCTCTATCGAGCTTATCACAGAAAGGTTTAGAGTCTTCTCCGGATTGTTGGAAATTGAATCTTCTGCGAGATGGATTTTGAGCCATGATTCTTCAAAAGAGATTGACTTGCGAAGTTAAAGAATTTGATCTTTCAAGATTGAACAAGCTTTTCACGAGAGAAAGGTAGAAGGCCAGTAACTCTGTGGTAAAAATTGGAAAGCTTATCTCGATTGTTCAGCCGACTTATTTATATAGAGAGATTTGGCTCATCCAACGGTTGTGACTCTTGGTCTCCCTAAATTCAACGGTCGGATTAGATCAATCGACCCGTCGATTGGCTTTTCATTTCTATCCGTTGGGAATTAAGGAGGAGAGAGAAGGACGGTTCAACGGTAACATTTGGATGACACGTGTTTTTACCGTTCCACTATTGAGACTTTTGAACTTATCTCTTCTCTTCAGTACTTTCTCCTTGGCTTGAAAACTGATTACGTCATCAGTTGAGTTTGGCGTTAACTGATGGTTTTTCTGTTGATCAATTCCAACTGGGATGTCTTCTCATCAGTTCCTGACTGATCTTAACTGCTCAGTTCTTCAAACAGCTGCTTCTCAGTTCAGCTGTTCTCCTTCAGCTGGTCCTCGAGCTGATATATCATTTTGAGTTTACTTCAGTTCTTATGACTTTTTCGTCAGTTTGAACAATTTGCAGCTTGTATGTTCTGCATAACTGACTGGATTATCAGTTTGAGTTTCTGAACTGATGATTCAATTGAACTGCTAGGGTAAACTGATCATTTCCAGTTTGCTTATTTCTCAGCAGCTTCTTGTATATACTTCAAACTGGTGGATTATGTGGCGAACTGATCAGTTTTTCATCTTTTTGACTCAGCTTCTTTCTTCAGCTGGAGTGGTTCCTTAGCCCTTTTCTTTCAGTTTATCATCTTCATCCTGTGATGCTAGCTCCAGCAGTCCCAACTGTATGCATAGCTCTATAAACCTTGCTTCAGGCAACGGTTTGGTGAAGATGTCGGCTATCTGCTTCTCAGTATTAACATATTTGACGCATATGTCTTTCTTCTCGATGTGATCTCTGATGAAATGGTGCCTTATGTCAATGTGCTTAGTTATTGAATGTAGAACTGGATTCTGAGATATCGCGATTGCACTATTGTTGTCACAGTAGATAGGCACTTCTTCAGTTTCAACTTTGTAGTCCTTCAACTGTTGCTTCATCCAGAGTATTTGAGCACAGCAGCTTCCAGCAGCTACATACTCTGCTTCAGTTGTTGACGTGGCAACTGAGTGCTGCTTCTTGCTAAACCAGGATATCAGTTTGCTTCCAAGAAACTGACATGTTCCACTGGTGCTTTTTCTATCAATCTTGCATCCACCAAAGTCTGAGTCTGAATATCCAATTAAACTCAAACTGTCATCTCTAGAATACCGTAATCCAAGATTTATGGTTCCTTTGAGATATTTGATAATTCTCTTAGCTGCTTCAAGATGACTTTTCTTTGGATTGGATTGAAACCGCGCACATAGGCCGACTGAATATGAGATGTCTGGTCGACTGGCTGTTAAGTAAAGTAGGGACCCAATGATTCCTCTATAGTAAGTTTGGCTAACTGATTCTTCTTCTTCATCAAGAGTTAGTTGAACTGATGTGTTCATTGGAACCTTGAGAGCTTTTCCTTTACTTACACCAAACTTCTTGACTAGCTCCTTGGTGTACTTTGCCTGGCTGATGTGAATTCCATCTTTCAGCTGTTTTACTTGGAGTCCTAGGAAGAATATCATTTCTCCCATCATGCTCATCTCGAATTCACTTTGCATCAGTTGAGCGAACCGTGTGCATAGATCTTTGCTCTTTGATCCAAAAATTATGCCATCCACATAAATATGAACCATTAAGATCTTAGTTGATCGTTCCATTCAGAATAGAGTCCGATCAATGACTCCTTTTTGAAACCCGTTTTTCAGCAAGAATGTTGTTAGAGTTTCATACCACGCTCTTGGAGCTTGTTTCAGTCCGTAGAGAGCCTTTTTAGTTTAAAGACTTGATCACCAATTTCAAAGCCTGGCGGTTGCTCAACATACACGTCCTCCTTGAGCATTCCTTGAAGAAAAGCACTCTTGACATCCATTTGGTAGACTATGAAGTTAAAGTGAGCTGCATAGGCTAGGAACAGTCTGATGGCTTCCAATCTTGCAACTGGCGCAAATGTCTCATCAAAGTCAATTCCTTCACTTTCTGAGTAACCTTTGGCTACCAGTCTAGCCTTGTTCCTTGTGATCACTCCTTGTTCATCCAGTTTGTTGCGAAACACCCATTTTGTGCCAATGACCTTCTGGGTTTTTAGCCTATCAACGAGAAACCATACGTCATTTCGTGTGAACTGGTTCAGTTCTTCTTGCATAGCCACGATCCAGTCTGAATCTTTTAAGGCTTCCTTGACGTTTGCTGGTTCAGTTTGAGAGATAAATCATGTGAATAATGCATGCTCAGTTGATCCTCTGGTCTGAACTCGACTTCTTGGATCACTAACTATCTTGTCAGTTGGATGGCTTCGGAGCCACTTAGGCAATATGGCTTCAGCTGGGTCCTCAGCTGGTTCTTCTGTGGTGACATCATCAGTTGCTCGTTCATCATTTGGCTCGGCATTCTCATTATTTCTTCCCCCTGCTTCAGCTGTGGGGTTTACGGTCTCAGCACGATTTGTGTCTTCATTGACCAAGTTGTTCTCAACTATTTTAGTGTCAGTTTCATTGCATTCTTCTAATGAAACTTCAAACCGCTCTGGAATAACGTGATCCACATAGTCCTGCGAATTTTTAGTTTCACTAGGTAGTACTTGAACTGATGTGTCTATAGTTTCTTTGTTCCTGTACTCATTAGCAAATTCATCAAATACTACATGACATGTTATTTCCACAACAAGAGTTCGTTTATTGAACACTCTATAAGCCTGTGCATGAGGAGAGTTATACCCAAAAAATATTCCCTCATCAGCTTTAGCACTAAAAGCTTTCAATTGAGTCTTGCCATTGTTGTGAATATAACATTTACAGCCAAATATTTTAAAATATGAGATAGAAGGCTTACGACCCTTGTATAGTTCATAAGGTGTCTTATCATGGGCTGCTACAATGGCACTTCGATTTTGAGTATGGCAAGCTGTGTTGACTGCTTCAGCCCAGTACCCTTCAGCTATGTTGGCATCAGCTATCATCGCTCGAGCTGCTTCCTTTAGTGTTCAGTTGCGCCTTTCAGCTACACCGTTTTATTGTGGAGTTCTTGCAGCTGAATGTTCATGAGTGATTCCAAGCTGGTTGAGGAAGTTGATCATGTGTTGATTCACAAATTCGGTTCCATTGTCGGAGCGAATCCTTTGAACTGGTCTCTCCTTCTCAGTTTGTAGTCTTCTAATCAGCGCCGTGAGCTTGTCATATGTTTAATCTTTGCTCCTCAAGAATTCTACCCATGTATATCTTGAGTAATCATCAACTACTACAAGAGTGAATCTTTTGCCTTTTGGAGTTTGAGGTCTAACTGGACCAAACAAATCCATGTGCAGCAGTTGAAGACAGTCAGTTGTTCCTGGTGGGTGATTCTTATTCTTGAAGGATGACTTCACTTGCTTCCCTTTTTGACATGGTCCGCATACACCTGTTTTCTTGTATATCTCCTTGGGAAGCCCCTCAACTAGCTCTTTCTTTGCTAGGTAGTTGATTGTCTTGAAGTTGAGGTGGTTCAGTCGACGATGCCATAGCCAGCTTGCTTCAGTTGATCGTTTTGAGAGAAAGCAAGCTTCTGAGTAGCCGGTTGACCAGTCAACAATGTACATGTTGCCTCTCCTGATGCCGGTTAGCAAGATTACTCCAGTTGACTTGTCTCTTTTGTTGCAAGAGTTTTTAGTGAATTCAACTGAGTAGCCATTGTCGCACAGCTAGCTGATGCTGAGTAATTTGTGCTTTAGTCCATCTACGTGGGAGACTCCATTTACAACTACTTTTCCTTTAACAACGAACCCTTCTCAAATGGTTCGGCTTTTGGAATTGTCTCCAAATGTGACGAGTGGACCTTTGATTTCTTCATAACCGTCGAGATCTTCTCTGTCTCCGGTTATGTGCTTGGAGTAGCCGCTATCTAGATACCAGATATCTTTGGTTTTCTTCATAGATAGGATGCTTTTGTCCTGCAAAGAAAAGGATTAGCATTTAGGGACCCGTTTCATATCGGGTCCTTTTTGGTACATTAAGCTTTTTGGAATCCAGACTTGCCAAACTTTTGGCTTCATATCACTTAAAGAGTCAACTGACTTAGATCGTTTCATCAGTTTCGACCCTCTTTCAACTCTCCTTGAGTCGGTTGAATGGTACTTGCACTGAAAGTTAGTGGGATAAAACACTTCAACTAGCACACAATTATTTTGAGTTTTTTGGGCTCTTCGATCAGGCCAATGTCTTGTGTATTTCCAGTTCATTGGATTGAATCCTTTTGGATCAGCTCTTGGTTCAATTCTGGAATCCAAATATTCATCGTAATGATGATAGGGTTGAAATATTTTTCTTTGATCTCTCCTAGAAGTGCTTTGATTGAACTGCTTAGCAGGGTAGGTTTGAGATCTAAACTGGTCTTTCTTGTCATAGTGAACTGATCTGCCAGTTTGTCTTGAGGGCATTTTATACTGAGCTGGTGGCCTTTGTTAAACTGGAGGCTTTGGACGAGTGGACTGACTTGAGTGAACTGATGGTCTTGGCTGGGAACTGGGCTTTGGCTGACCGGGTGTTTTAGATTGGTAGAACTGACCAAACTTTTTAGGCTGGGTCTGGGGATTTTTCAATATTCCCTTTCCTTTGTTTGACTCAGCTGGCTGATCCTGAGATCTCGTGAACCCTTTTAGGATACCCTTGTCACTAGGTTGAGAAACTGCTTTTCCTTTTTCTAGGGCAGTGAACTTGCTATATCCTAGCCCTGAGCTGTCAGTTCTAGTTCTTTGATGACTGAGTATTTCATCTAGAGTCTGAGATCATTTTTTGAACTTTAGGTTTACCTTTTCTTTTTCAAGGATCTCTTGCTTGAGTTTTTTATTTTCTTTCTCTAGATCAGCAGTTCTTAGTTTCAATTTCTCAAATTCTATAAGCTGGGATTCAAGATACTCTAGTCTTTCATGATCAATGCTCAGTTTCCTGACCTTGTTTCTCAGTTCATCATTTTCATCTTTCAGTTCAACATGCAAACAGGAGATTGAAGCTAATTGGTCTTCTAGCATCATAAGTTTCACATCAAGCTCATTACTAGAGACAGTTGCTTCATTGATATGGTAAAAAGAAGTTTGAGAGTCAGCTGTACTAACCTCTTCATCATGGTCAGCCATGAGGCAGAATAATGTTTCATCATCATCTGAGCTGTAGCCGTCAGAATCGATTCCAGAAGGATAGTCTGAATCATCCAGCACAGCATTCTCGAGATTTGCGACCATTGCTTTTCTTTTGAAGAAGCTTCTTTTTACCGTGGCTTTCTTGTCTTCGGGGAGTTCTGGACATTCGAACCTGTAATGTCCTTGTTTATGACAATGAAAACATTCTCCAAGATTGCGATTGCCACTCCTGAATAGTTCAGCTGGCCGTTCAGCTGGTTGGTAGGCTTTTTCAGCTTTTGGGATTTCATCAGTCTGAGGTGAAACTGATTGTTTATCCCGAGCTCTCTTCAAATTTTTGAGCAACTTGGTAACTGATTGAATCTGATCATTGATGTCCTCAGTTAGATTTTCCTTCTTTTCAGTTGCCTCCCTTTTCCGTTTAGTTGAAGATCCGCCTTGGTTTTCTTTGGCTGGTGAGCTCCTAGGTCGGAAGTTGTTTCTTCCTCGAGCGTCTCTAAACCTGGGCCTTTCGCTATAGAAAGCTGCGTCTTGAGCTGATGATGTCGACGCCTCTCTTTTTCAGTTTAGACTGTACTCATGAGCTTTAAGAGAACCAAATATTTCTCTTGGAGTGATGCTGTTTAGGTTTCTTGACTCCTTTGTAGCTATCACTTTCATATCCCATTCGTCAGTGAGATTATCCAATATTTTGGAATTCATCTCTGAATTGGGATAATTTCTTCCAAGGTTGTTCATCTCACTGATGATGCCTAGAAATCTAGTTTCAAGGCTTGAGATGGACTCTTCTGCCTGCATTTTGAAGGATTCATACCTGTCAACCGCCAGTTGGAGCTTGTTTCCTTTTATAGCTTCGGACTCTCTGCAAAGATCTGCTAGTAGATCCCATATTTCTTTGGCAGTTGTGCAATTCTTGGTATCCTTCATACGATCTTCATCTAGAGTTTGGAATAATGCAGCTTGGGCAACGAACTCTAGATTCTTCAACTTCTTCTCTTCACTGGTGAGAAGATTAGTTGGCTTCGGGATCCTTGCTGGTTGATTGATATCAACTATGTTAGCATCATTGTCCATCATGATGATGATTGGACCTTCTTCAATGACTTCCCACATATTCTCATGAATTGAGCAGAGATGAGCTTTCATTCTCCTACTCCAATTATCATAGTTCTCAACTGAAAACAAAGGTAGCTTATGGTTTCCCATAGCTGGAATGTTAGCACAGATAATTAGATTTGATTCAGTTGATCTGCAGAAACGGCTGATCCTTAGAATCAACCACTCTGATACCACTTGTTGGTCCCGGTCGAGTCGGTATCAGTTTAGAGGGGGGGTGAATAAACTGATTCAAAAACTTTTACTTTAGATGCGGAAAATAGGGTCCTTTGACTCGCTTGAAGAAATTTATCTATGCACCAAATTGATAATCAGTTGAGACAGTTTGAGTGCAACTTGTGTGATGTTGTGTGCAGTTAGAGATATGCAATGATCAATAGGTACAGCACACAAGAGATTTATAGAGGTTCGAAATCTCAAACTTCTATGTCCTCTCTTCCTTCCGCAGAAGGGCAACTTCACTATATAACTTGAGTTCATTTACAAATTACACAATGAAGGACAGTTGGCTGAACCTGGTAACTGCTCGCTACCTCAGCTGGTCGACGGCTCATACTTGATGTCCCTAACTGCTCGCTAGGAAGGTAGGTGCTATTGTCGTCTTTGCAAGGTTTTAGATCTCTTTCGATCTTCAAGAGGTTAGTCTTGAACAAAGGGGTATCAACTGATGTGCTCCTTTGATTGAGCTGAGTAGTTGATCTTGAGTAGCTGAAAACTAAGAAGGCTGCCCTGGCTGGTTTGTCAACAGTTGGCTGGATGTCTTGATTCAGTGAATTCTTCTTCTCAGTTTGACTTTCGCAGTTTCTATCAAACGTTGCACTTGAGCTTGAGTGGGAGGGAGAAAGAAAAAGCTCTGCTTGTATATGCGAAGGTTGGCAAGAGGTTATGTTTGCGAAAAGTTAGTAAAACTCTGATTCACCCGTCTTTTATAGAGGAGTGATTTTATGACCGTTGAGCTCCATTGTCCATTTGATCAGTGGCTCGGTTGGCTCATCAATGGCATGTGGTCTTAAATGATCGCTTGGATCATATGGTTGAAGTAGCCGTTACTCTGCCAATTGATCTTCATTGAATTCCAGGATCTTTGAAGGATCATTTATTCCAAGATACGCTGATCTAAGCAATACACTCTAGGAGTCTTCTGGCTTCAGCTCTCTTGGCAGTTTGGAATTTCAGTTGGCAGTTTTGGATTTCTTAGCTAAGTCACATTATCGTCCCAACTATCAGTTCTGAGCTTCTCAACTGAGTCTGCCTGTTGCTCCAAATGGCAGTTCTGGACTTATCAGCTGAGTCTGGCTATCGCTCCAGTTGGCAGTTCTGGGCTTGTCAGTTGAGATTGGCCATTGCTCCAGTTAGCAGTTCTGGGCTTGTCAGCTGAGATTGGCCATTGCTCCAGTTAGCAGTTCTGGGCTTATCAGCTGAGATTGGCCATTGCTCCAGTTGGCAGTTCTGGGCTTGTCAGCTGAAATTGACCATTGCTCCAGTTGGCAGTTCTGGGCTTGTCAGCTGAGATTGGCCATTGCTCCAGTTGGCTACTGTCAGTCTCTGGCATAAACTGATATTCTATCAGCTTCTTCAATCTTTGGTCAACTCCTTTCTCCCTCAGTTCAGCTGACTCGATTGTCAGCTTGCTTTGATCGGTATGATTCCTCAGCTAAGTTGAACTTTAGACTGGATGACGTGTCTTTCAACTTGTGAGTCATTCTTCAGATTAGTTGACTTTGACTCTTCTAGAGTTCTTCTTCGATGATGCCCTGGGCTGATCAGCTTCGATCTACAGCTTGAATTTTGGTCAGTTTTTCATAAATAATTTTGACATCTCATCAAAACCTGATCTAGGGGTTCCTTGATAGTTTTTCCTAACAATTGTCAAAAGAAATAACAAATTTGTCAAAAATTATTCTCTGTGATAGAATTGTTGATTGAAAAGAAAGGAAAAATAAATTTAGATTGCATGAAAATAGAAAATGCCATGAAATAAGAATATTAGCTAGTATGCATAAATAATATTGTTAAGGTTAAAAACACGGGCTGCTAATGAAAAAAAACACCTGGTGGAAAAAGAGATAATAAAAATAATCCAAAATCTATTTTTCTACAAAAATCGATGGAAGAAATAATTAGATTTGTCGAATTATTCTCTGCGATGGAATTGTTGACTGAGAAGAAAGAAAAAATAAATTCAGATTACATAAAAATAGGAAATCCCATTAAATAAGGGATTGGATATTCTAGATATATTTTTAGATTACTACTATACCATCAATGTAACTTCTTTTTTTTTTTTGAGCAAATCAACGTAACTTATTAAAATTATAAAATAATTGCATTTTTAACCCTATTTTTTTAGATCAATCTTGACTGTGGAAAATATTTGGATAGGTAGCTTAGATTGGTTTCTAGTTTCTACATGAGAATTAGGTTCTCATTTGAACTCTCATATATATATATATATATATATATATATAGGTTTCGGTTCCAGAAAGAACCACACCTTAGGTGAGAATCGAGAACCAATTTGAGTCATAGATCCAGTATATTAGGACGGTCTAGATCTGCTCCAGATTTTAAAAAATGCAGTGGCAATCTCGTAATATACATCTAACTTCGCTGCCCCTGAATCTTAGTAAGGGTAAAATCGAAAAATATATGAATACTCAAAATTTACGTGTATATTTTTTAATTTAGGGTTTTAATTAGCACTGTCATGACCTTTTTTCGCACTGTCATGACCTTTTTTAGCACTATCATGACTTATTTTAGCATGACTCTTTTTTAGCATTAGTATAAAAAAATGTCATCGACATTGCAAAAAAACCACGAACAAACACTGCTACATGTTGAATTATCAATATATGAATACTCAGAATTTACGTGTATATTTTTCAATTTAGAGTTTTAGCACTGTCATTTCCTATTTTAGCACTGTCATGGCTTTTTTTAGCATTATCATGACTTATTTTAGCATGACTTTTTTTTTAGCATTAGCATAAAAAAATGTCATCGACATTGTAAAAAACACGAACAAACATTGTTACATGTTGAATTATCAATATATGAATACTCAGAATTTACGTGCATACTTTTCAATTTAGAGTTTTAGCACTGTCATTTTCTATTTTAGCACTATCATGGCTTTTTTTACCATTGTCATGACTTATTTTAGCATGAATTTTTTTTAGCATTAGCATAAAAAAATGTCATCGACATTGTAAAGAAACCACGAACAAACATTGTTACATGTTGAATTATCAATATATGAATACTCAGAATTTACGTGTATATTTTTCAATTTAGAGTTTTAGCACTGTCATTTCCTATTTTAGCACTGTCAAGACCTTTTTTAGCACTGTCATTGCCTTTTTTAGCATTGTCATGACTTATTTTAGCAGAATTCCTAAATTACAAAAATACCCTTAATTCATTAAAAAGTCGCTAATATTACAAATATGCCACCGTGTTTTTTTCAATCTTGGGACAGATCTTGACCGTCAATATAAGAGTGATCCGTGGCTGAAATTGGTTCTCAGTTCTCAAATGAGTGTGTAGTTCTCACATGATCCCATATATATATATATAGGGAAATGATCAAATATGAACCAAATCCCCCCGTGAAAACCTATGAACCAATCCTAACCTTAGATTTGATTAGATCTAATGACCATAATTTAGTCAAAGTAAGGCGGCAAACTTGTAATATTTGAGAACTTAATGAAGGCGGGGTTATTTTCGTAATTTAGAAATATGGTTATGTTTTTTCGGAGTTTGGACCCAATTCTCGGAATTAAATAGACATCGCTTTAAAACTGTTGTCTTTTCTTGCGTTGTATTAATATGCTAACATGAAATATTTATATTGCTAACATCAACAGATTTTGTTGCTAACATGAGGTAGACTCATATTGCTAACTTGACGAGATCATAATATTAAATTGACACGTATTAAACACTACACATATAACATTGGATCACATTTAAAATAATATTGTGTAATGTGTGTAATATCATTCATACATACAACATATTGCTAATATGTTAGAGAATATACATACTGCTAATATGTGACTAATAATTTGCTAATATGTTAGTAACATGTTCCTAATATGTGAATAATGATATGCTAGTATGACTTAAATTCTCAAATATTACAAGTTTTCAAAATAATATTAAGCATTGATAAAATTATAATTGTTTATGAACTTAACTATATATAGCTCATACTTTAACTTTTTTTCTTATGAAAGCAACTTAAAAATCAAAGTCGTGCATAAAAAATTTCATGTTAGCAACATAAACACAATATATGAGTAATATTGTGATATCATATTAGTAAACGCAAAATCTCCTGTGCATCTGTTACTAACCCTAGCCGCTCATCTCTCTCTCTCCCAATCTCAATCTCAATCTCGATTCTTTACCAGTTTCTGCAACCCGTAGCCGCATCATCCCCACCGCGATTCTTCACCATTTTCTGCAACCCGTAGCCGCCTCATCTCCACCGCCACATCTCCACCGCGATTCCAAACCCTAGCCGCCTCATCTCCGCCGCAAGATCTCCTCCACGATTTCAAACCCTAGCCGTCTTCCTAACCCTCTCTGGCGTCCATACTTGCTCCGGCCTTCGGTGGTTCGCCGCACGACTGCGCTTCTCAGGTTTGTCTATCTCTGTCTCTATATCTCTCTGTCTTTCTCTAGATTTATCCTCCATTTTTTAAAGGGCATATTTCATATTACTCCCCTGTGTTTTCGTGAAAAATCAAAAAATCCCCTGTATTAAAAAAATAGTCTTAAAACCCCCTCTGTTATGTATAATTCATCAAAAAAGCCCCCTTTTTTGAGAAAATATATTACATTTGCTAAAAAAAAGTGTATGATTCTTATTTTTACATTTTTTGTTATAGATAAATATATTTTATATCATTTAAAATTTTTAGTATTTGGTTATACTACTAATATTTAGCTATTTTGATAATTTCCTATGTTACGTATTTTTTTACATATAAATATATTTTATAGTATTTAAAAATTATAGTATTTGGTCAAACTATTATTTTAAAAAATTAATTATATTTAGAAAATAATACAAAAATTGTAAAAATAAGAATCATACACTCTTTTTTAGCAAATGTAATACACTTTCTTAAAAAGGGGTTTTTTTGATGAATTATACATAACAGAGGGGGTTTTAAGACTATTTTTTTAACACAGGGGGTTTTTTGATTTTTCGCGAAAATACAGGGGAGTAATATGAAATTTGCCCTTTTTTAAAATTGTTCTTCATCAATTGAATGGAATGGGAATATCATCCCTAATTTGGGGTTTAATTTCAAATCTCTTTTTAATTACAGCCTTTAGATTATTTTTTTATTTTTTTATTTTTTCAGATTTTCCCCCATTTCTTATTGATGCTCGTGTTTTATGTATAGAGTGATTTTATTTTATATTTTATTTGTGTGTTTTTTTTTGTATAGAGTATCAATATTGATGTTGATTAGTACCAAATCATATGCTTACAAGTATCAGATTTTATTTTATGTTTTATCTGTGTGCAATTTACAATTTTTTTGTATGGAGTATCAATCTTGAAACAGAATTGTACTATTTTAGTTGACTGTATGTATCAAAATTTGAAGTATTGTGTTGTATAGTATGGTATGCTTTTTATATGTGCATGTATGGGGGTTTGATTTTTATATGCATTTTGGTTTAGTTAGTGTTATTGATTTATATGTCTATATTTTTATTATCGTGTGGTGTAGTATCACTCTGTAGGCTTATTAGTACCATTTTATATGCATAGTAGTATCAAATTATTTCATACAGTAATTATGTAATCTATATTTTTCATAGTTTGTGTGTTTTAATATTTGGTTTCATTGACTTATATCAGGTTTGCTCAATGAAGAAAAAGTTGTCCAAGAAGCAAGAAGCTTCCAAGGGTGTGAATGTCACCGCGAAGTGTTTAATGTTTTATGTTTTGGGTTTTTTTTTATCGTGAAGTCTGTTGATTTAAGATTCGAAGTGTATAAGATGGTGCTTGCATTCATGAACAGGAAGAAGAAGTGAGTGAGAAGTTTATATGTATTTTTTGGATATTTGTGGTGTTACGCTGGATATTTGATCAAAATTTAGGAATATTTTGATGTGGTACTTTGGATTTGTTAGATGTGTTAGATTTGGTTGTTTGGATTTGGTGGTTTTGGTTTGTTTACATGAAGTTGGTTATAATGTTGGAGATGGGTTGAAATATTGTTCTTGTTTTATTTTTGTGAGATGTATGTTGGTGAATAGATGTTTTTCTTTTATTTATTTTGATTGAATGGAATGGTGGTTCTGTATGTAGTTTACAGGTTGATGTTGAATTTTGTCCTTTTAATAACTAGCATAACCTGTATTAAACAAGACCTATATTTATTCACACATACAATCGCAGTTCTAATTGTTAATCTATATAGTATCAAATCTTCAATAAAAAAGTAATTGTTGATTCCATGTTAAGGTGTAATTTTGATATACGTATATTGATTTTAAGGAAAGTCAAATTTGTTTTCAGAAATGATATTAGTATCATTCGTGTATTTATAAAGCATCACATTTAAAAAAAAATAACAATACATCCTGAAGAGTATCATTTATTTAGCGTAAAGGTATTAATTGTAAAACAAAAACGTATCATTTTTAGAAACAAATGTAATATCAGTTTAAGAAGGATCTTAAAATCATCGACAGAGAAAGAGTGTCTTGTATCTTTTTTGCTTCACAATATATCAAGTTTAAAGGACTCCCTTTTCAGCTCATACATATAGAATGTGCAAAACAAAGCAGGCTAGAATCAATTACCTAACACCATTGCAACCTAACTACACAGGAGTGCAAAAAAGGACAAAACACAAATAAATGCAACTGCTACTAGCTAATGTATCCATTGTAGCTTTAGTTTCTACTACATGTGGAGAAGTTCCATTTCTTCTTAAACTTCACAAGAGTAATCAACATTTTTTATTCAAATTGAACTCTTAAAACATCTCAAGATAAATTTAAAAAAATGAGCAATCTTCAATCCAATAATCTGCAAAATAAATTTAACAAGTGAGTTACTCAGATAGAACAGGTACCATTTAATAAGCATGAAAGTATCAATTGTGCTGAAGACAGGTATCAACCTGATATCGATCTAAAACAAACGAGGGTTGGGTGGGAGTCTTGGAGCCAAACTCACTCAACTAATTTGAGCTTCCTTCAACATTGCTCCTCTTCTTTCCAGCCAGTTTAGTAGCAATCAAAGCTTTTCCATCAAGAGCAAGCCTAACAAGACCGAAATCTGCTACTTTAGCCCTCATATGAATCTCAAGTTGTAATATTCATTGCTCTAATTCTAAGAAGAGTACATTCTATCTTTCCAGTTGAACAGAAACCTGCTGAGTGTGCCCTGAGGCATGTATTCGTACACAAGCAGCCTCTCATTTTTGTCTAAGCAATAACCCAAAAGAGCAACCAAAAATTGTACTTAAAATACAAAGCTAATATCCTTAGTAAGCAATGTGTAGGAATGATAATACCCGACATTTTTAACTTGCACCTGCAACAACGTCATCACCCATAACAAGTTGAAGATTCAAGATTATGATGAATACATTGAATTCATATTCATATAGGGGGAATTAATTATTAATGAATTGAAATAGCAACTACATCAATCTCAAGTTGTAGTATTCATTGCTCTAATTCTAAGAAGAGTGCATTCTAAAATGCTTTGAGCTGCAAAATTGTGGGTGATTTCAGCAAACATAAACACTCGATTAAATAAGCATAATTTACCAACACTAATTTAAGAACTCGAATTCAACAATCAGAGATCCAGACAAGGTCACAGTATCACCTAATGTGCACAAAAGTATCAATTAAAATATTGTACAGTGTCAGAGTCATGGGGGTAAAACCTGATCAGTTTATGTAAAAATTTTACCTCCGTATCATGCTCGTATGGGGATTGCCTCACTGTTAGAATCATCAATTATCACAAAAGATTTCGAATAATTTCCCACATTCATGTTAATTTCATCCATCCTAAGCAATATACACATCCAAGTATATTTTTCAAATTCCCAAAAAAAATTTCGAAAATCTAAACTATTCAATTCTAAGAATCTGAAAATTAAATTTCCCAACTACAATGACCACAATTGAATAGGTTTGCTTGAATTCTAGAGTGTTACCTTGAAATTTTCGAGCTTGACAAAAAATTGAATCAAAATTGAATTTCTTCAATATATAATGTAATGTCTCTGTCCTAGCTTCCGGCGCGGTGGTGCTGGCCTTCCGGCGGCGGCGCTGATGATGGCAGCAGTCGGGTGAGATCGCCGATCCTCTCTCGCCGTCGTGTGCTCGTCCTCTACGCTGTCTCTCGATTCTCTTCTCTTTCGCTCTCTCTCGCGTTGTTTTTTCTGTTTTTCCTTTTTTTTTAGGTTAGGCATGGGTTGGATCCGGGTTCATGGGCCGACCCGTCTCATGGGCCGGCCCATGCACCTTATGCACAGGAGACCAGCCCATTAGTAAATGTCTGACAGTTACGAGTTGAATATACGTGAAAAAAAGTTTTTGTATTTTTCATCAATTTTTGCTCAAATAAACATATGCACTATGGATCTTAAATGAAAGAGCATGAAAAAATCTTTAATTTGATATATTTTTTGCGTAAATTAGATAAAAAACGAGTAAGTCATGATTATTTAAAGTTTTTAAGAATTTTTTAAAAGATGATGACATCACTTTATAAAAAAAAATCTGGAATTATCTCTTATATTTCGAATTTACATATTCACAGCTATGCCACCGCCTTTTTATCCACCTTGTCATCAAAATCGTTGAATTTGATTAGTTCCTAGATTCTGACGGAGGATTGGCCTATTTGAACACACACACACACAATTAATCTTCACTTAAAAGAATCTTAAAATTTAGTGTGCAACTTGTAAAATGAATATGGAATCAACGATTATTCTATATCAAGTAATAGCCGAAATTCAAGTCAAGTTTGCAGTAAAGCCCAAAACCAAGAATTTGGATGTTAAACGTGCCATAAATATGAAAATAAAACAAAATCACAAAATTCTCATTTTCCAACTAACTTACACATAGCAACAGCGTAAAAAACGACATATGCGAATTCGAAAATCACATCCACCAAATTTCATGAAAAAGAGAAAAGAAAAAAAGAAGTATAATAAAGAACACACAATATATAAACATACTAATATTAATTATTGTTTTTTTAAAGAATGAAGCTACAATAATAATAATAATACTAATACTAATAATTAGTATCCCAAGGGGAGTTTCCACAAGTCAGAGCAATCTCCATCGCCGTCGTCTACCGACGACCTATGATCATGGGCCGACAGAAGCCCAAATGCCGAGTCCGGGCCCTGCATGAGGTTGAGCGTGACGTGGCCTCGGTTTTCCGGCGCGGTGGTGGCGCCCCAACTCGATCTCAACTTGTAGTTCTCCATCTGAGTCGCATTGATGAGCTGCCGATTCTCGGCGATGAGCTCGCGGAGGGCGGCGCTGCACCTCGCCGGAAGATCGGGACACGTGGAGACGTTCCACGGACCGGAGTTCGTAGGTGACAGAAGAGAGAGAGCACAGTCGCCGTAATTCACTAAGTGTGGGTGTCTTCCTGTACCCATCATCTTTATTTCTGCACCCATGCCATCAATAGGGTAAGGATCATCTCACACATCGATGTGTGAGATGATTATATGATCAAACACCAATAAGATTATATATATACTTCTAATCTCAATATGGGCCTTCATTTATTTAATGATGATATATGGTATTTTATACCATTTATGGGGATGGTTGTCGCATTTATGAAAATAAAATATATTTTTATGTATAATCGAATTTGGAAAACCTGTAGCATGCCCTGATTTAAAGGACATGGGCAAATTTAAATCAAGTTATATATATGTGAACTATTAATTTATTGCAGGATTTATATAAGCAGAACTAAATTAAATTACATTAACACACAAAATCCATGATGTATCTATATATGTGTTATTAAGTCCTTAGAGAAAAAGCACTAATTAATGTGAAGATTATAAGGTTTAGTGAACACAAATTTTAAAAGTTCAGAAGTCAATAGCCTAACAAATTCCATTTGATTGAAATACATTTAATTATAGTTTCGCCTATATATATATATATATATATATATATACTGAATGAAATAAATTTGATTATAGTTTACATGAATATACAATCCAAATTAAATAATGCAGATTAAAGAATTGCCTCGGCCGGTAGGAATAGGCTGTGTCTTAAATGTGTCCCTATAATACATATAATGGTTGATTTAGGCAGAGAGACATTGAATTGAAGAAGGCGAATTAGAGAAGCATGAAAAAAAAATGGCAAGAGTTGATGCGATATATGATTAATCAAATTAAAAGAACAGAGAGAGAGAGAGAGGGAGAGAGGGAGAGAGAATGACTTGGTTCGAGGTGAGAGTTTGCTTTAATATATGTTTGATTAAGATGTGACGAATAACATGCATGTGCGTTGTACTTTGATCGCGTAACAATTCCAAGATCCTTGTCAGTTATAAGTGTGAAACAACAGTTGGAAATTAAGGTGAAGATTAAGGAATGGTGGGAATTAATTAAGAGAATGAATTACCTTGATAATGTTTCCTAGCAATAGAATTATGTTCTTGAGAACTCTTTCTTCTTCTCTCATTGTGGCCCGCCAATCTCCTTCTACAACTCCTCTTCGCTTCATCGAACTCCGCCACCGCATGAAACCTGTTCCCACGTAGATGCTACACTCGGTTAATTACACTCTTTAATATTAATTTGCATATTGTCATACAAGTCGGAAAAAACTATTCATGCTACACTTGGTGAAATGAAATACCAGTAGTCTATATATATATGTAAACTAACAATAAAAAATAATATATATATATATATATATATATATATAGACCTGCTGCACTGTTGGCAGAAGCGTTGTTCAATTCCAAGAACCACCACTTTTGGAGCTTTTGCGTGCATTTGACAGACCTTATGCCGTCGGTGGTAGTCCTTGGCATTCACCAGCACCGCCTCGCATCCCTCTACCTGACACAGCGGCACCACCGCGTCCGCCGGCGATGAAGGCACTCCGGCGGCTGCGGTACCGACGCACGACTTACCTTTCTTCGTGATGGAGAAGGGCCCCACTCCCGCCGCTGCATCCGGCGGCGTAGTTAAATCCTCGAAGTAGTGCCTCTTTCCGAGCTTCAAACAGGTCAAATGCGGGTCGGGATTGCAGTAATGAGAAGAAGAAGAAGAAGAAGAAGAAGAATATCCGGTGGCGGAGGCGGCAGCGGAGGCGGAGGTCTTTTGTTGGTCGTGCAACACGATGAGCGGCTGGAAGTCAGGTAGAGGCGTGTAAAAGGTCCATTCTGGCCTTGACGCGGCAGGTGCAGGTGCAGTAGAAATAGGAAGGTCCCAGGAGGAGTCCCATGCATGAGTGGGGGCGAAACTACCATTATGCCCTCGGATTGTGTTGGTGGTACTACTGCCATTACTGTTGTTGAACAGAGTCCAATAATATTCCATCCCCTCCCCCAATTTTCCCTGTGTTTTGGTAGTAGCAGTAGTAGTTAGGGGAAGCTAGTACATGAGAGAGAGAGAGAGAGAGAGAGAGAGAGAGAGAGAATGAAGAAATAATGGTGCAGCAAAAACTTGGGATCTGGTTGTTGTTGTTGTAAAAGAAGAAGAAAAATTGGAAAGAAAAAAAGAAAAGTGAGAGAGTGAGAGATTAGATTGATGTGGGAGATCGAATGAGAGGGGACAGTTGTAGTTGTAGGGGTATGGTTGCAACTGTGTTCTACTCCAATGGGGTTATGTTCTTATAGAAAAAAAGCTGCACTTGTTGCAGTCTGATGAGGGAGAAAATAACTACTCTTCTATAATTATTATTTTTACCAACTCCATATGGATAACAATATTTTGCGTTAAACACTATCATCTATACAAATACTCAAAAGTAAAAATCAGAAATATAAGGCAAAAACATGAGATATATATAAGCTTATATCATACGGTCAATGTTTTTTACCGAATCAAACACAGGTCAACACGGTTGACTCGGTCAACTCGTAAAAAAGAAAAATGGTAAAATAGGTGATATTTTTTAATGATACTTTTTGAATTTTGAGTGATACATTTTAGTGTTACGGTTGATACTGATTTTCACAATTTTTTTTATTTATTTATTTTGACTGATACTTTTTAAGGATACAAGTGATACTTTTTAGTGTTACGGTTGATAATAATTTTGAAAGATTTTTTTATTGGAGTTGACCGGGTCAACGTGCGTTTCCGACGTTGATTGGTCAACACGTTGATCCGGTCAATGTGTCTGATGGTGCACCTATGCACAAATGTTTCTAGAAATATAATGCTTTGAACAGTACCCTAAATTATTTCGCCAACTTTAAATGATTGCTTATATTTTTATCAGGTTTAATTAGTTAGTTTTGATTTTTTTTCTAGATCTAATTCGATTTCCATTTTTTTTCAGATCTAATTAGACCCCGAACTTTTTTATTAGGTTTAATTGGATTATTTATTTATTTATTTATTTATCTTTCAACCGGCTCAGTTGGATACTTGGATCATTTCAATAGCCCTATTAGTAATAGTTAGTATTAAACTTTTAAGTTGAAATTTCTACATTAAATCTAAAGATCCATTGAAATTTTTGAAAGAGATGGGCAGGAGTATTTTTAATTGAAGGTAATGTTATTTTTCAATGGTCGACGACAAACTCTCGTACGAGGGATATCAAATTCATTAAGGCCCCGTTTGGTTCGGATGATAGGATAGATAAGATTAATAGAATAAAGTGGGATTGCACTGTTTGGATAAAAATAATCTTGGTTTGAATTACTTGATTACAATTTTAATGATTTAAGATAGATAGTCAATATTTTGTTTGGATTGAATGATTAAGATTAAAATGTTAGGAAATATCTGAATTGCCCTTCATATAATATATTCATTTATAATTATTAAAGTTATATTTTTCTATTAAAAATGCTTGAAATCATGAAATTGAAAATATTTGATGCACATAAATAATTTACTAAACATTGGGAAATAATGACAAAATTAGGAAAATAGTTTCTTCTTCACAAGTCCTCTTTTAATTACGTATTAGTATTCACATTAATATTATGTTTACAGATAAATATTCTCATAATAATTAGGGTTAATAGACTCTAATATGACAATCTTCTCATTTTTTTTTATTTTTCACATAACGTTTCAATTTTTACAATAATGCCACAACTTTATCTCTTTGTTGGAATTAAGCCATAATAATGAAAATTAATCTGACGTGGCCTAAATTTTTACACATATACACTCTTAATTTGACGTAGCATAAATGAAATTAGAGTATCTCTCCCATGCAATGTACAGATGCGATATATATACTTTTATTTGTTAGAAATTATAATTATAAAAAATGTAATAAAAATATTTCAACAAAATAAAGTAAATTTATAACTTTCTGAATTATAGAAAATTTTAAATTATTCAATTTTTTTAATTATAACATACATTTGTGTTCACTATTAATTTGATGTGGTATAAATTAAACTAGAATATCTCCCGTGCGATGCATAAATGTGATGTGTATAATTTTATTTGTAAGAAATTATAATTATGAAAAAAATAAAAATTATTACAACAAAATAAAAATTATTTCTAATAAGATTATATTAGTAATTTTACAAATACATGGGAAATGATAAATTTAATCACCCAAAAAATGGGGTGATGAACAATTGCCCAATTGAGTGATTGGAGCCCGGGTCCGTCATCAATTTCCAACTCCAATCCTTCAAACCAAACAAATAATAAGGGGAGATAATTTTATCAATCCCCACTAAACTACCCTAATCAACCAAACCAAACAAGTCAAGAGGAGGGCCAATTAAAAAAAAAAAAAAAAAAGGAGGGCCAATTAGGGATCTCATTTTGAAAGTTTAAGAATTCCCCAATAAGAATTTAAGTGTCCATTTAAAAGTAACAAAATATCTTAGCGTCCCATTTATATATTTTCCCAAATATAGTTAAATATCTTTAAATTATAAATATATTATTGACAGATGATCTGAAATTGATGAGTTGTGTAACGTCTGACACAAAGTGTTGTGATATTCTACTCGAATTTCGTAATGTTGCTCTCAACTCTTTACCTCTATATGTAGGATATTTGTATATTGTATGGTTTTATTTTTTAGTTCTAATTAATATTTAGTTCATAATATTTCTGGATGTAGTTTACCAATGGGCTGTTTGGTTTGAAGGATAAATTTTGATTGATAAATTTATCCGACCCAATCCAACATTTGGTTCATCGAATTCGGATCCGGGATTAATATTGAGCCCGACATTTTATTCTACATTCAGGAATTTGCTTACTTCAAGGATTTACAATTGAGTCGATAGATAGTTTAGAGGATGAGATGATGGATAAATCATATCCCACCTGTTTAGGTGGGATACATATCCCACAAATAGACACACAAAACTCATTTATCATGGGTTTGTGTTATCCTTTAATATCATGCAAAGTAAATATAGGATAACTTATTAATCCACCCTTATCCATCAAAGTAAACAAGACCTCAATTGATTAATAATCTCTCCACCACCCATCAGATTAATAATCAACCCTAATGGAATATGATGTTAAACGATGAAAATATCCTTTTTCTTTCTCCTTGATTTTTTCCTTCTCCCTCTTTCCACAGCACCATTCTACCATCTTATACACCATTACCTGCCACTCAACACCAGTCCATTGTCAACAGACCCATGTCGACGGCATTTGAAAGCACCACATAATTAATGGGTAAAGGGTCAAAAAAATACTCAAACTATATGTCGAATCATAACTAATCGTACGAATCATTTTTTGGCCCAACTACATGCTTAAACTATTTAAAAAGAACAATCGCCCTCCTAAACTATTTAAAATAGAATAAATTGACACTTGAAGTTAACACCGTTAATTTTTTCATTAATTAAAATGTGTCAAGCTCAATTATATCACCTATAAATTCTGATCGGACAAATTGAAACCATTATTCTAGACTCACGCTTTTCTCAAATCGTTTTTGGAGTTCCACATCTTTACAATGATTTTTTTATATATAAATATAACTACATTTTTACTAAAAAAAAATAAACAAACACTTTATGATTTAAATAAAAATTATTGTAACCATTTAAATTATTAATAAAAATATTGTTATTGTGGTAAATTTTATTACGAGTTTATTTCATAATTAGTTTTATAAAAAATAACTAAGATTTTATTAAAATTACTAAAAAAATATTTTAAAAATATGTGGAGGGGAATTTAAGTATATTGTCATATTTTAATCTCAATCATTCACTCCAAACATAATATTGATAAATTATCCTAAATTATTAAAATTACAATCAAATAATCCAAACACAATATTATTAATCCATGAATAGTGCAATCTTACCATATCCAATTAATGTTATTTATCCCATCAGACAAACCAAACGGGCCCAAAAGAATTGGTTTTTAATCTTTTAGAGTTAGGCTTGATAAAATAATATATAATTATTTTAGTTTTATTATATTTATTGGTGGAATTCGTAATTGGAGTCTTATTTATATTTTTATTTTTTTAATTGAGAGAAGGGTGGGCATTGAATATCAGAATATGTCAGTCTTTACACATAGATTATAGATATCTCCATAGGTTGATCCCTCATGTATAGTTGAAGTTGTAATTATGTCTTGTGTTCAGTTGAATTCAAATGTTTTATAGAAGGTAGGGTGTTCATGTAGAGTTTTACATTGGATCGTTTGCTCTAATTTTCGATGTGTGTGCTGTATTATCATGTGATTACTTTAAAAATCATAAATTTTGGATATAGTTGTAAATTTAACACGAATTTTAAAACTAGACAATTAAAACATTAATTTTTAACTTGAGTATTATACGACATTCCAAATTTTTGCAAAACAACTTTACTTCCAATTCAACCGTCAACCTTGCCCGTCACTTCAAATCTATCATTATTCCACCATCAATTTTCCAAAAATTTATTTCATTGATGTAAGTGTGAAATTCAACTTTTCTGACATCCTTTTTCAAAAATTGATAGTCAAACGACAATGAGCTCGGAGAGACAAACAAATTATTAGAAGGTCAATTTATTTTATAAAAATTTAGGCATATTGAATAGAACTCAAATTTAAAATTGTTTAAATTACTTACTTTTACAATTCACGTTAAATTTTATAATTATATATGCTACAAGTTCATGATTGCTATTGCTAAGGAAATTAAGTATCTTTTATTTTTTTATTTTACGTCGAAGCTTCTTTGTTCATTCTTGAAATTAAAGTGACATATTGTGATAGAAAAATAGCCATGTATATAATTACTGTGAAATAAAGATAAACAGAATTAGGAGAAGGAAGTGTGGTGGGTCCAAATTAAGGCAAGCAGTTGTTATTGAAATGATTTTTGATTAAAATGGTCAGATCACAGGTCAGAAGTGTTGGACACATAACAGAGGGAAATAAATACTACCCCATAAAGAAATTATGATGGGACATGAGAAAATACTGTGTACAAACATGACCCAACAGAGAGAGAGAGAGAGAGTATTTTATTACTTCGTCTAACTCTAAGAATGGAAAAATATGAGGTATCTTACACCAATTGCACCATTTCCTTACACTTTATCCAGTTTATTATTTATTTATTTATTTTAGAGAGGAAATCTAGTTTTTGTTGGTTGAATTCTTTTCCTAATAAATGAGTTTAATTCATCACAGTTCATGGGTGATGAAACAAAGGAAAAAAGTATGTAGGACAAACTCATTGGGAGGTATATTTCATAAGTACATCTATGGAATTAGAGCAGAATTAATGAGAACCATAAGTAGTAGAAAAAATAAAAAAGAAGGTTGTAGCAATCAAATAGAGAGAATTAAATTAAATATATATGTCCCAAGTCTTAAGTGAAAAAGTTTACGTAGCTATAAAATGATTCATGTCATCTACTATTCATCCCACAAACAATTATATATGCAGGTAAAGTATATGATTGTACCAAAGTTTTGAACAAAAACCGCACCTGTGGTGTATTGCATGTGTGTGTGTGTGTCTATATAATATAGGCAAAAATCATATTTGGGTCCCTGTACTATTAATATTTTCTGAATTGGGTCCTTGTACTTTAGTTGGGTAAAATTAAGTCCCTGTACTTATAATTCGGGTAAAACGAGATCCCTGAGTAACCCACCTACACGCGCGTGAGTTCACGCTAAGGCAATGAGAGTTTGAGTTTAAAATTCTTCTTACAAAATTCGTCTTGCAAAATTTCTTCTCGTAAAATATACAAAATCAAAAGAAAAAAAATCTCGCCGATTCAAATCGCGTCTAAATCTGGTGCACAAACTCAAGTTTTCTCCTCGTAAATTTGGTGTGTCGACGATCTTCTCCTCGCTGATTCAAGTCTCGTCTGGCATATCAATATTTCTTTTTGGCATATCAAAATTTCTATATGACCATCACAGTGGGCTGATTTCACAATCTGGTGCACAAACTCAAAATTTCTATCTGTTAAGTGAGTTTATCTAATTGTTGATTGCAGGAGAAGACTTGTAGTTAATGGAATGTTCGTAATATCTGTATCCTAATTGCTAATATGTGTTTTACAGTTCAGATGCCACACATACTTTTTACTAGTCTTGAAGATTATAAAGCAAGAGGAACCCAAGTTGCTCTGTACTTGACTGCTGCTGCGTATTACAAAGAATTTGCAGATAGCAAGGATTTGGTGCTTATTCGTGGTGATGATGTGTTCACTAGCAAGCTGAGTGATGAAGAAGCAAAGTGGCTTTTGGAGGCTGTTCTATCGTTCTATCAAGAGAAAGAATTGTGCATTTTTTTATTGTTTATTTTTTATCTGCAAGTTTTTATTGTTTATTTTTTATCTGCAAGGACTAAGGTGGTGCTTGTGAAACTTCAAAGACACGATCTTGTTCCTATATTTCCAATCTTTATATATATAATCTTTTTTACTTGTTAAGTTATTGATCAGATAAAAATTAATAGCTCTTGAGATCCTCTTATGTAATTTAGAGGTAAGGTGTAGATAAAAAAAAAAATCACATCTGTATTGGTTCAATTTTGCTTCAGAAGTTTTGGATTGCTTTAAAGTAATCTCAGTAGCTTTCAAAGCAACAACATCAAATATGTAGATTTTCACCTCCTGCAAACTTTGTTATCATTGAAATATTTCATTGCTCAAAGTATACTTCAAAGTACAAAAATCACAATACTCTCTCTTTAATCATCAAAAAACTTTGCCCTCAGTTGTAGGCACAATAATGTAGCAGCTTACATTTCATAATCACAAAAATTAAGCAAGAGGCACAATTCCAGAACTAGCAAAATATATTGATCCAATATCAACTAATACAAAGCATCAAAATCACATCATTTCATGGCCTCCATATAGCTCTTTTACTACTTCTTCCAATTTCTGTAGCTGCTCGGTCCCTCCTCTTTTCTGGCCTAACTGAGAATTCATTAGTAATATCGGCAATGATACTCTGATTCGGTCCATCCGCAACTGAAGTGGCAACCTTAGCTTTCCTCTTATTCTTTATTGGTTTGTACTGTAAAAAAATATTGAAATAGTTGTTAAGATAAGATATCATAGGCCAGAAATATATATAGATGAAAACCACTATATTTTTTACCTGTTTATCATTCTTCTTATGAGGGCAACTTCTCGAATTGTGACCATATTCTTTGCAAATGCCACAACTCATTTTTCTACCAGCTTTAGATATTGTTCCCATCTTCATTATTTCATTTTTATCCTTCTTCCGCTCCTTCCTAGGTCTCCCGGGCATTTTTCTGAACTCAGGCGGTTCAATCTTTTCACTTTCAGTTGGTTCCCAAAGATCTCTGCCCGGCACTGTCTGAATGCAATATGCATAGGCTTTCAAAAAAATGTTTTTAGTATACCAGTGGTCAACAAACTGCTCAGGATGAGATCCCTTAAAATAGATAGCACACACAGCATGTTGACAGGGTATACCAGTCAGATCCCATTCCCTGCACGTACATGTCCTCTTCTCAATATGTACTGTGTGTATCAATTTCCTATTCTCCAACTTTGCAAGCTCATAACCATCATCCCCATTCCATTCTATGATCCAATCAAATGATTTTTCCTTATTTTTTTCTAACTTTTCCATTGCTCTTGGTGATACGTCCATAATCCATGTTTCACATTCCACTCTTTTTCTCCACAACCTGTTCATCACTTTCACTCTAATATCTTCAAGCATACTCACAATGGATTTGCACCTAGCTTCTAAAATCCAACCATTGAATGTTTCAGCCAAATTATTGTCTACAACATCACTTTTAACATCCGTCTTAAAGAAAGCTTTACACCATCCCTCCAAATTATACTTCAAAACATCTTGCACAATATCATTCCCTAACTGCTCAAGTTCTTTCAATCTTCTTTGCAAATCTTGTGGGAATGTTGCTCGAGCACAATTCCAGAATGCTATTTTCCTCTCTTCACCACGCCATTTCTTGGCCCAATTAGCATAAACATGTCTAGCACACATCCTATGCTCTGCATTAGGCAACATGTCTTTCATAGCAATTTCCAAACCCTAAAATGTAAGCAAAAAAAATGTTATATGTTTTGCAATTAAGTATGGAAACTATCAGTTATGAAAAAAAAAATGATTGCATACCTTTTGCATGTCTGAAATGACAGTATACCCATCTCCCTCACCAAGTGATAAATCATGTTTCAAGCATCTAAGGAACCATTCCCATGTGGCCTTTGTTTCCAATTGTACAACTGCCCATGCAATTGGAAACATTTGATTGTTTCCATCTCTACCAATAGCACATAATAATTGACCCTTACATATTCCCTTTAAGAAACAACCATCTAACCCTATGATACGTCTGCAACCTTCCATCCACCCTTTTTTGCAAGCATCAAGACAGACATAAAAATGAGTGAATTTAGGCTTTCCTTCAAGGTTATCAGAACTAGACTTAGCAAAACAAGTTGAACCAGGATTAGTTTTGCAAATTATAGAAGCATAATCATGTAAAAGGCCATATTCCTCGATATAACTACCCATCATCTCAGAAACTATTTTATTTCTAGCACTCACACATATATGTTTTGATATGTGTATTTTCAACTCATTTTTCACCAGCTGTTTGAAATCTCTTATCCTAATATTTGGCTGAGACATGATTCTCTGCTTAAAATACTTGACCAAAAAATCTGCATTACAAAATTTGATCTTATGAACCCTGTAACATTTATGGTGTGGGTTATATGACTTAACTGTGAATGTATTATCTTCACTATGTATGCTAGCTAGCAATTTCCATGGACAACCTTGTTTACACTCTGCTCTTACCCTCTTGGAATCATTTTTAACAAGATGCACACCCAAACCTTTCAAAATAGCGTACAGGGCTATGGCTTCCCTAACTTCTTTAACATTTTTGAATTTCATCCCTAAACAAAATACTGGAATTTTAGATGTAGGATCAAACCAAATTTTTTCCTTTGACCTTCTCAAGTTAGATTTTCCACAGTCATCATCATCTTCACTAAACAAACTACCACAATCAGAACTGCTATAGTAGACACTATCATTTCCATCACTATCATCATCATCATCATCATTACCACCCACTACTTCTTCAGGTTCATATATGATATCATCATTTACCTCATCCTCTACATCAAGTACAACAACATCATGTGATTTTTGTTCAAACATTTCTGCTCTAACATTCCCTCTAGCTTCCAACAACTCTTCATCCTCATCATCAGTCCAGTTAGAAATATTAATCATAATGTCATCAAAAGTCTGATGTTTCGCATATATAGGAATCAAATCTTCTCTAACATCAGATAATTCCCCATCAATATAGAACCCTAATATATCCCCATTTTTAAGGTGATTGCTGATTTCTATCATTAAACTGTCGTCTGTGACTTCAATAAAATCCCCACCATCATATTTCCTGTGATATAGTCCTTTAATTTTGGAGAACCCTAGTTCTTTCACATATGACATGACATTAGGGTACGACAACATGTCTACATCAAACTTAGACTCTACTACTTTACTTTGCCCCCCTTCGTAACTATAAATATCACCTCGTAATATTTTTCCTCCGTAGTGAATCATCAATTCTACTGTGCAGTCACCCATACCTAACAAATGATTAACAATAAATTAATAAGACAAGAAAAGAACCGACAAAAAGCAATTTTTAGTAGGAATCGAAGAATATTTTTTGGGAAAAAACATACACTATTAGAAAATCACACATATTCAAGGCTATGGCAAAGACATTAGGGACCACAAGAGAAAAAGAACAAAAAATAAAGTAGTACCTTTCAGAGACCTGGAAGAATACTTTAGTTTGCATTTAAACTTGATATCTGTAGAAGAAATGGTCTTGCATCAAGTTTGCGCAAGGTTTTCCCAAGGTTTGCACATATATTTGATGGAAGATTTGAGAAGATGAGAGAATCAGCGCTGATTTTTTTTTCACGGTCTCTCTCTCATATGGGGAAATTTTGAAAGGTTTGCACATATATTTGATGGAAGATTTGAGAAGATGAGAGAATCAGCGTTGATTTTTTTTCTTTCACGGTCTCTCTCTCATATGGGGAAATTTTGATATATTTTTTATTTTAAAAAAAATCAGTATTTAGTAACTGAGCGTGAGTTCACGTGCGAGTAGGTGGATTACTCAAGGACCTCATTTTACCCGAATTATAAGTATAGGGACTTGATTTTACCCAACTAAAGTACAGGGACCCAATTCAGAAAAAATTAACAGTACAGGGACCCAAATATGATTTTTGCCTATAATATATATATATATATATATATATATAAGAAAATAGGAGGCAAAGCAAGCATATCCACAATAATCGGTCACTTTCGAAATGTTTTAATTTTTCAGTGTTAAATTTATAATTTTAATAATATTTATTATAAAATAAAAAATGATTATAATATAAGTAACTTTAGTCAACATTCATGAATAGAAAATAACTATAACATTATAAATTATGATTATTAATTAAAAACTGAAAATTAAAATAATTCTAAATCCTAAGTAGGAGGATGAACACTGATTAACGATCCTAAAATTAAAATAAAGTATAAAAAATAAAACTGAAAAAAATATAAAAAAATTCATAATTTCAAAGTATAACACAGAAAGTGCACCAAAAACCGATCGTGCCGCGTTAGAGGGGCCGTGCATGCGGATAATGAGTCGGTGAATGAAAGGGGTGTAAGAATTTATGACTTTAGGGGATGACTTTAATCGTCGTTGGGTATTCAATGCAACAGTCTGTAAAGTAAAGTGAATTATAATTTATACATACACACTACACTACTACACACATCTCATCCTTCAACACAGATATATGGACCATATATATTTGCCTGATTGTGACTACTCTTTCCCATTCTTTTTCTTTCTCACTTTTTCTTTTTTATTCTTTTTTTTTTTTCTCATTCAATGCCTTTATCTTATGTTCTTACTTCTGGGGGGGGGGGGTTGTATAAAGAAAAACATGTTAAAATATAAGTTAGTTAATATACTTCTCAAGACAGTCTACGGCGCAAATTCTCCTATACATAAAATGTATATCAGATGATCAATACGAACGTACATTGGATGATCAACACGTTGATAAAAAAAATCATCAAAATATGTGATATTTTTCAGGGATACAAATGATAATTTTTGAATTTTTAGTGGTATTTTTTAATGTTATGGTTGATACTGATTTTGACAATTTTTTTATTTATTTTTTTCTGGCCGATACTTTTTAATGATACAAATAATACTTTTGGATTTTTGAATGATATTTTTTAATGTTACGATTGATACTGATTTTAATGGATTTTCTGGTCAACGTATTGACCGGGTCAACGCGTTAACCGTCTGATGTGCACCTAAGGCACACAAGACCTGCCCGTGTATGGGAGGGTGCTCACAAATATTCATGGTGTGTGTTCTTAGAGCAAATTCAATGCTAAACACATATTTGATATAGATACTGCACCAATCTTTTTGGCAACAACAATGCTCAGCACTAAATAAGAATATTTTCTTAATAATTTCATTTTATATTATAATTAAAATATAAATATGCTTAATGATTTAATATTTTTTAAGAATGATGATAATTATTCAAAATTAATAACTATTAATTATATACTTTCAAAAAAAATATAATATTAAAAAACTGTATATATATATAGTGTGCTTGGAATAATAAAAACTACTTTAAATGATTATCAAACTCTTATAATCAGTGAAACATATTACGACAGCACTTATAAAAATACATGCATATATTTTGGCATCAATGCTGATAATTAGTTTATTTTTGTCACATATGTACCATAAATGCATTTCGAAGTGCAATGTGAGTATCTTTGTTCTTGATTTGTCGATATCGAGTAAGAAATTCGTTGAACCAGACACTAAATTAACTGTGCTTTTAATTAGATTATTTATTTATTTATTTAGATGATTTATAATTTAAATTAAGTAAATATATAATTTATAAATTAAATTAAATTTACTAAATAATCAATTTAATAATGATTTTAAATAATAAAAAATAGTGCATTAAATGATGCGAGACTCATGAGCACCAATTTGGTGCAACACCAAATTCTGCCCCAAATTTGGAGTAGGATCTGGTGTTGCACCAATTTGGGGCAGAATTTGGGACAATATTGAAATGAATTCATGCCACAAATTAGTATTTTAGTCCAGATTGAAGTTGCTCTTATCATTAAATGATCCCAAAATGGAATACTCGTTATGTAAATTTTATTTTTTATGATAAAATGAATTAAATTAATTATCAATCACGTATATAATAAAA
The DNA here is from genome assembly GCA_026008535.1 of Perilla frutescens. Taxonomy (NCBI): domain Eukaryota; kingdom Viridiplantae; phylum Streptophyta; class Magnoliopsida; order Lamiales; family Lamiaceae; genus Perilla; species Perilla frutescens. The sequence continues at coordinate 41,719,255 of BRKX01000002.1, read as the reverse complement.
CCTCATTTTAGGGGTGGATCGAAGGGGGCTGGAGGGGGCCTTGGCCTCCCGCACCCCCTCCCCCCACCCACCCACCCACCTCTTATTTTGTTATATTTTTTTTTTATCGTCAGTAGGTTATGGTCCCGTTGCTTGCTGATGATTAAGAATTTTTTTTATATATATATCCAAATATTTTCGTCTAGATCTCATTTTTATATATACTATAATAGTAAAGTGCACTTTTGAGTTGATATTAATCATGTACGCTATCCAATCAAATATTATGGTTATTGTATTGTATAATAAAAGCATATATGTGTGTGCGTGTGTATATGTATGTATGTAAATCTGGTTCCTTTAATTTCATCTTTACCAAGGATATAAAGCAGAAAAGCAAAATGGCAATTTTACAGAAAAGTGTGGCTCGTATTTTGCGCCAACTTCCCTCTTTTGGAGGAAAAAGGGGGGACAACCAGATATTCCGACTCCCAAACTGTAGACATAGTTTATGCTAATTACTTACTTTGCAATTACTATTTTTTCATTTATAAATTATATATTAAAATTTTAATTACCATTACATTATTATTGAATGAATGAAATGTAACTGAAGCATTTAAATAGACAATCAACCATATGAGATTTTCAAGACAATACTTATAAAAAAAAACTTCAAAATGATGTGGAAGTAAGGTTCCGGCCAAAAAAAGAAAGAAAGAGATTTTACCATTTTTACCTTTAGCATGCGTGCATTCTTAATTTTTTTAAATAATTATTACTATATTATGGTATATGTGTATCTGAAAGTTCATAATTTTAAAAAGCAAATTTATCATAGCTTAATAATTAAACATATTGTTCATATGCATGATATTTTCTCCAAATTAATATAATATTTTGAATTTTATTCGAAGCAACAATGGATTAGATTTAGGTTTAGGGAGCGTGACATAAACTTAATTTGTGAATAATTCATATAAAAACGTTTAATAAAAGTTGCCAATTACAGAAAGTCCTATACATTAACTTATTAAGAAGGAAAAACAATTATACGCTATATTTGCCATTTGGCACATGTTCCGGTACGATCAATTATCATTTAAACGTGCTCGTCAAATGATAGAATATCTTAGGTTGTGTGCCATATGGACATTGAACATATTATGTGTGTAGATAATTTTTATTGTCATAATTGACATTAAACACACACACATATATTCACACACATAGGGTCCTTAATAAATTAATTTAATGTTTTTCCTTGCATTTTGATACAGATGAAAGCTATAACTCGAATAAGAACACACAAATACAATTCAAGAACTCAAAGAACTCAAATTTGTATTGAATAAAAGGAGTAATCCCTAAAACTTATCAAAATTCAACCACTTAAAATATTAAACATAATCACCTATTTATACTATTAAAACCCTGATAAAAATAAGACTCTTATCTTAATTAAACAATCTAGATAAAAAGTAATTAAAACATATAAATACGTAATTAACCTATAGAAATCAATAAAATATTAATAAATATATAAATATATTTATCTCCATCATTCTCCTCGGGTTGAACATGATTCGACCTCGAATCCGACATAAACACATCGGGCAAGATGGGGCGGTGGTGGCTCTGGTGGAATATCCATAGAAACTACCGCATCCCAAAATTGTCACCCTAACCCGCAACAAAGCTTCAAAATAACAGTAATGGCCATGATATCTTTAGACATCGCAAACTTTGCATCAAATAATGCAGAGTGGACAGACGTCCCAAACTTCACATGATGAAGTTCGAAGGTCGAGTCGAAATCACCTACAGGTTGAGGTTGCATCACTAGGACTAGGATGTCCTCGTCATACATCAGAGGAGATGAATATGCCATATCATTAATATCAAGATCGTATGTATCTTCGTCATACATTGGAAGTGAGAAATATTCATCATTCTCGATATCAAGATTAGATGGCTCGTCGTCATACACCGGAAGAGAAAAATATCCATCATCCTCGATATCTAGATCAGATGGATCTTCATCATATATGAAAGAGACAAATATCCCCCATCCTCGGCATCTAGACCAGAGGGATCTTCATCATACAATGGAAGAGAGAAATATCCCTCATTATCGTCATCAACATCGTCATCAAAGCAAGCATCATCATTGACATCGAAAATTTGATCGGTGATGACGTTGAGTTGCACCTGCAGGTGACTCAATTTTTGTGCCAACAAATCGATCTGTTGGCGGATCTGAGCGTTGTCGTTTGGAGCTCGCGGTTCTCATCTGAACGGCATGGTTCAAGGAGCGTAGTCTGGGCTCTGAATACCAACTGATGCAGACAGAAGCTATAACTCGAACAAGAACACACAAATACAATTCAAGAACTCGAAGAACTCAAACTTGTATTGAATAAAATAAGTAATCTCCAAAACTTATCAAAGTTCACCACCTACAATATTAAACATAATCATCTATCTATACTATTAAAACCCTAATAAAAATAAGACCCCACATTAATTAAACAATTTAGATTAAAAATAATTAAAACATATAAATACGTAATTAACCTATAAAAATCAATAAAATATTAATAAATATATAAATATATTTATCTCGATCATATTTGGGATGAACCTCCTTTCTTTGATATGGTAATCTAAAACCTACTTAAGTTCTTAAAAAAATGTTTGTGGTTATTAATTTATGATTGGCAGGCATGTCCTCTCTCCAAACGGTACTGGGGTAATACACCTCCTGGTGGTTTAAACTAATTTTATATGGTTCACATGTTAATGATTGTAATGGTAAATAATGTTATTTGGGAATTGGGATCATATATTTTTATTCAGTATTTTATTTCTTATGTCAATGTGGAGACAAATGCCGCTGTATATATACAGTAATTAATTTATTATTATATATACGTAATGTTTTTTACATAATAATTAAACCCAAAAGACGTAACATACGGACTGTACTTTCTCTGTTTCTAAATAAATATCATTCTAAATGTATGCACACATATTAATAAATATATTAATTAGATAATCAAATTACATTATATGCCCTTATATGAATACATTAAATGGATTAAATATGAATGTTTAAATGCATTAAATGAGGACAAATATGAAATTTTTATCTCTATTGTGTAGAATACAGTTTTTGTGAAATAAAATATACTTGCTCCGTCCCGATTATATAATCCCTTTTTTACTCGCACGTAGATTAAAAATATTTATGAAAACAAGAAACAAAAGCAAAACTTCCAACTTTAACCTTATTTAATGAAAATTAATAAAACTTAAATTTTAGCTCAACTTTAATGTATTACTTTTTTGAAACAAAGAAAATATACAATTAATGAAATGCAAATACAATGAATATTAATAGAATTTATCAAATTAAAGTACATGCAAATTAATTAAGTTGGTCAATTTTAATTAATGTTTCTCTTTTTTTGAAAAAATAACATTTAAGATTTATAATTTTCACAAACTTAAATGTTTAATTTTTTTAATTTTCAATACCTAATAAGGATATAATTGTAAATTTCTAATAAAAATAACACTACTTATAGTAATAGGAGTATATAATTGGGACACATTAAAATAGAAATGTGGACTATATAATGAAGACGGAGGGAGTAACACTTATTGTGAAATTGAGAGAGTATTAAATGTGTCCAACACAGATGTAAAGGTAGTGATTGATGGCACATTATAGTTTGGGTCCCCTTGGAAGCAACACAAATTAATTAATGATGAAATAAATTAAACCGTGACAAAAATGAATCATTGTGAGATCCCACCATATATGTTCGACAAAATAGCACCAATGAGTTCCCCAACGGTGGGTATGTGCGGGAATTTCTTTTCCATACAATGGGATAGTGCTACAATCGTAGCATGTGGCATATAAAAGAAATGAAATTATCTCATGTCAGTAATCACTCTTTTTTTTAGTTATATGCACATATTAATAAAATCCCGCTTAATGTGATTCTTACCTTATGGCCGGTGTGATAGAAGTTCCTCGTATTTGCACACTCACAGCAAATCTTCCCACCAATAATTTATTTCACCTATCAATTTCTAATTCAAGGCTTCTGGTATCTCAAATTGTGTTAGAAAAGTGGAAATTTTTTTTTTCTTTTTTTTTCTTTTTTACTTTTGGTTATAAGGACCAATTATCACACATTTACGCACACACATGTATACATACACACACACACACACATACGTATAGATAACTAGGTAGAGCCAGAATGAGTAATTGGGCTACGAACACGTGTAGTTACCCACCCACGCCCAACCCACAGTCGGGGCCGTACGTTGAGAGGATCTTGTTCATCGTAAACCACACTGTTTCTTTTAATGAAACACAAAACCATATACGGCTGGCTGAGAGAGAGAGAGAGAGAGAGAGAGAGAGAGAGTAAATGAATGTGCAAATTGTGAGGGGACCAATGCCATCATATTATATATATGTATGTATATAAATATAACACTGTTGTTTCTTTCACCTTTCGATTCCACCCTACTAAAGGCAGGGACCATGTCACCAATATAAAAATTAGTGTTTGTTTGTGTGTGTATGCGTGTCTACGTTTATGATTTCGATTTAGGTTTGACTGTTTGAGCAGCCAAATAATCGTATATTCCTACGAAGAAATTAAATAAAATCCTATCAAATATGTAGAACACATTGGTCTGTGAATTATGATTTGTGATTTGTGACGCAACTAGAATAATAGGATTTTTATTTTGTTTGGTAACGAACTAGGAAGCAGAAAACTATATTAAATGTGATCGCCAACTGTTGTCCCAGAAAATTCAAAGTAGAATTACAATTTTGACCGATTGTAATTTAATATTCGTCAACCACATACTCTATGTAGACTATTCTTCGCCTAGACATTGTTCAATTTAATTTTTCTTGTTGCGGGCATTAAGTTTCAATTTTATACATTCACATCTCAATTTAAATTATTTATTAAGGACCCTATTCAATCACCTCCTTAATCTCTCCATTTTTGTTCCGTCAATTGTCACAATTTAATTCTTGGAACCTACCCTAGCTGTATTACAAACCGCTCATTACTGTATATATATGCCTCGATGATCCAGTCCAAAGAATTTAATTTAGTAATTTGAAACCCAAATTAAAATACTTCACTGTTAGGCCCAGAACTTAGTGGGCCTCTTGTTATGCTCTCTGTTTGTTTAAATTTGCAAGAAACTCTGTGGGCTATTTAATGAAGCTTGCGAACAGAGTCGAGCCTCACTTTGAGGGGTTTTTTTTTTTTTTTTCTACTCACACACCCGACCTGTGATATTGAGGAGATTCAAACTCATGACTTTTGGTCCCCAAACAATCCAACTCCACCACTAAGCCATCCTCATCGGGACAAAAATAATAAATTTATTTACTTGAGTTTACTAGTATTTCTCCTGTGCGATGTACAAATAATTATTATTTTTTAAAATTTGTAATATTATGTTTATTTTTTAATTTTATATGTTGTGCTTAATTTTTAAAATTAATAAAACGATATACACAGGTATTAATTATTAGATAAGAAGATCAATTTTGTATAGTTACGACAAATAAAAATTAAATTAATTTTTTGGAGCTAAATGAAAATCATTGTTAGAAAAAGATCGAATTGAAATATTTCAAACGACACGATTTTATAAAAAATAATGTATAATTATCCAAGATTAAAGAACATTTGATTTTTTTGAATATATGATAGGTATAAAAAATATAATTATTTAATTATTTTAAATGATGAAATTGAAATAGAAAAATAAATTATTATTATTATTATTATTATTATTATTATTATTATTATTATTATTATTATAGCACAACATAAATGAAATCAATTTTTTATGTGACAAATGTAGAGTACTATACAAATCATCGAACTATGCATAAAAAAATAAAATAAAAATTGTTATAAATCTTCAATTTTCAAGTACAAAATAATAATAAAATTTCAAAAATTGTTAAAATACAACGGGTATAATCTAAATCGTCATGAAAAATGAAAAAAAAAGGAAAAGAAAATTACAATAATAAATGTCACTACTGTTGTCTATCAACTTGAATCTGTTGTCTATTAACTCAGAACCGTTGTCTATTATATAAAAAGTGTTGTTTAAAATATAATTATTAAATTGTGTGATAGACAACGGTTTATAGCAGAATTGTTGTCTATCAGACAATTTTGCCTTAATATATGTATTAGTTCAATATTTAATTTAATCTTGCATGCGTTACTTAGTGATCAACATATTAAATATCAAATTAAAGTTATTTGTTATAAGAAAATAAGGGATTCTTTGAAATATTTATTGTTTTTTAAAGAAATTCGGAATAAATTTAAATATAGAAAGACTGTTTAGAATGGATTACGTTCAAATGATCGAGCTCATTTACCTTGATTATGTTGGAAGTCCCGAGAAAATATATGTTCCGTGATTGTAGTGAATCACACTATAAGATTTGAAGTTTCCTGGCGTGGGGTATGGAAGGAATAAAAAGGCAAAGAAATGGATAGAAACAACCGCAGAGAATCATTACATTTAACAGAAGTTTGGTAGTTGAGACAGTTAGCCATTCACACCATTCCAAGCAACCATTCTTTACTTCAAACTCAAAAAACTTCTTCCCCTCAACACAACCATCTCTTGCTTCTGACAGCGACAACTACACACACATATACATGCATGTATAATATTCTTCACCAAATTTTAATTTTATTTTCTTGGTTTAATTACCCTATATATATATGTATATGTCGATTAATTAATATATATAGTAATTAATTTGTTGAAAGATTAAAACTGGAAGCTAGAGTATAATATATAATGATGTGAAAGTTGGACCATTTTTATTGTCAATCAATCATTCTCTTAAAGAAACTAAGAATCCAGAATTAATTCGGTTAACCAAACTTCATTAAAAAAAAAAAGAACAAGAATGAAAATTCAAATTCACTACTTCAATCCGAATTCTTAAAATCCAAAATTGTTCTTATCTACGAAAAAAAAAATTGAAAAGTAATATTGCAACTAATTATTTAATATAGCCCGGGCCTTTTCTTTATATGAAAGCTTGTGTGTATATCCCTCCTTATGTTACATCATCAAAAACTAACCATGTTATCATTTTATTCATGTTTTTTCCTTCTCTCCTTCATCTCCTCACCGCGTGATATTCATGCTAGAACACCATCAATCTTCACCATAAACCCCCAAAACACTTGTTCTGCAGTTCACAGGAACCACTACAGATGGCACGAATTCGAAAAATTCCGAGATGCTAGCAAAGGCAGCTCCATCGATGGCATTTCTGAACTCAAGAAGTATTTCAACAACTTTGGCTACTTGGAGGCTGAAGAAGACATCACGAACGTATTCGATTCGAATTTGGAGCTTGCAATAACGAGGTATCAACAAAAGCTAGGCCTTCCTATTAATGGAAAGCTCGATTCTCCTACACTTTCTAAAATCATGTCGCCGAGGTGTGGGGTCCCCGACTACCCGGAAACCCTGCATGACACAAAACACTACGCCTACTTCACCGGACGCCCGAGGTGGGGCCGGAATATTCCGATGACTCTAACGTACGCGTTCTCGTCAACGAACCTTATCCATTCCTTGAGCGCGGCGGAAGTAAGGGGAGCGTTCAAACGGTCGTTCGCGCGGTGGGCATCGGTGATTCCTGTTTCGTTCGCGGAATCCGAAGATTATGGATTCGCCGACATCAAAATAGGGTTCTACTCCGGCGATCACGGCGACGGGGAGGCGTTCGACGGCGTGCTGGGGGTTCTGGCGCACGCGTTCTCGCCGGAGAGCGGGCGGTTCCACCTGGACGCGGCGGAGACTTGGGCGGTGGATTTCGCGGCGGAGAAGTCGGCGGCGGCGGTGGATTTGGAGTCGGTGGCGACGCATGAGATCGGGCATTTGCTTGGATTGGCGCACACCGATGTTGAAGAGGCGGTGATGTATCCGAGCTTGAGGCCGAGAGAGAAGAAGATTGAATTGAAGATTGATGATGTGAGAGGGGTTCAAGCATTGTATGGATCAAACCCTAATTTCAGTTTTCAAGCATTTTCTGAATCCGATATTTATTCTAATAATGGTATTGGTATTGGTATTGGTATTGGTGGAGGAGATGGATTCATTTGGGTTAATTTGCTTGTGTTAAATTTGGTGATGCCCATCTGGTTGTGCATCTACGTAAATTTATTTACGTAATGTATATATGGTGCATGCCGCGTGTGTGCGCCAAAAAATTATTTTTAGATTCACAATTTTTTTTTTCTAGATGAGAAGGGTAACCCGCAGCACTACCATTACCGAGCTGTGTATTAGGTAAATCACGCTTCTATTTAATAGCTTGTGCGTAAACTTCGCTCATGTGTAAGCCGTAAATTAAACCAAACAAAAGAAAGTGAATCACAACCAGGTGTGGCACGCAAACACCTAACAATGTTGGTGGGATTCAAATTTGAATCATTTGACCTCAAACTTATGCTACACAGCTAGGCCATTTTAAGGGATATTTTATTTTGTTTATTGGTTTGGTCGTGAATGCATGTTGTGATACGAAGTTATGTCAGAGAGAATTTAGAGGTCTCGGTGGCTACGCCTCCTTGTCTTTTATATACTAGGAAAATGAATTGAATGGTAATATATATACACATAATACACAGATGTGTATGCACTACCAAATTTTTTTATTAATGTCTGATGATATATGCAATTGGAACCATTAAGTTTTCTAAATAAATTGTATATATAAGGAAAAGGAAAATGGCTCAAACCTAAAAGTCTCGGATATCACATAATTGATAACTCAAGGGACCGAGACCTCATCAAAACCCATATGGAAAACTCGAGTGGGAAAAATCATATGGGAAAAAGAGTACCCTCTAGTAAAAATGAAAAAATCCAAGACTACAAATATCCTATCTAACAACATCCACAATACAAGGAATGTCATGAAACCAAAATCCAGTCTGAACACTAGAGGAAGATAATAAATCAGCTACTCTATTACCCTCTCTATAAATATGGGAAACAGTAAAAGTAATAGTGCTAATAAAATCCAGAACACCATGCCAACGTCCCTTAACCGCCCATAGGACTTGAAAACTTCTAGAAGCAAACAATGAGACCATATAAGTCGAATCTCCCTCTAGCCAAATAAAGTCTAGAGACAAATCACGAGCCCATTCCAACGCAACAATAACTGCCAAAAGTTCTGCAATGAATGCAAACCCCACGCCCTCTAAAGTATGAAAGCAACTGTAAACAGAACCATCCGGACGCCTGAAAACTCCACCCGTACACATATGTCCAGGAGCCCCCTGTGAAGATCCATCTGTGTTAACTTTAATCCAACCAAGAGGAGGCGGCCTCCAAGTAACAGCTGTGATCGAGCGAGGAGGAGCAGGCCTTGGAACCACCTTGAGTCTTTTAAGAATAACTAAATCCACAATCTCATTACGCATGAACCCATGATCTCCCTGCATGAAAGACAACTCACAAAAAGCAATGCGAGTAGAAGAAATACTCCCTCCGTCCCAATAACAAGGTCCGCAATGCCTTATTTGGTTGTCCCAATAGCAAAGTCTACTTCTATATATGGAAATAATTAATGTCAATATCAAAGTGGACCTCACTTACTTTATATTACTTTTTATTATAATACTCCTTAAATAAATGGACCCCACCTACTTTACCCACTATTTTAACAACTAATCTACGTTTTCTTAATCTAATCTACTGTTTCTTAATCTCCGTACCCAATAGCAAGTGGATCTTGCTATTGAGACGGAGGGAGTAATAAGTAAGGGAATGGGATGTATCCCTTCATAGATCACCTTATTTTGAATGGTCCATATACTCCAAATTAATGATGTGAACGACCGCCGTCTTCCACAACAAAAGAACTTGAGAGCTAAAAGAACAATTCATAAACCTCACAAAAGCTTCATGAATCGAAGTAGCTTGCATGTGTTTCACCTGAAAAGAATAAAAAACCCAAGCCCACACAATCTTAGCCACTGAGCACTCCCAAAACAAATGATCAATTGATTTTGCATCCCCCAACACATAACACATCGTTGCGGCCCAATAAATTCGTATAAAGTGTCTGCCGTTGGCAGCCTAGAAAGCAGTAATTTCCAACACACCAATGAGTGTCGAACCAGAATCTTAAAGCTCCAAATCCAACTCCCCTACTTCACTGTCGAAAACCTCACCCGAGTATGCATGCGAGCAAGCTTTACCGTGACAGTCCCATGCAAGGATTTAGACCACACTCACTCGTCAGCCCCCGAGATAATAGGAAGACACAAAATGTCATGCATATCACCCGAATAAGAACGTGCAAAATATACAGTAAATTTCCAAACTCCATTAGCTAAAAAATCGCCCACTTTATCTTTAAAATTTTCGTGAACATGTAAAGGAATACCAAGGTGATCCACCAGCACGTAACCAAGCCAATTGTCATGCCAGAAATCCACCTGAGATCCATTATCCACAATACAATATGAATCCGTTACCAAATCTTACCCATTATTTCGTATTTCAGGCCAAATGAACGAAAAAGCCACTATTTTAGCTTTTCTTGGAAAAGGTAAAAATCTGGAATGAGTAATTTGCATAACTTGGGAGTCCGAGGTGAGGAGCCCCCATGCAAGCTTCATAAGCAAATCTCGATTCATGTCTTTGAAGGAGGAAACTCCAAGACCCCCCTCTTCTACCATAGCACATGTATGGGACTAACTAACTGTTGTATAAGAGTGAGCGTTAATGTTGTCTTTCCACAAAAAAAAATTGAGCAGCTGTATCAAGCTTCTGAACTAAGGTTTGAGGCCAGACGTACACCATCATGGAATGTATTGTTGAGCTCATGATCACATATTTAATCAAACAGAGACGTCCCGCCATGGATAAAATGCAGCCACACTATCTATCAAATTTGGAAATAATCCGATCTGCAATAGGCTGCATATGGCAAACTCTAGGGATACCTTCAAAAATAGAAACACCTAAATAAGAGGTCAGGAAAGAACCAACAGTGAAACCTAACAGAGATTTGAGATCCGATTGCACATTAGGCCTCACCCCCTTGCCATAGAACACCCTAGACTTAACTTTGCTACAAACTTGCCCCGATAGAGTAGCATATTCATCTAAAATTTCAGCCAGCACCATAACATTAGAGCTGGTAGCTTGACAAAAAGCAAACACATCATCCGCATATAAAATATGAGATGAGAAATTAACCCCTCTACCATATGACATGATCCGCAACCTTTTATTCTCCATCGCATCTAAAAGAAAATAGCTAAAGACCTCTTCAGCAATTCCAAATAAGAGAGGGGATATAGGATCTCCTTGTCGTACCCCTTGTGAACATGCAAAGTACTCCGTTGGCGAACCATTGATAAGAACCAATAGCCTGGTTGATGCCAAAATATTGTGAATTAAATCACAAAACTATTGAGGAAACCCAAATGCACGGAGCATATGTTGCAAAAATTTCCAGTTGATAGTATCGAACGTTTTTGTAATATCAATTTTCAAGGCCATATTACGGGCAGCATGCGTACGATTTAAGACATTAACCCCTTCAGAGGCTAACATAATAGCATCATGGATGTGCCGCCCCTAAATGAAACTAAACTGTTGCTTGGAAACAATAGCAACCGCAATATTATTCAGCCTTGTCGCCAATACTTTGGAAAAGATTTTGAAGAAAAAATTGCTCAAAGCAATAGGCCTATAATCTTCAACTTTGATAGCTCGGTCAGATTTGGGAATAAGAACAAAAAATCTATAATTTAATCCCGAGGAAATAACTCCATATCAAAAAAATTCCAACACTGTCCCGAAAGATGTCAATAGCAATAATATCCCATACAGCATGATAAAAATTCCATGTGAAACCATCCGGACCAGCTGCACTACTGCACTATTTGGATCAAGAGAAAACACGACCACTTTAACTTCCTCAATTGAATGTGGCATAATAAGATGATGACCTTGTTGCTGCATTACCAAAGCTGGAATAAGCCTGTTTACCAAAGACATGTCCACCATACGTACACAAGAGTCCAAAAAGAGTTGTTCATAATATCCAACAACATGGTTAGAAATTCTCTCACGGTCATTAATCAAATCCCCGTCAATTTCCATAATAGCAATAGTAGATTTAGCGCGTTAAGCTTTAATACTATCATGAAAGAATTTAGTATTTCTATCCCCATCGTTAAGCCAATCAATCATGCTCTTCTGTTGCAGGTGAGAAAATTTCACTAACAAAAGACCATTGATCTCAGCTTACAAAGAAATTTCCTTGTCTAATAAATCATTAGTGTACACTGCTGCGAAATCGTCTCTTGAAGCAATCCAAGCTGCCGCTCCAACACATTAATCTTGGAATTAAAATTACCAAACACCTTAGAATTCCATTCTTTAAGGACCAGTTTCAAATGTTTAAGCTTTATCATCACCAAATGAATTTTTCTCTTCGATTCCAGTTGTTCATCCCAAGACTGACGAACTACATGCAAAAATGACTCATGTGTAGCCCACATGTTCCAAAATTGAAAAGGCCGTGGTCCAGATATAAAGGACGTCTGACAAGTAACCACCAAGGGAGAATGATCCGAAAACATCCTAGAAAGCAATGATGCCGAGATTACAGTCCAATCATTCCGGAAGTCCTCTGAAATGAGATCTCGATCCAATTTACTTTCACTAATCTTAGGAAAAAATCTCTTACTCGACCAAGAGAAAAATAAGCCATTGCACTCCACTTCTGTGAGCTCCATATATATATCTAATGAAATTGTTAAAATCAATGCATGCTTGAGGAGGAGGCTTTGATTTCCCTTTACGTTTATGCAAACCCCGTACTGCATTAAAATCTCCCAAGATCACAAATTTGCCGTGAAGAGCCCGAAGCTCCAACCACAACTCCCGACGTTTCAAGTAAGAATTAGAACCATGCGCAACCACTACCATCCCATTAAAATTATGAGAAGTGATCTGGACCATAACATACTGATTAGAAGCATAAAAAATCGATGCTTGAACGTTGATCTTAACAAATATCCAAACATTAGACATTTTAGAACCCCGATCATTCTGAAAAATTGGAATTAAATCTATCGATCGCTAGTAAGAGCTAGAGATGTTACAAAATCAAGCCCGAGACTCAATCAAACCAAGAACATCCGGCTTAAGGACTTGAACGGCTTTCTCAACATATTTTTGGATATTTCTGTGGCTACTCCAAATATGTTCCATGTTAGTAAACTCGTTTAGAATGAGAAAGGTGCCGCAAAAAATCACCACTCCTCCACGTCTGTAACCCTATTATCAACCCTCGCTATTGAATCTATATGTTTTAATGCAACAGTAGTAGGTTCTGCCAACTCGAAAGGTGCAAGAGAATCTGATTTTGGATCCGATTGAATACTCTTCCCCGTCGTGGAGTTTAAACTTCCAGATTGTCTTAATTCCAAGGCAGTGGGCATTGTTCTCTTTTCATTGACACGCTTAGGAGGCCTATCTAATACCTTCTGACCCTCTTCATATGCCCTCACACCCTCAGCAATGTCTCGGCCCTTATTTTCCATGACACTCGATCCATCCTGCCGATACCGAACCAACTCCTCTTCAGCTATTGAATCCAAAACACTATCCTTCACCACCTCAACCGTCCCCTCTTCTAAACTAGCATTGTCCTCCTGCTAAATAGAATCCCGATCTGACTCCTCATAATCCGAAGCCCATCGCCTCGAGGATACTGTTAGGATTGTATACTGAAAGCTTGTCTTTGTATACTATTAACACTATTTTGACGATATAGATTGATTATTGTTGCAGTCACTATTTGTGCATCTATTTACTTTGTTATACATTTATATATGCATGTTTTCTTATACTTGCATTGTAGATGATATGGTGTGGGTAAACACACGGTGAAGATCATATTATCGGGTTCCTTGCAAAGTATTAAAAGGCTCGCAGTTTAGATGGTCCTGAACCAACCATTGTAGACTGTAGAATAATCTGATAGTTAGTTTATCTCGATTAACTGATTATTCTGATACACTGTCGCGTGTATTGAGAAGGATCGTGACATGATACTATTCTCTGATTTGACCCTAAAGGGAGAGAATAAAGATCTATAAAGTTCGGGTTCTTAAGCCTTGCAAAGTGACGGACATATGTGTGTTATGATTATTGCTTTGATTTATCAATGGGTGAGATTCTTGATAGAGTCAATAATCTCGATATTTTGGGTAGTAACATATTCACACATGATGGGTCGTGCACTGTGTTTGGTCACCATGTTCTGGTGCGACAGGTTGATGATGTCCTCTTGAGTAAACACAAGTACATGTGAAACCCTGCAGGTGGAATTTATTCCACACATGGTAAAGCTTGTGTGGTACTACTCTAGGAATGAAAGAAATAATTAATTATAGCTGTCAGGACTTACATAATTAATTAATGGACATTATATCTTAAACATGGAGAATTGCTGGACTAAAGAAGAATGCATTGAGTAAAATGTATTAAATTGGTAGGTCAGTGTTATTTCTTTAGTGGAATAAAAATAACACTTAGTTTATTTAATTATATCCTAGGTATTGGATATTAGATATTAAGTAAATTAGTGGACCAATTTAATATTCTTCTAGATCCCTACTGTAGCCCAATTAATACCTTAATGGACTGTGCGAATGGAATAAGTGGAGAGGCCCAAACCCATCAGGGTTAGGGGACACAGTACATGCCCCCCTCAGTATTAATAGAGGGAGGAGATGTGTATTTTGAAGTACACGATCAGCCCATCTCAGTTCACTTAATTCCCCAGGTTATCCATACACAATTTAGTAGTTTGTAGCCCACTCTACATCTAAATAGGTATCGGGAATACAGTATAAGATCGAGGAGTATCACTGTAGCTCTACTAGGCATCGACCATAGTGAAGGAGGCCGCTCGATCGGTGCTACTACAGCAACGAGATTAGACCTGTAATCTCGTCGTCAACCCTACAAACGTTGTAAGTAGTTATGTCGAATCGTATTTTCCGCTGCGTGTTATTCGACTATCTTACATGAATATTCAACATGGTATGTTTAATGAACTCACACATAAAATCATGATATGCATGCTAATAGAATTAATAGATTATCCGATTAGATCATGTGGGGCGTAATTCGAAAAAACCCCAACAACTGGTATCAGAGCAGGTATCGGTATTAATCTAGGATTAATTCTATGTATATGTTCGAATTTTTTATTAAATTTGTAGATGAATTTGTGTGCTTAAATTTTCAGATTTAATGGATGATGAGTTCGAGCATGATTGTAATTAAAGTTGGATGATTTTTTGATGTGTTTCGAAATTTTTTGTTTTTGCATGATGTATTTTCGCCAAGCATGAAATATGGATATGGAATTGTATATGATGTTCTTCATAATTTTCAGATTTATTTCATGTATTTTTTCGAAAATTTGGTCTTGTAATTTTCGAAAATTTGATGTTTATTTTGTCGCACAATTTGATCCATTATTTTCGATTATTTTGGTGTTGGAATTGGAATAGAATTTTGATGTTATCAAAATTTCCATATCCAATACTAAGAGGGGTCGAAAATTAGGATGATTAAAATTGGTATATGGTAATTTTTGGTGTCTACCAAAAGTTACGTAAGTGTTTGAAGAGGATCAAAACTACCTTAATTTTAATTCTTGTAATTTTGGTACTTAATATTATATTTTGGATAATATTTTGACTTGTATCAAATTCCAAATTATTTTAATTTATTAAGGGGGGCGAAAATATGGGGATTAAAATTTGGAGGATTAATTTTTTACTTAGGTCGAAAATTTCCAGATTTTATTCCTTAGTGTAATTCAAAATTTTAAGGTATAAATTTGGTAGATAATTGTGACCAATTTTCAAATTTTATCTTATGGTAGTTTTCAAATTAATTAAGATATAGTTTGCTAGATAATTTTAATTAATTTTCAAAATTAATCTTAAGAGATATAATTTTTGAATAATAAGATATTATTTGGTAGATAATTATGACTAATTTCCAAATAGAAATCTTATGGATATATTCGAATTAATTGATTTAATTTGGTGGATAATTATTTTAATTTCCAAATTTAATCAAGGTATATTTTTTGAATTCTTTAATTAATTTAAAGTGTTAATTTAAAAAATTAAAGTATGCATAGATATCATGTGCTATTTTATGGATAACATTTAATTGTGATAGTTGTATCTGTAGATGGTATTTTTTGCAGGTGAAACCAACTATCATGGCCTTTAATTTTATGTTGAATGTGATGTTTAATTATTGTTGAATGTATGGTTGGATGTATGCCGGTTTGGCTACGAGTTTTTTAATCCATGAGAAAATCCATGGATTAGGTTTAGGCATTTTATTTATTACGTTATTTTAATGTAATAGGAAAATAAAATGTTAGAGTATTTTGAGTTGTATTTTATTTTCCTTTATTATTCTAGTTTAGAATATAGAATGAGGGAGGGAGATCAACTCAAAGATGGAAAATGGAGCCCCTTGTAAAAGGAAGGGTATCCCGAAGACGTCCTGAAACCCTAAAAGAGCTAGGATTTCAGTGAGGCGCATGAGAGGCGGCGGCCGTGGGGTTCCGGGCTTCCGAAGAGCTGATTTTCCAAAGTTTATCTCATTGACAACATGAGATATAAGCCATGATAGTTGGTCCCTACTTATTATGCTTATTATGTTGTTTGTATGCAATGGTTGTTTATCATTTTATGTGATTTAATTGCATGTTTAAATGGGATAAAATGAAACCTCAAACTTAAATAACTAAGTGAGAGAGATACATACCAAAGTATGTGGAAATCTCAAAGCGGTCTCCATTAATCTAGTTTAATTGAGAAGTAATGGCGGCCTCCCTATGGATGAGTCATATTATTGGATTCTCTAGAAATTAAACTTCCTAATGGATAACTATAGAACATCATTAGAACTAATCGGCCCTGCTACTAGGGAGGTGAATTCAAAATAATGAACTTGGGGTGAAGATAATGGTAAGCACACTTAGATGTAATTTATTAATAAACGTCTACCCTGCGTGGCTTATTAATTAGAAGATTATATGACCGGGTTTATATCCGACTATTAATTTACTTGTCATAAGGAAACTTGACTGGAGGTAAATTAAAGGTTAGATTTTAACCTGCTTAAAAATAAATTTTAGAAATGTCCACCCTACGTGGCTTGTAAGAAACGTTTTTAAGATGTCGGTGGATATGCATATAATTTCTTTTAAGGTTTTCAAATTATATGTGTTTTTATCCTAAAGTTTGTGACTGTACTGCATATTTATTTTCAGTTATTCTATATCGTCATGGCATTCTCAAACCTGTCCTTGATTCTCAAAGAAAACAAATTAGTTGGTGAAAACTACAAAGATTAGATAAGAAATCTGAACATCATCCTAACTACTGAAAACTTTAAGTTTGTACTTGATGAGGAATGTCCACCTAAGCTAGATAAGAATTCTAGTGAAGAGCAAAAGGCTGTTTATAATAAGTGGGTTAGAGCTGATGAGATGGCATGTTGCTACATGCTTGCCTCTATGTCAAGTGTGTTACAACATCAACATCACTCTATGAAGACCGCTTATGATATAATGTTGAACCTTAAGGAGCTCTTCGGATACCAAAATCGATTGGCTAGACATTTGGCTATGAGAAATCTGATGAGCACTAAGATGTCAGATTCTACACCGGTACGGGATCACGTTCTCCAGATAATGGGCTTTCTGTCGGAGATCGAGACCCTAGATGACGAGTTGGACACCGAGTCCTAAATTGACATTGTGCTTCACAGTCTGTCTTCGAGGTTTGAGCAGTTCATACTGAACTTCAATATGATAAAGAAGGATGTGACTTTATCAGAACTGCTCATGGATCTTCAGGCAGCTGAGCATCTCTAAAAGGGAAGCACGGAGGCGCACCTAGCTAGGGCGTCTTCTTCTGGTGTCAATAAAAAGAGATACGCACCTAAGAAAGCTGCAAAGGAGACGCCTAAAGACCTTAAGGATAAGAAGGACAAAGCCAAGATACATTCTGAGGACTTCAAATCGAAGTCAAAGTGCTTCAAGTGTGGTCAGCAAGGACACTAGAAGTTTGCGTGTCCTAACAAGAGAAATAAGAAGGGCATGTCTCACTCTTTAGTTATTGAAACATGTTTAGCTACTTGTTCTACCCAGTCATGGGTAGTGGATACTGGAGCTACTGATCATGTTTGCATGTCCTTACAGGGGTTCCTGGTGAAAAGGCAACTGAGTGAGGGTGAGATTGCCGTCTACATGGGTAATGCTATGAAAGTGGCGACTGTTGCAGTGGGAGACGTGTTTTTACCTTTCAGTAGTGATAGAATTTTAGTTTTAAAAGATTGTCTTTATGTGCCTGGTTTTAGGTGGAACTTGATTTCTGTTTCTTAGTTATTTTTGAATGGATATTCTGTTACTTTTGATAGCAAGGTCGTTATCTCAAGTGTGAAATGCTTTATCTGTTCTAGCACATTGGATGGACATCTTTACATACTTAACACTATGCAAAACACTACATAAACGCAATTATTGAATATAACGATCACAAACCCTAATAAGAGAAATGAACCTTTTGAACTAAATCAAACCTATCTTTGGCATCTAAGACTTGGTCATATTAACCTTAAGAGGATACAAAGGCTTATAAACGATGGACCACTGACATCTTTAGTCTTGGAAGCGTTTTCTTTGTGTGAATCCTGTTTGGAAGGTAAGATAACCAAGCGACCATTTCCTTCTAAAGGAAATCGATCTAAAGAGGTGTTAGATTTGATTCACTCTGACTTATCCAGCCCTATGTCAGTTAATTGTCTGTTTCATTTTAGGGATATGCCCTAGAAACTGCAGCCTATATTTTGAACATGGTTCCTTCAAAGTCAGCACGCACGCCCCTAGAACTATGGACTGGTCGAAAACCCAGTCTAGGTCACGTTCAGGTATGGGGCAGTCTAGCATATGTTCTAGACAAGCAAGCTGACAAACTGATGCCACGTTCTGAGGTAAGGCTATTTGTTAGGTATCTGAAAGGAACAAGGGGTGGTTTGTTTTATAGTCCTAAGGATCAGAAGGTCATTGTAAGCACCAATGCCTGATTCTTAGAGGAAGACTATGTAATAAATCACAAGCCTCGAAGCGAGATTGTTCTTGAGGAACTTCGAGGTGGGAACGCAGATCTTACACCAGGTGTACAAGCAGATGAACTACCAATAACTGCACAACATGTCACGAAAGTATGGGAAATGCCTCATCGCAGTGGGAGGGTTGTTCGACAACCTAATAGATTCATCGGTTTGGGAGAATCTTCGGATTTCCCTAAAGGACAAGACCTATGATGAGGCGGTACAAGACAAAGATGCAAATTGTTGGAAAATTGCAATGAAGTCTGAGATTGGATCTATGGATCACAATCAAGTCTGGGAGCTTGTAGAACCACCTGATGGGGTAAAACCCATTGGATGCAAGTGGGTCTACAAATGTAAGAGAGGATCTGACGGGAAGGTTAAAACCTTCAAAGCTAGATTGGTGGCGAAAGGCTACAAAAGGAAGAATATTATTAATAAAAGGCATTTCTGCCCTTTTTTTTACATTCTCATGGCAACATGTTTTAATTCACACTTACCTCTAGCAATCACAGCCTTTTTGTCTCTTAGCATTGACTACCCAGTCGTTGCCACTTATAGTTTACCCGACCTAACTAATGGTCTCTCTTTGGCAGTCGAAGGGGTGTACTGAGAGGTTCTGTGATCACTTAAGGAATTTCTGAATGGTGGTGGTTGTTAAGAGGTGGTAGTAGTAGTAGTGGTAGAACTTCTTGTTGTTTTCTTTTAACAAACAGACATGTAACCTCTTCTCTAAGTAGCTTGTGTTAGTGAGTGATGCACCTAAGTGGATCACGAGCGACATAGAGTAGCAGCTTGTTGTTCCCTGTAGCTCCCCCTCCTCCTCCCTCAGAAAGAAGAAATCGATTATAAGGAAACCTTTTCACCGGTTACTATGCTTAAGTCGATCCGAATTTTCCTATCTATTGCCGCTCATCTGGATTATGAGATATGGCAAATGGATGTCAAGACAACTTTCCTGAATGGAAGTCTTGAAGAAAACATCTATATGAAGCAACCAGATGGATCATTGCTAAGGGCTAAGAGCACCTAGTCTGCAAGCTTAAGAGATCTATTTGTGGACTTAAGCAAGCATCGCGGTCTTGGAACATCCGGTTCGACAAGGTCATCCAGTTATATAGATTCATTCAAAGACCGGATGAGAGCTGTGTGTATAAGAAGAGTGACGGGGACGTGGTGGCATTCCTAGTACTATATGTTGATGATATTGACGCGCGGTCGTTTCGCGCTCAAAATGAATTTGTATTGCTCCTGTGCCCACAGCGAGCGTAGCTAGCTATGGGTAAGGGTCGATCCCACAGAGAGCTGATGTGATCTTACTTTCGAGTCACCAATCACAAAAGGGGGTTTGGTACCGTGGTCACAACAATGGAAATTAAATCTGCAAAAATAAACTAGAGAGATATCAAATAATAAAAGGTTCCGGAACTTGAACTAGAATCCAGTTTAACTTATACTGACTCGATCATGGGCACAACGATTTTCCTACACAATTAAATCACCCAGTTATGGAGACCGGATTCCTCACTGCGTCTCCTTATTCATCCGTTCAGATTAGGTTTAAAGGTGATTCCTCGTCCATTAAACCCCTAACCTATCACCCACCCCCCGGTTCCCCAAAGAGATGTAAATAAATAGGAAGCAGTGTGCCCTAGACGAACCCAAGTTTGTTGTGTTTTACTGATTCCTCGTGTGCCCACAGCAACCCACCGATTTCCCAGTTACCGTTTGAATTAACACACAATCACGATTCGCTAATCCAATTAACCCTGGTGTGCCCTCTACAACTAAAGTGTGATCAGCCAAATTAGTTATATTAAACTCACGCTCACTTGGAATAAAAATAAAAATCGGTAGAAACCTAATCGTGCAGTAATGTGCCCATACAGCCTCACGAGTATTTAAGTGTTTTGTTAAACCTTCATCTTTAGTTCAAATTCCGGAATATAGATCTAGCTACTCATACTATAAAGAATTGTAAATACATAAATTAAAGACATGACAAATAGGAAAAACTTACTGGAATTGAATAAAAACTCGTCCAACACCAACGATGAACAACAACAACATTAAATATAAATCCTAACCTCTGTGGGCATAAGGCCCCAGATTGTCTTGCTGCCGGAGCAGCGTTAAAACTAAACTAATGGCGAAAGTAAAAGTGCAGAAACAATATGGTACGAAGTGTCTTTCTTCTAACAATCAAAACTAGTATTTTAAAAGAGTACAAAGATCAATTCAAATCCCCAAATATGGGGAGTCTTCAATATCTGCCGGATTCGCTATGCCCCGCTGGAATCTGCCTGTATAAGGAAACTTCCTTAGCTGCTGGATCTCTGTGCCCACTGGAATCTGCCTGTATAAGGAAACTTCCTTAGGTGATGGAATGCATTCCGTTATTTTAGGGATGCCATCCCTATCTTCCAAATCGCTTTGCAAGAGTCCACCTATGAACAATCTTTCCTTCTTCTATCCAAATTTCGAAATCAATCAAGTTCCAACGCCAGCTTTATCTTCTTTCAACAGAATCCCGCTTTTTCCGAGAATGCCCTCTTCACTGCCTCCTTTGAATCTATGCGAGTACTGTGGGCATAACATCTTCTGCTCAGGTCTAATATGCCCATTTCATCGATTTCAGTCAATTTGAGGCCAAAATGCCTCTTTCGCCAGATTTCACTCCTGTCATGCCCAAACCACTTTCCTGGTTCTTTTCCGACACAAAAGACACTAAAAAGGACATTTAGAGCGACTAAAATGCCCAGAAAAACACGAAATAAATGGACTTATCACACCCACACACTTTAGTCATGATTGTCCTCAAGCATGGGGTACGAAGAACCCAGAAAAAGAAAAACAAAAGGGAAAGGAAAAGAAACAGACACGAAAAAACAAAACATGCAACCTGTTAATCCGTGTGGGCACAACGTTTCAACAACCAACTTTTCCAATTAATTGCATAATCAGCATGCCCTAGCAAGTCAAAATTTAATTTGGCGTATAGGTCCTCCCACACTCTCTTCACACAGTGTTTAGGCTTAGTGTTTACACTCAAATTCAGTCATTCCATATTTATTCATTCCATAAGCTTGCTAGTGCTCTTTATTCAATTTTATTAAGTGGAAAAATGCATAAGTATCAAAAGGACTTTTATAGGCTGTAATGGGGCTCTTTAGGTAAGGTGGGGTTCTTTTGGTACTGGGCTAAAACTCTCAGGAGCGTTCACTGGACATACCACCATTTATTTTCAACTTACTTCCTCATGACCTCATTTATCGTTCAGATTACATAATTTTTCATCATGGGCATTCTGAATATTCAGACTAGGGGGAATTTATTCTCTTTTTTTCACTTTTTTTTGAATTTATTTTTTTTCATCAATTTTTTTTTCGTTCCCCCTATCTTTCTTCTTGTATTTTTAATTCTTCAAAACCGTCCAGAGACTCCTTCTACTTCTGGTTTTTGTAATGCCCTGACTTTATATAGTGAGGTATATCAACAAAACTGCCAAGGATTTTATTGGCTCAAAAGGGCTGCGAAGCTATGTCAAAGGCTGGTTTTATTTGGCTTAGTGGGCTCAAGCAAGAAAATGCCTAAATCATCTACACATGCATTTCAAACTTTCTGATTTTAAAGTAGAGCAAAAGCAAGTTCTAGAAATTCTAAGTATAGAATGTACACACATGAAAAGAGAATGCTGTAAAATGGGCATAACAGCGCAGGCTCAAATCTCACCAGGTTAATGCTCAACTCATTCATCATCCCTGCTTCTAGTGTGGGCATGCTGACTCGATTAGCAATTTTATTAACATTCACAAACCAGAAAATAGTGCTCCCCAAATATTAACAGATAGCATGCTGACTCAAACGACCCACAAACACACTTTGCACGAAGCAAAGTGTTCAAACAGACCCAACAACAAAAGACAACAACCCAAATGCCCCCACCCACACACTTTGCTTGAGGCAAAGTGGGTAGAATAAAGGCGATACCAAAAAGAATGAAAATCAAAAGAACATAAAAGAAAAGGAATTGAACCAGGTTGGTGGATGTCGGGTAAGTGAAACCAACATATTTGAAATATGCGGTAAAGGCTTGCTCAATCTTCCTCAAGAGGGTATCAACAGTCTGATACAGGGCATTCTCCATGCTATCCAGCCTCTTCATGGTCATTCTGGCACCATCTCTTCTTGATGTGCCCTTCCGCCTGGTGTCTTCCTGCTTGTCCCTATAGAAAATGAGAATAGAATGCTCGAAGGGTCTGCCTTCGGCACAAAAGAAATAGGGTTTCTCTCCTCTCATCCTCAACTACATCTTTTTTTTTTCAGACAAATACTAGAAAACTCTCTTAGTCTAGTTTGATACATCAGAAAAACACTTATTAAAATTACTGAAAAGAAATAAACTAAAAACCTGGGTTGCCTCCCAGTAGCGCCCTAGTTACTGTCGTGGGCACGACACCTTCCAATTCAGATATAAATGGGCTCCACGAGCCAGACCACTCTGACATCTTGGTCTGCATGCCCCAGGTAAGGTTTCAGTCTGTGGCCATTAACCTTGAAACGCCCTCCAGTATCTGGATTCTTTAGCTCAACTGCTCCATTGGGGCATTCCGCGTACACTTCAAATGGACCAACCCACTTGGTCCTCAGACTTCCTCCCATCAATTTAAACCTTGAATGGTACAAAAGAACTTGTTGCCCTGGAGTGAAGCTCTTCCTTCTAATCACTTGATCATGGAGCCTCTTCATTTTTTCCTTGTAAAGAACAGCATTGTCATAGGCCTCCATCCTCATTTCTTCCAGCTCTTGAATCTGAAATTTTCTGAAATGCCCGGCTGCATCCTTGTCCATGTTCAGCTTCTGCAGTGCCTATCGTGCCTTGTATTCCAGCTCTACCGGCAAATGACAACATTTCCCAAACAGCATCCTATATGGGGACATCCCGATTGGAGTTTTGAAAGCAGTTCGGTATGCCCACAGGGCATCATCCAGATGTTGACTCCAATACTTTCGACTTGGATTAACTACCTTCCCAAGAATGGCTTTAATTTCTCGATTTGAGACTTTAGCTTGGCCATTCGCTTGTGGGTGATAGGCTGTTGTGACTCTATGGTTCACCCCATATTTCTTCAATAATTTTTCCAGGGTTCGGTTACAAAAATGTGTTCCTTGATCGCTGATGATGGAGCTGGGCACACCAAACCGGCTGAAAATATGAGATTTCAGAAATGCGGTCACTACTCTTGCATCATTGGTAGGAGTAGCCTTTGCCTCCACCCATTCGGACACATAATCAACTGCCAGGATGATGTAAAGGTTCTCCCTTGAGTTTGCGAGGGGTCCCATGAAATCCATTCTCCAAACATCGAAAATTTCCACTGGGCATTTTGTTTCTCCTTGTGATGTTCCCAACTCTCTGGCACTGATCACATCTCTTGCATACGTTGTGGGCATCTTTGAAAATCGTGGGCCAAAAGAACCCACAGTCCAGAATTTTTCTTGCTGTTCGATTTGGTCCGAAATGCCCTCCGCAAGCAAAGTTATGACAATGCTTCAAAATATCCTCAATTTCATTGTCAGGGACACATCTTCTTATGATCTGATCAGCACATCTCCTCCATAGAATAGGACTGTCCCATGCATAAAACTTGCTCTCATGCCTCAGTTTATTCTTTTGGTACCTCGAGTACCCAATTGGCAGCTCTTCAGACTCTAAAAAGTTTACTATATCTGCATACCAGGGCTCTCGTGTGTCCCATGCTGAGTACAGATGCTCATCAGAGAAATGATCCGTAATGGGTATTTCATCGTCTTTTTCATTCAGCACCCGGCTTAAATGATCAGCTACCAAATTCTGTGCCCCACTCTTATCTTTTATCTCGATATCAAACTCTTGAAGGAGTAGGATCCATCTAATTAGTCTTAGCTTTGTCTCCTTCTTGGCCATCGAGTGCCGTAGGGCACCATGATCTGTGTAAACAATGCTCTTCGTGCCTAAGAGATAGGACTGAAACTTCTCGAATGCAAAAACTACTGCTAGCCGCTCCTTCTCAGTAGTGGTGTAATTACACTGTGCCCCATTCAGAGTTTTGGAAGCATAGTAAATTACATGGCTTTCTTTTCCTCTTTTCTGACCCAGTACAACGCCCACAGCGTAGCCACTGGCGTCACACATAATCTCAAAGGGCATTCCCTGATCTGGTGGTTGAATAACTGGTGCCGTGATCAGTTGCTTCTTCAGAAAATTGAATGCCTTTTTACATTCCTCATCAAATTCAAAGGGGACATCTTGCTGCAATAAGTGAGTAATAGGCTGGGCAATTTTTGCAAAATCTTTTATGAACCTCCTGTAGAATCCAGCGTGCCCCAGAAAGCCTCTCACTTGCTTCATTGAAGTGGGGTATGGCAATTTCTCAATTATGTTCACTTTGGCTTTATCGACCTCAATGCCCCTCTCGGAAATCACATGGCCCAGTACAATGCCCTCTCTGACCATGAAGTGGCATTTTTCGTAGTTCAGCACTAGGCATTTGTCCACACAACGCTGCAACACCTTCTCCAGATTATCTAAACATCGATCAAAGCAACTCCCATACACTGTGAAGTCATCCATGAACACCTCAATGCAGTTTTCAAGCAAATCGGAGAATATGCTCATCATACAACGCTGAAATGTGCCCGAAGCATTGCAGAGGCCAAAGGGCATTCTGCGGTAGGCAAATGTGCCGAATGGGCACGTGAATGTTGTTTTCTTCTGGTCCTCTTGACTCACTGCAATTTGCATATATCCTGAGTATCCGTCCAAGAAACAAAAAAACTTATTTCCTGCGAGTCTTTCCAACATCTGGTCAATGAACGGAAGTGGGAAATGATCCTTCCGCGTAACCGTGTTCAGCTTCCGGTAATCAATGCAAAATCTCCAGCCAGTTTGCAGTCGTGTGGGCACAAGCTCTCCTTTCTCATTTTTCACAACTTGAATGCCCGACTTCTTGGGCAGAACATGGATTGGACTGACCCACTTACTGTCTGAAATTAGGTATATAATGCTCTGGTCCAGTAGCTTAATTATCTCTTTTAGCACCACATCCTTCATCACCGGATTGAGCTTTCTTTGTGGATCACGAACGAGCTTTGCATCATCTTCCAACAAAATCTTGTGCATACAAACTGCTGGGCTAATGCCCTTTATATCTGCCAAAGTCCATCCGAGTGCCTCCTTGTACAATCTCAACAATCTCAAAAGGTGGTCTTCATCAGCTTGATTCAACCCCGCACTAATTATCACTGGGAGTGTCTCATTATCTCCCAAGTAGGCATACTTCAAATGCCTTGGTAATGCCTTCAACTCGAGCGTGGGCGCTCTAACAATAGAAGGCATCATTCTATCATCACTTCTTCGAATGGGCACACCATAGTCCACACATCCATATGGCATTTCTTCCAATGAGTACAACATCATAATTCCATCCCTTATGTCATCATCCTCGTCCAGGGCATTCTGGTCAATCAGTCCATCCCACAATGCCCACTCCAGCGGTTCTCTGTTGCTCACCATGGATAAAGTAGAACGGCTCGGAGAATGAAATGTATTCACAAAATTACAATTTTCTGTATCCGGAGGGTGTTTCATGGCTTCAAAAATGTTGAACGTCACCTTCTCCCCATCAAACTCACACGTGAGTGTGCCCTTGTCCACATCAATTTTGGTTCGAGCTGTCTTCATGAAAGGCCTTCCCAGCAACAAAACTGAAGATTTTGAAGTCGATGTGCCCATGTCAAGCACATAAAAATCTGCTGGGAATATAAGCTCGTCCACTTTGACCAATACATCTTCAATGAGGCCTTCAGGATAAACATTAGATCGGTCAGCTAACTAAATGACCACACGGGTCTCCTTCAAAGGTCCAATCTTCAATTCTTTGAACACTGACAGGGGCATTACGTTGATTGATGCCCCCAAATCCAGCATGGCCTTTTCAACTTTTCTGTCTCCAATTATGCAAGGGATCATGAACATTCCTGGATCATCACACTTCTTGGGTAACTTCTTTTGTATCACAGCCGATACATTCTCCCCAACTAGGAACCTTGCATCGTCATTGAATCGCACCTTTCTGGTACAAAGCTCCTTTAGAAACCGGGCATACCGTGGTACTTGCTTGATTGCCTCGATCAGTGGAACGTTGATATCCACCTTGCTGAATACTTTTAGCATCTCCCTGGTTTCTTCTTCTTTTCTATTTTATGCCAATCTCCCTGGAAAGGGAGGTTTCCGTCTCTCTGGAATAGGCACTTTGGCAGGCTGTTTTACTTCCGGGATGGGCACAGTATCGGTCTGCTTGGCTTATTGTGCCTTGTCTCCTGTGGGAATTTTTTCCACTTCTTCCTCCAAGGGCACATCGTCCTTTTCTTCTCTTGGCCTGACCATCTCCAGAAGCTCTTTTCCACTCCTCAATGCTACTGCATTCACTTATTCTCTCGGGTTTTCAACCTGGGAAGGTAACTTCCCATTTTTCTCCTCCATCTTGTGCATGGCTTGGCCCAATTGATTGATTTGCTTGCTCATGTGTGAAAGACCAGCTCGAGTCTCTTGCTTGAATTTTTTGTTTTCCTCAGCCATGGCATAGACAAGATCTTCTAGCCTTTGCTTTCTCTTTTCTTCTGGCGGCGGCAATGGGCGTGCAGGATGCCCATCCTCTGGCCTTCTCCATCTGAAGTTTTCATGGTCTCTCCAGCCAGGGTTACAAGTCTGGGAATTAGGATCATATCTTTTGGAATGCCCATTCTGGCCACCTACAGTATTTACTTCTTCCACCGCGTCTTGTAGAGTTGGGCATTCATCAGTGAAATGAAGTACACTCTTGCATACTCCACAAGGTCTGGGCTTTTTCGCCATGCTCATACCAGACAAGTTCTTTCAATTTTGTCACACAATCTGTCAATTCTGCTGTCTTGGTCCGGTGCCATCTCTGATTCACTGACAACCCGAATGCCCTCTCCGCCGAAGTCTCGGTTGTCTTCAGCCATATCCGTGAGAATTCTGAATGCTTCAACAGGCTGCTTGTTCAGTATAGACCCTCCACATGAGGCATTCACGATTGTTCTCTCATGTGGTCTCAATCCTCCAATAAAATACTGAATTAGATCGTGTTCAGTAATCTGGTGTTGTGGGCATTTCGCCAGCATTGCTTGGAATCTTCCCCAGTAGTCATAGAAACTCTCGTTGGTTCCCATCTTCAGGCTCCCTATCCTTCTTCTCATTTCTTACACTCTGGATGCTGGGAAATATTTTTCCAAAAACTTCTGCTGAAGTTATCTCCATGTGGTCACAGCGCTAGTCGGCAATGTGTACAGCCAGTCCCGTGCCCCATCCTGAAGAGTGAAAGGGAATGAGACCAACCGCACATACTCCTCTCGTCCATGGTTGGATGGTTGAGTCTGGCAAACCATCTCAAAATCTTGTAAGTGTCTTTGTGGATCCTCTCCGGGCATTCCGTGGAACTTCGGCAAGATTTGGATAAAGTTTGTATGAATATCCCAGTTCTGAGTCACAGCTGATAGTGTAATGCCCATCGGGCGCAGATTCATGTTGGTCGGGAAAATCAACTGCCTTAAAGTCCTGTTATCCTCCACATCTCCATTTGCGACATTTCCATTTGCTGCGGCGATGTTGATAGTATGGCCGTTCTCAAACTGTCCTTCCTCCTCATGCCCTTCGTCTCCTTGATCTTCTGGTGGTGTGGGCTCATGAGGTGTGTTTGTAGCTCATCGTGCCCTCTTCACTACTGCCCTGTTTTTCCTCAAAGTCTTCTCTATCTCCGGATCGTACAATAAAGTTTCTTCTGAAGAGCTCCTGGGCATCAACTCCTAGGCACACCAGCTTGGAAAGTAAAATCACTGGAAATCAGCTCTCCGGCAACGGCGCCAATTTTGACGCGCGGTCGTTTCGCGCTCAAAATGAATTTGTATTGCTCCTGTGCCCATAGCGAGCGTAGCTAGCTATGAGTAAGGGTCGATCCCACAGAGAGCTGATGCGATCTTACTTTCGAGTCACCAATCACAAAAGGGGGTTTGGTACCGTGGTCACAACAATGGAAATTAAATCTGTAAAAATAAACTAGAGAGATATCAAATAATAAAAGGTTCCGGAACTTGAACTAGAATCCAGTTTAACTTATACTCACTCAATCATGGGCACAACGATTTTCCTACACAATTAAATCACCCAGTTATGGAGACCGGATTCCTCACTGCATCTCCTTATTCATCCGTTCAGATTAGGTTTAAAGGTGATTCCTCGTCCATTAAACCCCTAACCTATCACCCACCCTCCGGTTCCCCAAAGAGATGTAAATGAATAGAAAACAGTGTGCCCTAGACGAACCCAAGTTTGTTGTGTTTTACTGATTCCTCATGTGCCCACAGCAACCCACTGATTTCCCAGTTACCGTTTGAATTATCACACAGTCACAATTCGTTAATCCAATTAACCCTGGTGTGCCCTCTACAACTAAAGAGTGATCAACCACATTAGTTATATTAAACTCACGCTCACTTGGAATAAGAACAAAAATCGGCAGAAACCTAATCGTGCAGTAATGTGCCCACACGGCCTCACGAGTATTTAAGTATTTGTTTAAACCTTCATCTTTAGTTCAAATTCCAGAATATAGATCTAGCTACTCATTCTATAAAGAATTGTAAATACATAAATTAAAGACATGACAAATAGGAAAAACTTACTGGAATTGAATAAAAACTCGTCCAACACCAACGATGAACAACAACAACATTAAATATAAATCCTAACCTCTGTGGGCATAAGGCCCCAGATTGTCTTGCTGCCGGAGCAGCGTTAAAACTAAACTAATGGCGAAAGTAAAAGTGCAGAAACAATATGGTACGAAGTGTCTTTCTTCTAACAATCAAAACTAGTATTTTAAAAGAGTACAAAGATCAATTCAAATCCCCAAATATGGGGAGTCTTCAATATCTGCCGGAGTCGCTATGCCCCGCTGGAATCTGTCTGTATAAGGAAACTTCCTTTGCTGCTGGATCTTTGTGCCCACTGGAATTTGCCTGTATAAGGAAACTTCCTTAGGTGATGGAATGCATTCCGTTATTTTAGGGATGTCATCCCTATCTTCCAAATTGCTTCCCAAGAGTCCACCTATGAACAATCTTTCCTTCTTCTATCCAGATTTCAAAATCAATCAAGTTCCAGTGCCAGCTTTATCTTCTTTCAACAGAATCCCGCTTTTTCCGGGAATGCCCTCTTCACTGCCTCCTCTGAATCTGCACGAGTACTGTGGGCACAACATCTTCAGCTCAGGTCTAATATGCCCATTTCATCGATTTCAGTCAATTTGAGCCCAAAATGCCTCTTTCGTCAGATTTTACTCTTGTCATGCCCAAACCACTTTCCTGGTTCTTTTCCGACACAAAAGACACTAAAAAGGACATTCAGAGCGACTAAAATGCCCAGAAAAACACGAAATAAATGGACTTATCAGATATCTTGCTTATTGGAAACAATAAGAAGGTATTATCGGACATAAGAGTGTGACTGTCCAAGCAGTTCGATATGAAGGATTTGGGAGAAACTCGACACTTCCTTGGTATCAAGATCATTCGAGATCGCCAAAAAAGAATGTTGTGCTTATCCCAGGCGGCCTATATCGATACAACGCTAGCTAGGTTTAGCATGCAAGATTCCAAGAAAGGTTTTATACCTTTCAAGCATGGAATACATCTATCCAAGGAGATGTGTCCTAAGACATAGGCTGAGATAGATGAGATAAAAGGGGTTCCATATGATTCAGCTGTGGGGAGCGTCATGTATGCTATGCTATACACTAGGCCTGATATATGCTATGCGGTTGGCATAGTAAGCAGATATTAGTCTAACTTTGGAAAAGGACACTGGACTGCAGTAAAGAATATTCTCAAGTACCTGAAAATGACTAGAGATTATATGCTGGTATACTGCAGTGATAGTCTCATTCCTTTGGGTTACACGGACTCAGATTTCCAAGTCGATAAAAATCAGAGTAAATCTACCTCGGGCTATGTATTTACCTTGGGAGGCGGAGTCATTGCATAGAGGAGCATCAAGCAGAAATGCATTGCTGACTCCACTATGAAAGCTGAATATGTAGCTGTGTTTGAGGCTGCAAAGGAAGCCGTCTGGCTCCGGAGCTTCTTGTTGGACTTGAGCGTGGTTCCTGATTTACCTAGGAGTATCACAATATACTGTGATAACTCGGGTGCAGTGGCAAATTTGAAAGAACCCAGAGCCCATAAGACAAGTAAACATATAGAGAGAAAGTACCATCTTATACGAGAAATCATTAAGAGAGGAGATGTTGGAGTAGTCAAGATTGCATCGGAGGACAACCTGGCTGATCTATTCATGAAGAGCCTGTTTTGAGATTTATATATAGTTTGAGAGTTTTGCCAGTTTTTGTTCTATACTTAAAAGACATGCTTTAAGTATAAGTGGGAGATTGTTAGGATTGTATACTGAAAGCTTGTCTTTGTATACTATTAATAATGTTTTGACGATATAGATTGATTATTATTGCAGTCACTATTTGTGCATCTATTTACTTTGTTATACATTTATATATGCATGTTTTCTTATACTTACATAGTAGATAATATGGTATAGGTAAACACACGGTGAAGATCATATCATTGGGTTCCTTGCAAAGTATTAAAAGGCTCGCAGTTTAGATGGTCTTGAACCAACCATTGTAGACTGTAGAATAATCTGACAATTAGTTTATCTCGACTAACTGATTATTCTGATACACTAATACATGTATTGAGGAGGATCGCGACAGGATACTATTCTCTGATCTGACCCTAAAAGGAGAGAATAAAGATCCACAGAGTTCGGGTTCTTAACCCTTGCAGAGTGACGGATATATGTGTGTTATGATTATTGCTTTGATTTGTCAATGGGTGAGATTCTTGATAGAGTCAATAATCTCGATATTTTGGGCAATAACATATTCACACATGATGGGTCGTGCACTGTGTTTGGTCACCATGTCCTGGTGCGCCAGGTTGATGATGTCCCATTGAGTAAACACAAGTACATGTGAAACCCTACAGGTGGAATTTATTCCGTACATGGTAAAGCTTATGTGGTACTGCTCTAGAAATGGAAGAATTAATTAATTATAGCTATCAGAGCTTATATAATTAATTAATGGACATTATATCTTAAACATGGGGAATGGATGGACTAAAAAAGAATGTGTTAGTGCCATCTGCACTTAAGTGTTCAGGGATTGTCATAATCTGTATGGCAATATGGCAATTTCAAAAGAACACAAAAGGTTTTGGTTATTCATGTTCGAATACCATGTTCTGGACATTACTGTGAACATTCCACTGCCAATCTGATTAAAGATCAAGACATGTACTTAATCATGTTCAGAGACATGATCATGTACATAGTTGTCCAGAGAGTTTTACAAGAGACATGTCATGCTAGATTCAAGGAGTTGAAGCTGCAGATTCAAGATGGACGTTTCAGAATAGAAGCTGTCTTGTTCGTGATGAAGATCAAGAAAGAAAGAAAGAAAGAAAGAAGGAGTTCTATTCAAGGAAGACATCTAAACTAGGAAAGTTCGATTTAATTAAAAAAATTGTTTCCTTGTTAAATCCTAGTCAAAGTAGGACTTCTGATTACCTTGTTTTGGCTATATCTGTTCTTTATAAATAGCTTGGGATTCAGACTAGTTTAGGTGACTCGAATTTTATGAATACATTAAAGGGCTGAGAGTTAAAAGACTTCATACTTGAAGCATATAGTATTCGGGTAGACTAGGTTTGATCGGTGAGATCATTGTATTTCTAGTCTGTGTTTGAAACTCACTTTTATACACACTTAGAAGAGTCTCGAGAGAAATTTTCTATGGGAACTAGAGGGATTCTAGGTTGTGAGGGGAGCTTGCAATTCAGTTTAGTGAAAGAGGTTAAATTAGGTAGGAAAGAGGTTGAGTGACGGGAGTCTTCGTGTAATAGCCTCTGTAACCATTCAACGGGGTAGTAAAATGTTTCTCACGGACTTGTGAAGTCCCCCTGACGTAGATCAGTTGATCGAACAGGGTTACCAACCTCATGTTCTTTACTTGTTTTAAGTTTTTACATTCTGACCTTACATTTTCACAACAATGTTCAAGTACATGATGATGAACATGATTGCACAGTTTATGTAACTACAATTGGTATCAGAGCGGGTCGTCTTTAGTTTTTAGTGCGAAAAGAGTCCTGAAAGCTACATATCTGCGTGAAGGTTTTGGTTGTAGTTCAGCCATGAGTGCAATCAAAGAAGGAGGATCTACGGTCAGACCAACACTGCTAGAAGGCAACAACTATCCCTACTGGAAAGCAAGGATGAAGGCATTTCTGAGATCACTTGATGAACTCGCATGGAAAAGTTTCACTGAAAGAGAGAAAAGCCAACTGTTGCCAAAGAAGGAAGACATGTGGAGATTGAAGAAGGAGAGTTGACTGTGCCGCAGAAGAACTGGTACAATTTCAACTCTAAGACTCTCAATGCAATATTCTCTGTGGTGAATCTTGAGACATTCAGTCTAATCTCAACCTATGAGACTGCAAAAGCTGCATGGGATATTCTAGAAACTATCTTTGAAGGATCTAGCTTTGTGAGGCTATCAAGACTTCAAAATCTGACTTCAAAATTTGAAAGCCTTAGAATGGAAGAATCTGAAACCATTGGTGAGTTTAATGCTAGATTGAGGAGCATATCAAACGAAAGTTTTGCTCTTGGAAAGCCTATCAGCAATGAAAAGCTTGTGAGGAAGGTTCTCAGATCTCTTCCAAAGAAGTTTTCCTACAAAGTTGCTGCAATAGAGGAAACCAAGGACATCAAGAGCATGAGACTTGATGAACTGATGGGATCGTTGAGGATGTTCGAGATGAATCTGGAAGATGAAGACAACAACTCAAGGAAGAAAGGTATTGCTCTTAAAGCTGAAGTTTCTGAGGATGTCCCTGAATATGTACAGAAACAAAAACATGTACTTGATTCAGACACAATGAATAATATGGTTCTTATCACCAAGAACTTCAGCCGAATGCTTAAAAGAGTAAACAAGCAGTCTTCCAGAAGGTCAAACAACAGAAGACAACCATCTGGAAATTCTCAGCAAGATAGAAACTCCAATAGTGAACAGAAAGAGTTTCAACCATCAAATACAAAGAGAGGAATTTAGTGCAGAGAGTGTGATGGTTTTGGGCACATTCAAGCAGAATGTGCCAGCACTCTGAAGAAGAATAAAAAGAACTACAATGCCTCTCTTAGTGATAATGATTCTGAAGAAAGTAGCAGTGAATCAGAAGAAGAGACCTATGCCTTTACAGCAAAAGTCTCATAGTTCCAGGATCCTTTCAAACTTGCAGAAGATGAAGACTCAGACAATGAAGATTTCAGCCATGAGGAGTTTGTTCAGACCTACAAAGAGATGTATGAAAAGTGGCTTGAAGTAGCTGAGATCAACAAAACTCTACAATCTCACAACAAAGATCTTCTCAAAGAAAAGGAGGAGTTAATTAGGTCTGATGGAGAACAGAAGGCCATAATCCAACAGCAAAAGAAGAAGATTGAAGAGCTGTCTGCAGAACTGAAGTCCATCAAAAGAAATGTCAACATGCTGAACAATGGATCTAAGAATCTTGATAAGATTCTCACTACCCCAGGACATTCTGGGAAGAGTCATCCAAGTCTTGGATATAATGGTGGACAATCTGATACGACCAACAATAAAGCGGAAGCAAAGAATCGAACAACGCCAACTATGTATGTAATTAAACCCAACAATAAACTGAACAATACTGAATTAAGAACCCCAATAATCTGTATAAAACCAATAAGACTCGAATTTAACAAGAATTAACACAAAAACGACTCAAATAACCCGAAAACCCCTAAATAAAGACTCGAACAGAAACCTATGCAAGAAACCTCGGATTGAGCTCAAATTTTAACAAAAGTCACAATATATAGAGATGCAAAACATATCCAAAAATCAGCTCAAACGAACGTGTAAGTTTGGAGATCGAATTGTGGGAATTTCAGAGCCTAATTTAGGATTTTTAGGCCTAAAACGGTTAGATAAGGCTACGAATAGATGTGGGGGGACTTTAGAGATGAAGGTGGTGATATTGGAATGCTATAGACGTGGATGGTGGCTGTGGTGATGGTGGATAAATCGATAGTGAAGAAAAACGAGAAGGATAGGTGAATCTTACCTGAAATGAACCCCGAATCGACGAGAACTCGGAACGCGCCTATGGAGCAACCTTCAATGACTGTCTAACCCAGATACTACGAGATATCATGAATGAGACAATATATTTCAAGCTTGGAATCACCAGAACCAAACTTTACCAAGGAACCGATGTTTGTTTGTGAGACGAGAGAAAAGCGTAAAGCTGTTTTTCATTCAAATCTAGTCTAACGAACAATAATGTCGATAATTATCTTAAATACTAACCTAGGCCACAAAAATAACAAGTATTTGGGCTTGGTATTTTCTAACTATACTTAAAATAAAATAAATAAATCCTTTGGCCCAATAACACCTGGACAAATTGTGAAAAATTGGGCTTCTAATTAAATTAAATTAAATAAACTATAATAATGGATAAATAATTAAATCAAGCTGATCTAATTAATAAGTGTACGTCCATGAGCTTATTGAGGCATGTATTGTGTGTCCACGCATGGCCACGACCTCTCAGCTGCAACTCCGGGTTTAATTCCTCAGTGCTCATCCCGGTCTCATCACAATCCAAGACAGTATTTGTTAAAGCAAGTGTAAGCCAACCAGTGTTTGTACAAAATAATGTTCAAAACATCCAGAAGAACATTAACAAAAAGATGACTGCTAATAATGGCAACAGAAAAAGAATTATCTGCCATTATTGTGAAGAAAAAGGCCACATTCGACCACACTGTGAAAAGTATCTCTTTGATCTTAAAAGAATGAGAAGAATATTTGTGGCTCAGCATTCCATCAACACCCAGAAGAAATCAGCTACTCAGAAAAGGAAGAAGCCTGCACAGAAAAAACAATGGGTTGTCAAGCAGACCAGTCTGATTGCTCATACTTCACTAAGAATTGAAGATAAAGGAAGCTGGTACTTTGATAGTGGTTGCTCAAAACACATGACTGGAGATTGCTCTATGGTGCAGAATCTGAAAGCTTGCTCGTCAGACTTTGTTACCTTTGGAGATGGGAAAAGGGGCAAAGTAATGAGAAAATGAGAGCTTATTGTTGAAGGAATGCCCAAACTAAAGAAGGCTATGCTAGTTGATGGACTCAAAGCTAATCTGATAAGCATCAGTCAACTATATGGTGATGACATGACTGTTGTCTTCACCAAGGAGAACTGCAGAGTTATGAATAAGAATAATGACTTATTCATGGAAGGAAAGAGATTAG
The DNA here is from genome assembly GCA_026008535.1 of Perilla frutescens. Taxonomy (NCBI): domain Eukaryota; kingdom Viridiplantae; phylum Streptophyta; class Magnoliopsida; order Lamiales; family Lamiaceae; genus Perilla; species Perilla frutescens. The sequence goes on along the minus strand of BRKX01000002.1, from coordinate 41,682,491 downwards.
CTGACAACTGTTATCAGCTACATGTTTCTGCAAAATGTTCTTTAACATGTCAAAGAACATCTATAGAAGAGTCAGAGATCTGGCATCAGAAACTTGGACACATCAACTTCAGAAATCTCTAAAAGATCATCAGCAAAGAGATTGTCAGAGGGTTACCTCAGATTAGAATTGACAGAGATAAACTTTGTGGTCCATGTCAGATTGGAAAACAGTCCAGATCTCAACATAAAGAAGTGCAAGATAGAACTTCTAAGAGAATTTTAGACCTTATTCATATGGATCTAATAGGGCCTATGGCTATGGAAAGCTACAGAGGAAAGAAGTATGTCCTTGTCTACATTGATGATTACTCAAGGTTTACTTGGGTTGATTTTCTCAAAGACAAGAGTGAAGCCTTCACCGCATTCAAGAGATTAGCTTGTAAAATCTCAGTTGAAAATAATGATCAGATTATCAGAATCACAAGTGATCATGGCAAGGAATTTGAGAACCAGTACTTTGATACATTCTGTAGTGAGAATAGTATTAGTCATGAGTACTCAACCCCTAAAACTCCTGAGCAGAATGGATTTGTTGAAAGGAAGAACAGAACTCTTCAAGAGATGGCAAGAACCATGATTACTGCTAAAGGAGTCGCTGCTATGTTCTGGGCAAAAGCTATCAACACTGCATGTCACATCAGCAACAAAGTTCATCTCAAATCAGGTACTTTCACTACTCCATATGAGATTTGGAATGAGAAGAAACCAAGAGGGAAGTACTTTCATGTGTTTGGAACCACATGTTATATTCTCAATGAAAGAGAATATCTCAACAAGATGAAAAACAGAGGTGTTGAAATGATGTTTGTTGGATATTCCAGAAATAGTAAATCATACAGGATTTACAACAAAGATACAAAGGCTGTAATTGAGACAGTCAATATCAGATTTGATGATCAGGACAATACTATCAATACCTCTGAAGATGATGTTCACACAGATGTCTTTGAACATCCTAAGGTTCATGATGATACTGACAGAGAAGCTAAAGAACAGACAGTAAGGCACAGAAAGCCTTCGAAGCAAATCATCAAGAATCATCCTACTTCAGAAGTAATAGGTGATATTCATGAAGGTAGGATGACTAGGAGCAGACTGAGAAAGAGGATGTATGATGAGATATCCTATGTCTGTTTCACCTCCAATGTTGAACCAAAAAACATCCAAGAAGCTCTTAAAGATGACTACTTGACAGAAGTTATGCAGGAAGAACTTCTTCAATTCAAAAAGAATGATGTCTGGGATCTGGTACAGAAACCTGAAGGAGTCAACATTATTGGAACTAAGTGGATATTCAAGAACAAGACTGATAAAGCTGGAAACATTACAAGAAATAAAGCCAGACCAGTTGCTCAAGGTTATTCTCAGATTGAAGGCATTGATTTTGATGAAACCTTTGCTCCAATTACAAGGATTGAATCAGTCAGACTTCTTATAGCTATGGCATGTATTATGAAGTTCAAACTGTTCCAGATGGACGATAAGAGTGCTTTTCTGAATGGATTCCTGAAGAAGGATGTGTTTGTTGCACAACCTAAAGGATTTGAAGATCCACATTGTAACGCCCCAAACTACTCCGTTTGGCCACGTCACTTAACATACAATTTACTTACATATTTTGTGCACTTATAATAAAATGAGCGGAAGCTTAGGTCAAAAAACATGACTAGGCATGACGTCATAATTCTCAATGTAAAATTTTCGCGAATTAGCATGCAATCTATTGAATCTATACTATCACACAATATATTATCAAACGGAAGCATTGAACAAGCCCATCCACATAAAACATACAATCGTCTAACTTATCGGGCTTATAGGTTGTCATAACCCGCCCGTCTAGCATCCTAAATCAACATGCAAAATATAGGGTCAACAACATACTTCATACGTAATAAGCTCCAAGGTCGAACGACCCGCCTTTAAATTATTTTGCATAGTTATCAAGTTATATATACATCATAACCTACAAAAGATCGGGCTATTCCCATCCCCAATAATCACTGATCATAAACAAAAAGAGTGATCAATGTAATAATGATAATAATGTAAGTATTTTCAAAAGAAGAGCATGCAAAAGATAAACACAAGCTTGTGGGGTTCTCTTGTGTTCACAACGCTCCTACCCCGGCCTTGACTCCTCAACCTGAAATTCATTGAATGAATGGGGTGAGTATTTAACAACATACTCAGTGGGGAACACTAAAAACAGTTATAGCTAATTGCACAAGTGAAAATATAACATATGGACTTTTCTTTACTTTGTGGAGACTAGTCTCAACCCCGTAGGGTCTAAACATCATGATGCCCCCGTTAATAAACATCTTTGGCCCTGTAGGGATGCCCGCAGACATACTACCCCCCAGGGAGGACATTAACAGGTCTATCTTCGATCCCAAAGGATCTCTGCCCCGAAGGGTCTCTTTGTCGACCCCGAAGGATCTCTTTCATTCACCGGTCCGAAGACCCTTCATACATATACAATCAAAGCACAACAGTAACTATAACCTTACACGTGTTCACAGTTTAGAGTTACCCCACCTTAAGAGACGCTTTCACAATTCTCAACCTCTGAAATACTCCTTTGCCGTCCACAAGTTGTCCTCCTCGAGCTCCAACACGTCACCTAGCACCTTTTATTCTCTTTTCATTTTAGATGTCGAGTTATTCAATTAAATCATAATTTAGACCAAACTCATGCTAAAATTTTCTTTAAAGTCTTCAAAAATTTCCACATAGACGACCATGGATATATAAACTCATACTACGATTTTGGACTCAAAATACGCATTAAAACTCTTTGAAGCATTTGATCGAACATGTTACGGGCACACATTTAAACCACATGCTCATGACTCATTTTAAATCCTTTAGACCCATCATTTCAAATACAAATACCTTCATCCTAGAGCTCTAACATACTTGAAAATCAACCCCAAACCACCATCACAACACCTCCAAACCACATCAACAAAATAAGGAGAAATTAGGGCAAAAAATCTAAACCCTAGCATCAAAGAACCATAGGAATTTGATATAACTTCACATATAGCTTCAAGGAGATAAATAAACCATATGTTCAAGATATCAAAGCAAGAAGATCAACAAAAATCCAAAATCCTCAAATTTGGATAACAAACCCTAGTTTCCAAAACAACAAGAAATGGGTGTTTAATCCCCAAGAAGGAGAGGTGTAGAGGTTACCTTTGTTGATGGATGATGATGGATTACACTTCAGAAGTTGAAGAATTTTGAGAGAGAAAAGAGGAGAAAATCGCCCCCTCTTAGTTGAAAGAAATGAGGAAGAAATGAACAAGTGTTGTATTTATAGGTAGAGAATCCCCGGACTCGCGCGACCGCGCAGCCCCCGCGAGCGCGGAACCCATCTCTCGGCCAACACTCCCCGCGAGCGCGCAGCCCCCGCGGGCGCGCAATCTCCCGCGACCACGCACGGCCCCGCGGGCGCGCGGCGTGCCCCCTTCAACCCCGCTTCTATTTTGACTCCCGGATATTTTTAACTCCATTTTAAAATGACTAACCGGGCAGCGAGACCCCCGATCAACTTAGTGTTAGGGTGCTCAAGGTTTTGGCAAACAAAACTCAATGCAATAACGCACATTCATTATCATATAACTCGACACTTTAGTATTAAAAATTCAAACTGTGTTATACACTCAGTATAACATCATTATGCTCTGTCGTATCGGCTCGAGTGAGACAACCTGCAATAAAACAACGGCATAACATACAAACATACTCACATGATTAATATTCAACAATTTTAATTCGAAATCATTTACTAAAATTATAATTTATAATTTAGCAAAAAGGGTCGGGGTATCACACACATCATCCAGAGTTCGTGTTCAAACTAAAGAAGGCTTTATATGGCTTGAAGCAAGCTCCTCGAGCATGGTATGAAAGACTGGCTACATACCTAGTAAGCAAAGAATACAATAAAGGAGGAGAAGACAGAACACTGTTCATCAGAAAAGAAAAATCACAAGTAATTGTGGTTAAGTATATGTGGATGATATAGTGTTTGGCTCAGTGTCTGACAAAATGGTCAAGGACTTCATCAGAGACATGGAAACTGAATTTGAGATGAGCCTAGTTGGAGATCTGAAATACTTCCTTGGGCTTCAGATAAAATAGTTAGAAAAAGGGATATTTCTCAATCCAAGTATGCCAGAAACTTGGTTATAAATTTTGAGCTTGAGAATTCTAAGCACAAAAGAATTCCCATCAGCACCACTGTTAAGATTGGAAAAGATGATGCAGGAGCTGAAGTTGATCAAACTCTCCACAGAAGCATGATTGGAAGTCTCATTTACCTCACTGCAAGCAGACCTAATATAGCATACAGTGTGGGAGTGTGTGCTAGATATCAGTCTTATCCTAAGGAGAGTCACATGAAGGCTGTTAAAAACATCATCAAGTACATCAATGGAACTGCCGACTGCGGATTGTGGTATACTTCAGATACAAATGCAAGTATTACTGCATATTGTGATGCTGATTGGGCTGGATCTCCAGATGACAGAAAAAGCACTTCGGGTGCTTGTTTATTTTTAGGAAATAATGTGGTTTCCTGGTTTAGTAAGAAGCAGAACTGCATATCTCTATCTATAGCAGAAGCTGAATACATTGCAGCAGAGAGCAGCTCTACTCAGATCATCTGGATGATGCAGATGATGAAGGACTATGAAGTCAGTCATGATACTCCTATTCTGTACTATGATAATATAAGTGCTATCAACATCTCAAAGAATCTAGTGCAGCATTTGAGGACCAAACATATAGAAATCAGACATCACTTCATCAGAGAGCCGGTTGAAGAAGAAGTGTTAAGGGTTGAACACATGAAGACAGAAGATCAACTAGCTAATTTGTTCACCAAGGGATTGGATGCAGCTCGATTTGAGAAACTCAGAGCATCCCTTGGGGTGTGCTTGGTTTAGTAAAACCAAGAAAAGGGGTATGAGTGTGGCTATTTCACACTCAGCAAGAAAGAACCATTCCTGCACAAAGGGACTGAACATTCCCATAAATGTTCTTACAGATGTACATGATCATGTTTTAAACCCTAAGTACATCTTTGTCAATGGCTAGTTCTGACGTGCTATCGTCATCTCTGATTTTTCGGGATTTTCCTTCAGTTTCTTAGTCTAATGGAAACCTGAGCCTATTCTATGAATGGAATACCCTCTTATATATTTGTTTAGCCGTTAAGAGAGATCATTCTTAAGTTTTAAATTTCCGAAATTCCAAACCCTTCTCTCTCTCTTAAAAGTCTCCGAGTTCTCTGTAAAAGTCCATTGTTTGCCATTGATTTTCTTATTGATCATCTCTCTCAAACACCCACTGATAGAGCCTATTTTGCCTCTACTTAATTTCACTATTTATAAAACTTGTGTCAATGCATACAAGTGTACAAACATGTATTTGTAGCAAGGATGAAATGAGGCCGATCCACAGGGAAAAAGAATTTAAATAAGAAAACAGAAGTACCACGATGATAGACGAGCCAAATATTTAGACTATGATTAGGAGAGGGTTGATTATTGCCTACCACAATACCAAAACATGAACAAAAGAACTAAACACTTAAACAACAATATTTATCGATCTAAATGCAAATGCAATAAACAATACCAACAAGAGAGAGAGATTTGAAGATGATAAATAAAAGCAAGACTCTAGGATATGGATACACAATGCTCCTATTGATCAAACAACAAGGATTTAAACACACGATCATGCTAAGTGCATAGATAGGAAGACCACGAATATAGAAGGAGCATCTCTCGAATATCTCCTTAATTGCGAATGTAACAAGGATGGCTATCTCTAATGCATTACAAGGTCGCACCTACCAAAAGCTCTAAGAGGTCACATTTCCTTCCACATAATCGACATTCGACTAAGAAGACAACTATGTAGATTTAATCCAAGCATGCTTATGATCACGGGATTGACTAAATGCAAATGATTCATACATATGATGCTAGTAAGAAGGCCACTCAAACAACATCATTCAAGCTCAAGCATGGATTAAAACCTTGACAAAGCATAATCACATATATAAACCCAAATCAAGATCAAGATTCACATTGTTCCACCACATCCTAGAGCCCTAAGGCTCTTAGCCAACCATATTCACAATAACATCAAGAATACAAAAGAAGGAACAAAAACACATTCTAAATACAAGATTAAAAGAGAAGAAGAAATGATAGAACCAAATGTAGAACACTCTTCTTCAATCTAATGGCTTGAATCTTCAAATGGATGGTTGAATCTTCCTTTTTCTTTTTTATCTTAAAAAATCCCCAAATATGGTGTTTTACTTGTGTATTTTCGAGTTCAAAAGTGAATGTCCCCTCTTTTGAAAACCATTAAACATATATTAAGTAATGGACTAATAATTGGATGCCAAAAGTCAAGTTTCAATTCCGTCAGTTCGAAGCGTGACCCCAGGTGATAGGGTTTTTAGGTCAGGTTTGCAACAAAGAAAAACACCTCTCTAAAGTGCTCTACAGTATGACCCATGAGTAGCATTTCTCGGTCGGGCTTTGATGTGTATTTAAAATGCGACCTCAGGTGCTAGGGCTTTGGGTCGGGCTTTGCTTTGCATTTGAAATGCGACCCTAAGTGATAGTTTTTCCAGGTCGTGTTTCTCTCAAAGGTGATCGAGGCTCAGAAGCTCAACAGTGAGACCCCTTCAGTAGGGCTTTCCACTCACACATCACTTTGTTTCTGAAATGCGACCTCAGTTGCTAGGGCTTTGGGGTCGTGTTTCAGCTTGTGACTTGGTTTTCTTGTCATTTGCTCGTCTTTCTGCTACCTTTTCGATCCAATTTACTAATTTGACTTACTTTGCATTGTTTGAACCCAAAAATTCCCTAAATTGGTCACATTACACAAAACATAAGATCAAAATAATATTTACATTATTTATAACATATTTACATACTAAACAAGTCCAATTGTTCTAAAAATATAGTGCAATTGAGTGCAATTTATGCACTCATCAACTCCCCCAAACTTAAATATTTGTTTGTCCTCAAACAAAAAACAAGAGTAAAAGAGCAAAGTAATTGAGCATATTGGAATCAAGATGGCATTTTGCTTCAAAAATCAAGAGATAAACAATGCATAGATGATATTGGCAATCAAACATAAAAAAAACCTCAAAATCATCATGATACAATTAATGAAGTTCAAGCTCTCTCAAGGATCAATAAACGCTCACTCTCGAGTGTATAGGCTAAATGTGTATCACTCAAGATTAAGAGTGCACTAGAATCCTACCATATGCTTGCAAAGTGACTACAATTTCCACTACTCTATGTGTGTTCTAAATCATTAATTATTAAGGGCTTTTTAGGTTGTAGTTAAGGCTTTTCGGAAAGATAGGTGTATATTTGGCTAAGTGGCTTCCCAAATTTACCAAATTCATTACCAAGCAAGTAGAACTAAACAAGTTCTTTTCTAGCCTTCTTGTTTCACAACCCAAATCTCTTTGAGATTTTTCCTCATTTCTTACTCTTTTTGTTTGTGATCTTAAAGTAAAACTATCTCTTCTTTTCTTCATTTTCAATTCTAATCAAGATAATTCACTTCTTTTTGTTCTTTTTCAACACAAGAGTATTTCAACATTTTACCTTTTTCCAATTACAAGATTTCTCAAAAGTTCCAATTGAAAGAATATACACAATCTTGTCATTTATTTCATTTCCAAACCCAACAATATCAAGGAAACATTTCAAGGCTTAAAAGGGTTTGCAAGGGATTAAATTTGTATTGGAAGGTAAAGAATTTGAATTATCATGAGGTTTAGACAATAAATGGCCTTAAATCATTTTCAAGAAATCAAACACACCATTATAAACTCAAATAAGTCACAAAGCAAGTTCTAGAGAAAGATTAGTGCATCATGAAGACCATCAATCACTCATCAAAGAAGAGATTACACTTGTGTAATCTTTGGATCAAAATCTTCCCAAGGTAAGCTGACGCGCGGTCGTTTCGCGCTCAAAATGAATTTGTGTGCTCATGTGCCCACAGCGAGCATAGCTAGCTATGAGTAAGGGTCGATCCCACAGAGAGCTAATGCGATCTTACTTTCGAGTCAACAATCACAAAAGGGGGTTTGGTACCGTGGTCACAACAATGGAAATTAAATCTGCAAAAAAATAAACTAGAGAGATATCAAATAATAAAAGGTTCCGGAACTTGAACTAGAATCCAGTTTAACTTATACTCACTCGATCATGGGCACAGCGATTTTCCTACACGATTAAATCACCCAGTTATGGAGACCGGATTCCTCGCTGCGTCTCCTTATTCATCCGTTCAGATTAGGTTTAAAGGTGATTCCTCGTCCATCAAACCCCTAACCTATCTCCCACCCCCCGGTTTCCCAAAGAGATGTAAATGAATAGGAAGCAGTGTGCCCTAGACGAACCCAAGATTGCTGTGTTTACTGATTCCTCGTGTGCCCACAGCAACCCACCAATTTCCCAGTTACCATTTGAATTAACACACAGTCACAATTCGCTAATCCAATTAACCCTGGTGTGCCCTCTACAACTAAAAGAGTGATCAGCCACATTAGTTATATTAAACTCACGCTCACTAGGAATAAGAACAAAAATCGGCAGAAACCTAATCGTGCAGTAATGTGCCCACACGGCCTCACGAGTATTCAAGTGTTTTGTTAAACTTTCATCTTTAGTTCAAATTCCGGAATATAGATCTAGCTACTCATGCTAGAAAGAACTGTAAATACATAAATTAAAGACATGATAAATAGGAAAAACTTAATGGAATTGAATAAAAACTCGTCCAACACCAACGATGAACAACAACAACATTAAATATAAATCATAACCTCTGTGGGCATAAGGCCCCAGATTGTCTTGCTGCCGGAGCAGCGTTAAAACTAAACTAATGGCGAAAGTAAAAGTGCAGAAACAATATGGTACGAAGTGTGTCCTTCTAACAATCAAAACTAGTATTTTAAAAAAGTACAAAGATCGAATCCAAATCCCCAAAAATGGGGAGTCTTCAATATCTGCCGGATTCGCTATGCCCCGCTGGAATCTGCCTAGATAAGGAAATTTACTTATCTGCTGGATCTTTGTGCCCACTGGAATCTGCTTGGATAAGGAAATTTCCTTAGGTGGTGGAATGAATCCCGATATTCTAGGGATGTCATCCTTATCTTCCAAATTGCATCCCAAGAGTCCACCTATGAACAATATTTTCTTCTTCTATTCAGATTTCGAAATCAATCAAGTTCCAACGCCAGCTTTATCTTCTTTCAACAGAATCCCGATTTTTCCGGGAATGCCCTCTTCACTGCCTTTTCTGAATCTGTGCGAGTAGTGTGGGCACGACATCTTCTGCTCAGGTCTAATATGCCCATTTCATCGATTTCAGTCAATTTGAGGCCAAAATGCCTCTTTCGCCAGATTTCACTCCTGTAATGCCCAAACCACTTTCCTCGTTCTTTTCCGACACAAAAGACACTAAAAAGGACATTTAGAGCGACTAAAATGCCCAGAAAAACACGAAATAAATGGACTTATCATAAGCTTTTCTATCAATAATTGTACTTTTGAGACACTAAAAGAACCCTGTTTGCATTATCATGCCATAAAATCATGCCTTTTATCAACATTTTTCAAAAAAATTCAACATAAGCTCATGTTCATCAATGATTCCAATTTCATCAAAAACATGCTCTCATAACTCCTATCATGTTCCAAGAACATACACCTATTTAAGTCAAAATATCCCCGAACCACATATCATAAGGCAATTGAACAAAAACATAGACAAAACATCACATGTTCATGAAGCAAAATGGCATGCGATCGAATATCCAACAACTACCTCCATCCAATCAATCCAACAAAAACAATCTAAACAATCCTAACATAATCCAAACATAAATAAAATAACTAGGAAATGTTTAAAATAAGTAATAAATGAGCAGAAAAGATCCTTGCCACCATTACTCTTTCTCCCTTCCCCAAACTTATTTTTATCCATGAGAGGAAATAAGTTTGGAGGCAAAAAGATAGTGGCAAGGGTCTAACGGCTCAATGAGGTGGCTGGTGGTGATGGTGGTGTGGAGACTGGTGCGGGTACTGCATAGATGAGGAAGATGGTATGAACTAGGAGGTCTGGAATTGCTGATACTGATGTGAGGAGAAGGTCGCCATAAACTGCCCCATCGGCATCTGGTGGAAGTGATGGGAGAAGGAGGAAGATGCCATGTATTGTCCAGTCGGAAATTGCTGCATCGACTGGAATGGCGGTTGCTGGTAGGAATGGTAAGGGATCATCTGCTGCTGTTGAGACGGGGTGTAGGGTTGCTGCTGTTGTGACACTGAGCCGGTGTTCATGCCTCTGAAAAGTTCGGCTAGGTCTTGTATCTTAGTTTTAAATGAGACCATGCTATCTGCAATACCCCTGATCTCTCCACTGAGGCCCGTGTATCTCTTGTCAATGTCAGTCTGGATTGCATGAAACCTATCATCTACACTAGACTGAATCTGATCAAATCTCGCGTATACGTCCTGCCTCAGGGTCCCAAACTGGTCATGCACGTCATTTCTCCAATTTTACATGGTTTCCTCCATTGCATCAAAGCGGCCAGCTATCTGTTCTTCATTGTAGCGTCATTCACGTCTGAATGTGGCTTTAGACGAGCCTTCTCCTCCATTTTCACCTCCGTCATCTCCTTGGCCCTCAAGGTTGCCTCGAATTCCTTGTGGTTTCCCAGCTACTCCCATGGCTTGAAGATGGGCAACTGTCTCCATCTTCCAATTGAGCCTCTCTTGCCAATTTGACACATGAGTGAGTGCCTCATTTGGCAAATGGAATGTGTCTCTCGCTCTCATATTCAGCTGATATTGGCTCAAATCCGAGCTGAGCATCTTCACATTCCTTAAGTGATTGTGGTTAATTGACTTCAACCCCCTACTATTAAGCTGGCCTTCAAAGTTAATGCCAAAGTGTTGGGCTATTGGAGTGATCAATCCTCCAAGGCATATGTAGCCACTGTCGAGATGGGACTGCCGGTACATCTGCTCAATCAGGAATGCACCAAAATTCAGGTGCCTTCCATTCAACATAGCCCACAAGACAAACAACTCTTTCATCCTCAAGTCACTATTGTCTCTTCTAGCCCAAACTGAGTTTGCTAGGATTCGATGCAGATATCGGAAGACGGGGTTGGGCATAGCGGATGCCTTGGCAATGCTTGACTTATATTTTTCTGTCTCCGTCTCTGTGAGGCAAAGGAGGCGGTAGATCTCATCTTGGTTGAACTCTTGGGGCTCATGGTAGGTGCCTTCTTGAGTGGCTCCGAAAATTGCATTTATTTCCTCCACTGTGAGCACACGGTCTTGATTTCCAAGCCGGAAAGTACACCGCACGGGCCCTTTCTTGTTAGTCATTTTCATGTCGAAAGTACTCATCACTTCCTTAACTAGATGGGGGTACGTCAAGCAATCCCTCCAAAAGCTTGGAGCCACCATATATTGTCCAAGAGCCTCCATACTTCTTCTTTGATACCAAGAGCCACACACGTCTCTTCATGCAAAAACCGTGTAGTGACAATGTTGACCTCGAAGAGTCGGTCCCAGTTCCGTATATGGTTATCCTCATGGAGGATGATCCTAAATCTCATTGGGTGACTCGCCGGCAAGTCCTCATCTTGCCCCTCATCTTCGGCATCGATTTCGGGGTCGGACTCAACATGTGCTCTCTTAGAAGACTTTCCTTTTCTTCCCATTTGTGTGTGTGATTGGTACCTACACAAGAATCCAACAAAGTTTAAGGCATATGAGCACAATTAATCATCATTTCACCAAAGATAATGGGAGGCAAGAAATATGACAAAATCCAAAAATATTCCCATAATTATCTTGGGTGAACAAAATAGAGATCCCTCATTAAAACAAACTTATGCATTGCATAGTCAATTCTTCCCAATCAACCGATTCACATCACTATCAAACATAAAAATTGAGAATGAGTGCAACTTTATCTTGATTAAGGAAGCCTCAAACCAAGTATGACAGTATCAAAATAATTCAAGATAGAAGTGCACTCCCAAAATCAAAGTATTGATGACATTAAGACAAGACAATGGTCCTAAACAATATGTGACAAAATCAAAACTCATAAGACTCTATCAATTAGCTCAATGCAATCAACAATGCTCATTCAAAGTGATATAGGGGCTTCCAACACATATGACAATGTCAAAAACAAATAGCTCCCTCAAAAACATGTGTTTATCAACAACATTCATTCTCATAAATATGGCTATATTTCTTGTCTTTCTATCTATGTCCAATCAATTCCAAAATTCATAGCTAGAACAACAAGGATCCAAAATTAAGCATAACCAAAATTTCAAAGACAAAATAGGCATGGCCATCTTCAATTTAGAACAACATTCTTGCACATTTCATAATGCAGATTCTCATTTTCCCAAATAATCATTGTTAACAATCAAAAATCAAACTAATTTGGGGACATCATAAGCATAATATGCAAAAATGTTTCAAATCTAACAAAATTTAGACCAAGGGTTCCACAATTAAGGCAATGACATGTAAAATATCAAACAATTTGAACTTTCATGCCTAATTTTCACAATTTTTCCAAGAACCCAAGCCTAATTCTTCAAATCCTCAACAATTTCATAAATCTACAAATTACCCTTGCTATCAATTGCATTGATCTCCAAATGTAAGCAAAAATCAAGGGAGATTTATGGAAATTTCGAGTTTTCTACTTCTAGGGCACAAAACATGGATTATCCCCAATTTTCTAGCATATGAACACTTTAAACTTTAATACTCTAAGAAAAGGTAAAAATGTAGGTAGATTAATAGAGGATTTCAGATGAAATTACCTTGAATGTTGATGGAGGAAGGGATGGAATTCAACTGTGTGGAAGTGGGAGTGAATGTAAGTGAGTGCAAAATGAAATGAAATGTGTGTAAAGAATAAGAAAAATGGGATAAAACCCGTCTGCAGGGGACAAAGCGCGACAGGGGTCGCTCTAGACTCGCATTTTGGCTTGTTTGAGAAACGCGACTGAGGTTGACCGCGCTTTGGACTCGCATTTCTGATGAAGAAAACTCTGCCTCTGAAGCTCTGTACAGTGCGACACCTATGTCGCATGATAGGGTCGCATTTCCACTACATTGTGAAGCGCGACTCAAGGTATTAGCGTGAAAGGGTCCCATTTTTACCATTGTTGCATTTTTTAGCCCATTTTGGGCTCCTTTTCGACACTTATGCATTCCCATCTTCATGCTCCATTTCCTACAATATTTCACTCACACAAAACATCAAACACTTAAAATCAATTCCTCCCCAAAATAAACACCAAAATTAAACTAATCTAGCTAGACAATTAAACCCTAATAATTACAAAACATAAAGGAAATATAAATCAACAAAAACTTAAAAACCATTAGGTTGCCTCCCAATTAGCGCTTAATTTAACGTCGTGAGCTCGACAGGATATGGTCTTCATCAAACATTTTTCAAATGGAGGACAAACACTCCGGCTTGCTCCTCCGTGATGTAGAATTTCTTCACTTTTTGCCCATTAATGACAAATTGACTTCCATCCTTGGCTTGCAACTCCACCGCTCCACTCTCAAATATCTTTGAGATCAAGTAAGGACCTCCCCAATTTGTTTTAAGTTTCCCAGGAAACAATTTCACTCTCGAGTTAAAAAGTAACACGGCATCTCCGGGTGCAAGTTCTTTCTTCCTCAAGAACTTGTCGTGGTAGAGTTTGGCCTCATCTTGTAGATGGAAGAATTCTCAAAGGCCTCAAGCCTAAATTCATCAATTTCATTCAAATGGAAGATTCTTTCATTTCCCGACATCTGAAAGTCAAGATTGAGCTTTTTGGTGGCCCAATACGCCTTGTAAGTGAGCTCAATTGAAAGGTGACAAGACTTGCCAAACACCATTTGATAGGGAGACATCCCCAATGGAGTCTTGTACGTCGTTCGATAGGCCCATAATACTTCATCAAGATGGCTCACCCAATCTTTCCCATCTATTTTCACTGCCTTTTGGTGGACTTGTTTCACCTCCCTATTTGCAAGCTCGGCTTGCCCATTGGCGTGTGGGTGGTAGGGAGTCGGTACCTTGTGCTTCACTCCATATCATGCTAGGAGACTTGTCATCCACTTATTACAAATATGGGTGCCTCCATCACTAATCAAGGCTCTTAGAGCCCCATATCTTGTCAAAATGTTCCTTTGGAGAAACTTGAGCACAACCTTTGAATCATTTGCCTTGGTGGGAACTGCTTCGATCCACCGGGAGAGATAGTCCACCACTAGCAAGATGTAGAGATTTCCTTCGGAGGCCACAAAAGGTCCCATGAAGTCAATCCCCCATACGTAAAATAATTCAACTTCAACAATGGCGCTCATCGGCATCTCATCTCTCTTTGAAATAGAGCCCATCTTTTGGCATCTCCCGCATGCCTTCACAAATTCTCCACAATTTTTAAATATGGAGGGCCAATAGAACCTGCTTTGTAGAATCATTCTAGCGGTTCTATTGGATGCAAAATGGCATCCACAAGGTGAATTATGACATGCCTTCATTATCTCGATCCATTCTTCCTCCGACACACACCTTCTAAGGATGAAATCGGCACATCTTCTAAAAAGATAGGGTTCCTCCCATATGTAAAACTTAAGATCATGGAAGAATTTCTTCCTATGGTAGCTTTCCATCTCCACGGGCACTACTTTGGCAACTAGATAGTTGACAATATCCGCAAACCATGGAACTCTTGTTGATGCCGACATTATTCTCTTATCGGAAAAGCTTTCATTGATCGGCCTCTTGGTCTCCTCTTCTCCTTTCATGTGCTCTAGCTGGGACAAGTGATCCGCCACCACATTCTCGCATCCTTTTCTATCTTGGATCTCCACATAAAACTCTTGGAGAAGGAAAATCCATCGAATGAGCCTCGCCTTTGCATCTTTCTTTGCAAAGAGATGTCTCAAGGTGGCGTGGTCGGTGTGCACAATAGTTCGGGCCCCAATGAGATAGGGTCTAAACTTGTCAAATGCATAGACAACCACCAAGAGTTCCCTTTCCGTGGTGGTGTAGTTGACTTGAGCCGGATCTAAGGTCCTACTCCCATAGTAGATCACCCGGAAGAGCTTGTCTTTCTTTTGGCCAAGAGCGGCTCCCACCGCTATCTCACTTGTATCACACATCACCTCGAATAGCTCATTCCAATCAGGTGTGATAAGCACGGGTGATGTGATGAGGGCCTTCTTCAATATCTCAAAAGCCTGCAAACAATTAGAATCGAAATCAAATTCAATGGCTTTTTCAAGTAGATGACAAAGAGGTTTAGAAACTTTGGAAAAGTCTCTAATAAAACGCCTATAAAACCCGGCGTGTCCCAAGAAGCTTCTAACTCCCTTTTCATTTGTTGGAGAAGGTAGTTTCTCAATGGCAACGATCTTTGCCTGGTCTACTTCAAGACCTTCACCCGACACCTTGTATTCTAGAACAATGCCATCTCTTACCATGAAATAGCATTTTTCCCAATTAAGCATAAGATTGGTGTCTTCACACCTCTGCAAGACTTGTGTTAGATTATCAAGGTAATTATCAAAGGAATCTCCAAATACGGAGAAATCATCCATAAATACCTCCATGATATTTTCAATCAATCCATAAAAGATGGACATCATACACCTTTGAAAGGTGGCGGGTGCATTACACAACCCAAAAGACATCCATCTATATGCAAATATGCCATAGAGACAAGTAAAAGCGGTCTTTTCTTGGTCTTCGGGAGCAATCATGATTTGGTTATAACCCGAATAACCATCTAGAAAGTAATAAAATTCATGACCCGCCAACCTATCTAGCATTTGATCAATGAAAGGCAATGGAAAATGATCTTTCCTAGTATATGCATTCAAAGCCCTATAATCTATACACATTCTCCAACCGGTTACTACCCTAGTAGCAATCATTTCTTTATTTTCATTCTCAATCAACCTCATTCCATCTTTTTTAGCAACAACTTGAGTAAGACTCACCCACTCACTATCCGAAATAGCAAAGATTATCACGGCATCTAACAACTTCAAAACCTCTTTCCTAACAATTTCTTGCATAATAGGGTTGAGTCTTCTTTGGTTTTGCACTCTAGGTTTGTAGTCATCCTCTAACAAAATTTTATGCATGCATATTGAAGAATTTATGCCCTTTAGATCAGAAATTGACCATCATATAGTGCTTTGAAATTTTCTCAACACCCTTAACAATTTATCTAATTGCTCATCAGATAAGAAGGAAGAAACAATTACCGGTTTTTGCATGGCTTTATCTAGGTAAGCATACCTCAAGTGTGTAGGTAGGGGCTTCAACTCCATTGATTCCTTTTTTGCTTTCAACTCTTCCTCATTTGATGTTTGGTCCTCGTCTCTTAATGGGATGAACTTTGGCTTCCTCAAGTAGGATTCCTAAAAAGAATTCATCATAGAAACGGAATCACATAGACCAACATCATCATTAGGTAAAGAATTAAAAATAGAGTTAGAAATGCAAATCTCAAGAGGATCTTTTGATCTACCCAACTCCTCTTCTTCTACACATTCATCCACCATTTAGAGCACTTTGCACTCCTCGACGTTCTTCGCCTCTTCTTCGGAATGTTGCATTGCTTTTTTGAGGGAAAAAGTGATCTTTTCTTCATTAACTCTCAAGGTAAGTTCTCCCTTCTCCACATCTATCAAGGCCTTACCCGTGTTCAAAAACAGTCGTCCTAAGATGAGAGAAACTTCCTTATCTTCTTCCATGTCAAGCACCACAAAATCAACCGAGAAGATGAACTTGTTGACCTTCACTAGCACGTTTTCTACCACCCCTTTTGGATATGTCAAGGAGTGGTCGGCCATTTGAAGGCAAATAGTGGTAGGCTTGATCTCTCCAATTTTTAGCTTCAAAAAGAATGATAGGGGCATCAAGTTGATGTTTGCCCCTAGATCACACAAGGCATTGCCCACATGACTTTCTCCAATGGTGACCGAGATGTTGGAGCTTCCCGGATCTTTCATCTTTGCGGGTAACTTTCTTTGTAGTAGAGCACTACAATTCTCGGTTAAGTTGACCGTCTCATACTCCCCCAATCTCCTCTTCTTTGAAATCACATCCTTCAAAAACTTTGCATAGTTTGGCATTTGTTGCAGTGCTTCAACAAGAGGGATGTTGATTTGTACCTTCCTAAAGATGTCGAGGAACCGAGAAAGTTGCTTGTCACTCTTCACTTTTTGGGGTCTTTGTGGGTATGGTATGGGCACTTTGTATTCCTCCGGCATCTTTCTTGTTGGTACTTCTTTTTCTTTCCCTTTCTCAAGTTCATCATGTTTCTTCAATTTGGGACTCAAGTCCTCTTGACTTTGTCCCTCTTCTTTTTTCTCTTCTCTAGGTTGCTGATAAACCTTTTCTTGGCTTTCTTCTTCATCCGGCATCTCGGGGTCATCATAAGCGGTTCCACTCCTCAAGGTAATGGCCTTGCATTGATCCTTCGGATTCACGGTTGTGTTGCTTGGGAACTTACCTTGTTGATGTTGGTTTCCCAAGATAGTAGCAAATTGTCCCATTTGCTTCTACAATGTGTTGACTTGGTTGCCATTTTCTCCAACGGTATTCTCTAACTTCCCAAAACGAGCTTGAGATGTAGTTCTCCATCTTCCCCATAAATGCCATCGAAAGTTCATCCATCTTTGGCTTCTTCTCCTCATCAATGACACCATTTGTAACCGAAAAACCGAGAGATGGTTGGATGGCATTGTTTGGGTTACCATAGGACAAGTTTGGATGTTGAGCCCTATTTTGGTAATCTTGGTTTCCACCATATTGACCTCTATATTGGGGCTTGTACCTCGGATTAAATGGCATTTGTTGATTCGAGAAGCCTCCTTGGTTCACATAGTTCACCTTCTCAAATTGACTTTGAGAGGACTCGACTTTTGGATTTGTAAAGGCTTCAATCTTTGAGTTTAAGGTTGTCATTTGAGCCGCCAATAGCTCAAGTGCATCCGAACTTGAAGTAGAAGCCACTTTCTTTAGAATTTGGACTCCCTCTCTTGCCGCCGGCCATTGAAATGAATTTGAAGCCATTTCTTCAATTATCCTCAAGGCTTCTTCCGGTTCTCTTGCTAAAAGTGATCCTCCTGCGGCCGCATCCATGAGTGTTCTCACTTCATCTTTGCTTCCTCTATAGAATATGCACACTTGATGATCGGTGCAATACCCTTGACCGGGACACTTTCTTAGCATCTCTCTAAAGCGTTCCCACGCCTCATACATGATCTCGTCATCTAATTGCTTGAAGACAGTGATTTCACCCTTGAGCTTGAGAGTTTTTCCAGGTGGGAAAAACTTGTGTAAGAACTTCATCACCAATTGATCCCAAGTTTGGAACGACCCTTGGGCTTGGCTCAACCACCATATTTCCGCTTTGTCGGTCAAAGAGAATGGGAAGAGTCGAATCTGGATTGCATCATCCGAAACTTCATTTACCTTCATAGTCCCGGCATACTCTAGAAGCTTTTGAATGTGTTCATTTGGATCCTCCATTGGAGTTCCTCGGAACTTGTTTTGTTAGATCATTATTATAAGGGATGTCTTGAACTCTAAGTTATTGGCTTGAATGAGAGGTCCATTGGCCACCCTTGATCAACGACGGGTTGGAAGAGTTTTCGGATTGGTGCCTCCACGTTTCTATTTTGAGCTTCTCTTGGCCTCTTAATTGTTCTTGCATCACCTCTAATTGCCTTTCCATTTAGGCAATCATCGGGTCTTGAACCGGTGGAGGATTATTCGTCATTCTCCTCTGTCTACGTGGTTTGTTGTGGTGAACCATTGCTTCAATTTCCAAGTCCAATGTTATAGGGGATTCTCCTTGAGAACGAGTGTGCATACACTTCCTATCAAAAACGACAAACAAATCAATGCAAATTTTACAAACAAAACCAAAGTAAAATGTCTAAACTAATCCACTCAATCATTATCACAATATTGCATAAATCAAATAAATTCTGAATCCCCGGCAATGGCGCCAAAAACTTGATAGAGCCTATTTTGCCTCTACTTAATTTCACTATTTAAACACATGATCATGCTAAGTTTATAGATAGGAAGACCACGAATATAGAAGGAGCATCTCTCGAATATCTCTAACGCATTCCAAGGTCGCACCTACCAAAGGCTCTAAGGGGTCACATTTCCTTCCGAATAATCGACATTCGACTAAGAAGACAACTGTGTAGATTTAATCCAAGCATGCTTATGATCACGGCATTGAATAAATGCAAGTGATTCATACATGTGATGCTAGTAAGAAGGCCACTCAAACAACATCATTCAAGCTCAAGCATGGATTAAAACCTTGACAAAGCATAATCATATATATAAACCCAAATCAAGATCAAGATTCACATTGTTCCACCACATCCTAGAGCCTTAAGGCTCTTAGCCAACCATATTCACAATAACATCAAGAATATAAAAAAAGGAACAAAAACCCATTCTAAATACAAGATTAAGAGAGGAGAAGAAATGATAGAACCAAATGTAGAACACTATTCTTCAATCTAATGGCTTGAATCTTCAAATGGATGGTTGAATCTTTCCTTTTCTTCTTGATCTTCAAAAATCCCCAAATATGGTGTTTTAGTTATGTATTTTCGAGTTCAAAAGTGAATGTCCCCTCTTTTGAAAACCCTTAAACATATATTAAGCAATGGACCAATAATTAGATGCCAAAAGTCAAGTTTCAATTCCGTCAGTCCGAAGCGCGACCCCAGATGATAGGGTTTTTAGGTCGGGTTTGCAACAAAGAAAAACACCTCTCTGAAGTGCTCTACAGTGCGACCCATGAGTAGCATTTCTCGATCGGGCTTTGATGTGTATTTGAAATGCAACCTCAGGCGCTAGGGCTTTGGGTCAGGCTTTGATTTGCATTTGAAATGCGACCCTAAGTGATATTTTTTCCAGGTCGTATTTCTCCCAAAGGTGATCAAGGCTCAGAAGCTCAACAGTGCGACCCCTTCAATAGGGCTTTCCACTCGCACATCACTTTGTTTCTGAAATGCGACCTCAGTTGCTAGGGCTTTGGGGTCGTGTTTCAGCTTGTGACTTGGTTTTCTTATCATTTTCTCATCTTTGTGCTACCTTTTCGATCTAATTCACTAACTTGACTTATTTTGCATTGTTTGAACCCAAAAATTCCCTAAATTGGTCACATTACACAAAACATAAGATCAAAACAATATTTACATTATATACAACATACTTATATACTAAACAAGTGCAATGTACTCAAAATATAGTGCAATTAAGTGCAATTTATGCACTCATCACCCACATATTTTCAATGGCTCCAAAATGCAAACTCATTCGTCCTAAGAAAGTCATGAAACCCAGAATGAGGTATGGAAAAGTTACTTACTCTAAACCTCAAGATCAATTCTATGAGGAGGATGAGTTCGACAGGCAAGTTCGCGGTGAATCAACGTACAAGAAGCTTATTCAGAGAACGCTCCATGATGAATCTTCGAGCAAAGATATAGAGGAGCTTATTAAAACATTTCACGTAGAAGAAGACGAAGAAGATGTGGAATCAGAAGAACAAGAAATTGCTTCTTCTGCAAAGTAAACAAAGACTCAAAGTCTTTCAATCCAAAATTTATTGAAGGAAGCTGCAAAATCATACGATGTCAACAAAAAGAAGGCAAGAACAAAGGGAACTGGAGTCAAGAAAGCCAAGAAGACTACAGCCCCGTCATCAAACAAAATTGTCACAGCATCTGCTGCTCAAGCCCTTCAGAAAGAGAAGGGATCTGCTGTTGATGATCCAGTTAAGGCTAAAGATGTTCCTGAATATGTCGAGAAATATGCTGCAGAGAAGAGTACTGCAGAGTCATCTACTCCAGCTAGTATCGTGCAGAAGACATCTTCTCAACCTTCTACTACAGAAGGTGATGATGAAGATAGGGAAGCTGATATTCCCTTAAGTTTGAAGATGAAAGCCATAGCTGCTGCTCTAGCGAAAGGAAAGAAGAAAGTCATCAAAAGACCTTTAATTACTGATCTGACAGAGAAGTAAGTCATTCAGAGTTCATCCTCTGAATCTGCTGAGAAGACTCATGTTCCACAATAGGAGAAGCTACTGGCATCTGCTCAATATGATCCGTTTGCCAGATCACTTGTCAAGAAGAAAACACCCAGAAAGAAGGCCTCTACTGCTATGGTGTAGTTAGTTCCAAGAACTCCTGTAACTCGAAGCCAAGCGTCTGCCACTCCACCATCCACTGTTGTATCAACAAAGAAGATGAAAGTTATTGAACCAACTGGACCCTCCAAGAAGGCCAAGACAGCTACAAAGACTATGGATGTACCTGAAGATGTTCACTCACATTCAAGTGAACATGAATCTGAAGCTCACAAACAGATTGTCCTTATGCCAGGTACTTCTAAACAAACAATCTTTCATTCTTCCAAGCATGCTGATTTATGGGAGAAAGTGAAGCAAAGGTCCATGATCTATGAGAAAAATGTGGATAAGGATACACTGTTGGCTACTGAGATGTATATCTTATTAGAAGAAGTCGGCTTACTAGGGACAGTGCAGAAGGTGCAAGAGTTTATTCCCAAGGTTGTTACTGAATTCTACTGTAACCTGACCAAAGAAATTGATGATCCAGAGTCTAAAGACTTTCAGAAAGTCTATGTGAGAAGAGAGATGTTGTAGTTTTCCCCTAAACTCATTAATGAGTTTCTGGGATGTTCATCTGAGGGGGAGTATGAAGAAATGGATGACTGGGGGGATGGTTGTTGAGGAACTGACCTAGAGCATCTTCAAAAAATGGCCATCTCATCCACAGACAATTCCTACCTCCAAGCTATCTCATAAATATGGTGCTCTGTTCAGAATTCTGATTCATAATTGGCTACCAACTAAGCACAGAGCAGCAGTAACTCAAGCTCAAGGAAGGTTTCTGTATCACCTTAGAACTGGAAATTAGTTCCATTATGGTGAGTTCGTGTTTAGCAAGATCATCAGCAGTGCAAAATCAACAGTGGTCAAGGGACCTCTATGTTATCCTTCATTGATCTACAGCATCATAAAGCAGTAAAAGAAGAATATTTCTTCTAAGACTGACAAGGTCGTTCCTCCTAAAAAGGCTCTGGTGATTAAAGTTGCTCCTGAAATAGAAGATCCTCATCTTCGCCTTCAGTTCAAGCAGTTCATGTCATCCAAGAAAGGAGTGGATACTACTGTTGAAGAGTCTTCACAAAAAAGAGATGTGCTGAAATTTCTAGAAAGAAGCCTGGAGTTTCATACTCGTCTGATCTCTGAGCACACCTCTGAGAAGTTGAAGATTCAAGCAATGATTGCTGATCTTTCATCAGGAGATGAATTTACCTCTCCAGCAACAGATGTACATGATCATGTACGTAACTTGCACAAGCATGCAAGTACAGCTGAAGCTGCAATTCAGAAGGATTCATCTCCGGCTCCAAAGAAGGGTGAAAAACAGGCTACAGCACAAGATAAGAAGCAGAAACTGTCCAAGAGGAGACTACAGAGGAGGCTCATGAAAAAGAGGCTGATGATGAAGAGGAGGCTGAGGAGGAAGCTGGTGATGGAGAAGAGACTGAGTATGATGATGTTGAAGTAGGTTCTGAAGAAGGAGGATATGAAGAAGAACATGATGAATAAGACCCTGACAAATCTGATTAGTTTTTCAATATTATTCCCTTGCCTTTCTCGGTGGCAAATATGGGGAGTAATGCAATATAAGTTTTTTTTTTCTGTTCTTTCTGTTCTACTTATCTTGCATCATGTTTTGCAAGATATTTTTTGTTTTTGCTCTGAATAGTTTTTAATAGCTATTTTATTATGGAACAGATTGACTTTCTTCCCTATATGATTCATATCTGCTAAAAAAATTGAAACTGCTATCAAAAGATAAAAAGAAGATAAAAAAGTCAATATAGCAGAGTAGGTACAAGTTGATAAGAAAGTGAAATACAGCTGAATCATATAATGTTCTTCAAAACATTCAAGTATGTTTTAAGGTACATGATCCTACAGTACAAGGGTTGTGTTCTTTTAAAACATAGAGCTTATTTGCCACCAGATAAAGACAAAGGGAAAGATTGTTAGTGCCATCTGCACTTAAGTGTTCGGGATTGTCATAATTTGTATGGCAATATGGTAATTTCAAAAGAACATAAAAGGTTTTAGTTATTCATGTTCGAATACCATGTTCTGGACATTACTATGAACATTCTGTTACCAATCTGATTAAAGATCAAGACATGTACTTAATCATGTTCAGAGACATGATCATGTACATAGTTGTCCAGAGAATTTTACAAGAGACGTGCCATGCTAGATTCAAGGAGTTGAAGCTGCAGATTCAAGATGGACATTTCAGAATAGAAGTTGTCTTGTTCATGATGAAGATCAAGAAGGAAAAAAGGAGTTCTATTCAAAAAAGACATCTAAACTAGGAAAGTCTGATTTAATTAAGGAAATTATTTCCTTGTTAAATCCTAGTCAAAGTAGGACTTCTGATTACCATGTTTTGGTTATATCTGTTGTTTATAAATAGCCTGGGATTCAGACTAGTTTAGGTGACACGAATTTTATGAATACACAAAAGGGCCGAGAGTCAAAAAATTTCATATTCGAAGCATATAGTATTCGGATAGACTAGGTTTGATCAGTGAGATCATTGTGTTTCTAGTCTGTGTTTGAAACTCACTTTCATACACACTTAGAGGAGTCTCGACAGAGATTTCCTGTGGGAACTAGAGGGATTCTAGGTTGTGAGGGGAGCTCGCAATTCAGTTTAGTGAAAGAGGTTGAATTGGGTAGGAAAAGGGTCGAGTGACGGGAGTCTTCGTGTAATAGCCTTTGTAACCATTCAACGGAGTAGTAAACTGTTTCTCACGGATTTGTTAAGTCCTCCTGGCGTAGATCAGTTGATCGAACAGGGTTACCAACCTCGTGTTCTTTACTTGCTTTAAGTTTTTACATTCTGACCTTACATGTTCACAACAATATTCAAGTACATAATGATGAACATGATCGCGCAGTTTATGTAACTTTAACAACTAACTAAATTAATCTAAAACAAAACATAAATATAAATATAAATAAATAGAAAAATAATTAAGAAAATATCTAGCTTAAGAATAATCTCAACAATGGTTCACAAGAATTGATCACGGACGTAAAGATACTACTTTTACTCTCTCCCTAAATTGGCTATGGTTATTGCTATGACCTAACAACCTCATCTATCCTAAGTGTATCGGTAATCAAGGTACGACCATTAACTACTTCGCTAATTAGCAAGCAGTCCTAGGTACAACCATAGGATTTAATCTACCAACAGCTTTAATAATTCAAGAAACACCAGTTTTAGCTAACAAAATTCATACGATGACATGTTAGACTAGATTATATATCTCCATAACATAGCAAGTAGGATTGTTTACCCACAACCCATGATATTGTACTACTTGTATTAGATTATCTAAACAATTACGAATTTAGATTCTCTAACTAGCAATATACCGTTCCAACAATTAATACAACATGCACTTTGTATAATCATAAAAACAATAATGAAATTACAAGCAGAAGATGCATAAATAAATAGATAAATAAAAGTAAATAAAATCAATTAGATCTCACAGTCTGTGTAGAACCATGTCTTGATTATCCTTTTGCTAGAAAGAAGACTAAGAACTCATAAAAGAGAAAATAAACAAAAATCAAAGAAAAAGGGAGAGGCATGTTTTGATCTCCCTCAGCCATCTGCATTCCGTTGTCTCCCCAAAAACTAAGAAAAAGTAATATATATCTAGTCTAGGGCAAAATAATCTTCTCTCTCCTCCAATATGGTAAGTCTTATACCCTTCTTAGGACTCCAATAATTGTCTTTTAATTAGCCCAGAGAAAATAAAAGTAGTCCATCGAGTAATTATAATAGGCCTCCACTTGGATTTTATATTTAGATTTTCGTCCATAAGCTCCAGACTGAGGCATGGGCATGCATTATTTGCAATTAGCTACTATAGCATGAGCTTCAAATATCCTTCATCCAAACTTGATCCAATACTTGTATTTTTGCATTCTTTTTTCATAAACCATCAATATTCCCTAGAAAAAAATACATAATACAATTCATTCCCATAAATCAAACATCAAAACTTAACAAAAAGATGGAAAATCACACAAATAAGGATGCAAATATGCAACCTATCACATCAATATATATTTGAACGATGATAACAGCATCGTTCTCATTTCTGAGAACAATGTATTATCTTTTTCCCCTCTTATGTAATCTTTTCTTATCAAATAGTTTGCAAACCTTTCATAACAAGCACAAGGAGCCTATTTCAGACCATACAAAGCTTTCTTGACTTTGTAGACATGATCTGAAAAGTGAGGATCTTCAAATCCTTTAGGTTGTGCAACATACATAGTTTTCTTGAGAAAATCATTGAGAAAGGCACTCTTAACATCCATCTGATGTAGCTTGAACTTCAGTTGACAAACTATGGAAAGTAGTAATCTTACATATTCTAATCTTGTCACAGGAGTAAAAGTCTAATCGAAATCAGTCCCTTCAATATGAGGGTATCTTGAGCAACCAATCTTGCTTTGTTCCTGATAATGTTTCCCTCTTCATCAGTCTTGTTTCTGAAGATCCACTTTGTTTCAACAATATTGACATCTTTTGGAGCTGGAACAAGATCCCAAACATCATTCTTTCTAAACTATAGAAGTTCTTCTTGCATGGCTTCGATCCATGTTTGATGTTTCAGTTTGTCCTATGCAAACTACTTCAATCCGGACCCGCAAGAGGACGGGGTCGATTGTAGAACGGAGAGCTAACTCGGGTCGTGTCTCTCGAAGAAAGCTTAATTTAGGCTATTATCTCTCTACGCTATAATTGTCAACATGCACATGAATTGAAATACAAACCTAAACATTCTAAACAAGGGTTGGATGGCTTTGACTAAACTACCAATTTAAAGCAAGCAAAATTAAATAGCAACACCAACAAAAACAAAGATGAATGAAAAGATTGTGAGAAGAGCACTAAGGTGTAGATTCTCTCATTGGTTTCTCTCTTAACTTGATTCAAGTTGATTATGTTAATCCTGGACATACAATAGACCCCTTCAAGTGGTTTAACTTGACTTACTGTCACCATCGATCCATTAAACCCCCATCGACTATATCATACAAACCATTAGGCTTATGTACCCAGTCCACCTAAAGACTAACAATTAGGCTTACAAAACCCGATTCACCTAACGTTGAAGGAACCTAAGTCGGGCTATAGAATCTCCTCTCGGTCTCATCTAGAGCCTAGCAATGCTAAGTAGTGACCAAGTACTCAATATAAATAAGCACAATTTCAACAACAAGAAACTAACTGTCACAAGCATGGATCAAACCCAAATCGATTATCTACCCTCTAATGTAAGAAATTAGCCCCTCATGCTCGAAACAACATAAATATCATAAAAGTTCTTCATTTTATAAATCAAAAGATAAATAAAATATAGACTTCTACAATACTTATTTGTCTCGTCAGTTTTGGGACAAATCCCCACAAATAAGCTAAGCTAAGGAAAGAAATACCAAGAAATAGAAGTCCTTGAGCAAGCCTAGCTTCCGCGGACGGCTTGGAGTTGGGCTCCTCTTCTCGAGCCTTCTTCTTTAAGCTTAAGCTTTCTTGCCTCTTCTCTGGAACGGTGGTGTTGGTGAATGGTGAAGTGTGGAGTGTGGTGTTGGGAGAGGGAAGTTCTCAATTTCCCTCTCTCCATCTGCGGAGAAGTGAGAAGTGATGAAACTGGGGGGAGAATGTGTAGTTAATTCCCCCCAAAAGTATGAATGAATGGATAGAGATGGTGGAAGAAAGCAAAAGATGGAGTTATTAGGCTTTTAATTCCCAACTCCTCCTACTCCTAGGCTCCAAAAGTTGTCCCCTATTCTATTTTTCCAGCTGGCCAAGTGGTGGAAAGCATTGAAGATTGAAGCCTTGGTTCGTAGCTGAAACTGATCGATGGGAGCAAAACTGATCGCGGCATGGAAACTGATCAAGGGAGAGCTGGACTGACTACCCCCGCACGCCAGCGGGCTAGCGTGTGTCGCGCCGACAGTGCCACCCCACACCAGTGGGTTGAGGAGTGCCGCGCCGGTGGTGGCAGCCGCGTGGGCGGGGTGCTGCACCGTGGGCCTCCTGCCACGGTGCCTCCGCACCACGGAGTGTTTCAGCTCCAGCTTCCGACTTTGATTTTCATCAGTTGAGCTCATCAGTTGCAGCTCACCGGTTGGCTCTTCAACTGGGTTCCTTCAGCGAGACCCCCGACCAGCTCAGCGAAGCGGGTGATTCAGGACCTATCAATGAGTTGGAGCTTCAGTTGGGAGCTTTGCCTCCTAGCCATTTTTTGGCCATAAAATCCTGCTTTCTGACACAAAAGCTCAAATTTGTACAAACCTGGCCCAACTCACCAAAAGAGCAAACGTGAAGGAAATAACATAAAAATCACACAAAAACACAGGAAAAACACATACTGAAGATACTAAATTCCTATGATAAAATAGTACAAATAAACACCAAACAATCCATGATCTAGCAGAACTTCATTCATATTATTTGGCTCAATCTATTATGTGAAGCATACGTTGGATATGAACTCCTAAATGTTTGCTCTGCTCCTTGTTTCAATGTATCGTTGACATCTCTAATGACTGTAGTTGTTGAATGGCTCTTGACAATTTGCTTGTAAGTTCTTCTAGGAGTTACAATAGGTTTTTCTTCATTAATCTTTGATTTCTCAGAATGTTTATCAGAATGTTCAAACACATCTTGATGAGCGTCTTCCTCATCATCACACTTGTAGTCCTGAGCATCATCAAACTTGACATTAACTGATTCAATGATAGCTTTAGTTTCCATGTTGTATACTTTGTAGACGTGTTGCTCCTTGAATATCCAAGTAATATACCTTTAACTCCACGATTCTCTATCTTGGTTAGATATTCTCTATCATTGAGAATATAGCATGTGCACCCGAATATATGGAAGTACTTCACGGTAGGCTTTCTGTTATTCCACAATTCAAAGGGTGTCATAGATGTACCTGGTCTATTGTGAATGCGATTGCTAATATGGCAAGCAGTATTGATAGCTTCAGCCTAAAAATGTGTAGCAATATTGTTTCCAGCAATCATAGCTCTGGTTTTAATATTTATGCAATTCAATTTAGTTGTTGCATAATTAAACATTTTTATTATTTTATTTGTTTTGTCAATCAACTTGAATGTGTATATTTTGGGGTTGTCTTTTTTATGTGTTTTAATTACCACAAGACAATGGTTTTAATCCATGATAGGTTTTAGAGGGATTTTTTTTTTTTTGCTAACTCATGCCTTTGAATCTCTTTTGCATTAACTTTGTCTAAGTTAGATTCACGGTTTGAGAGGGAGTTCCATGGTGTTGGTCTTTATCTTAGCAAGGAGATGATCTCACTTTTGTTCCTGGAATGCGAAGGACATTCTGCTCTGAAACTTTGATAGACTATGAGCATTCGTGATGCTATAGTAAACTATATGTTCCAAGGGGAGATCGATACAATGTTCCTACAAACTGAATTGGTGCTAAAATTAGGGGGAGCATTTGTGAATTGAGGTTGTCCATTCAAGTATCAAAACCTCACATGTGCAACAAGGATGGTTTACCTCCATAAAATTTAGATATCATTTATTTTGATAAATCATATATTGTGCTAATCGTGGTTCTAGCAGAGTACCAATCTACGATCCTTATGCGATGTGCTGCTTGAGAAACATTTGAACCAAGGGTGTAAAACTTGGAGAGATTTTTTATGTTCCTTACGATGATCCTAAATCAAGCTAGGTTTTTTTACTGTTATCCTCGTGGAGATTGACTTTGAAGATTCACACTAATCATCAAAGGAAGACTCTTGCTCAAGAAGGCAACAAATCCTATCAACATGGAATCAAACTTAATAAGGCAAGACTTGAAGAATGAAGATGGTTCGAGCTCCTATATGAAGACCATTCGATTGCTATTGAATGATGGGCGTGCTGAATATTATTTTATCAACTTTTTGTGTTTTGAGTTGAATTTTTGATAAGATTTATTGTGTCTCCTAGTGTTGTTCCGAATAGTGTTCAACGTGAAGTTCTAGTAGTTTAGTTTGTCTAGTATAAACAACTTTGGGTACAAAACTACAGCTGAAGATCGTGACATCGCGGAGGTTGCAAGAGAGACCAAGTGTGGGCACTTGGGTCGTAGGTCGTTCTTACGATTTCAGTCCATTGAAGAAGGGGTAATGTTCGAAAGGTTGTTCAGATAGGTGGTCATATTGTACAAGTCCTTGTCGAAACTAACTTTGAAGGAGTGGATTGGTTCTCTACTCGGCAAGGTCCCCCAAACATAGGTGTGTGCACCGAATTGGATAATCATATCTTGTATCGTTTATATTTGCTTTATTTATGTTCTTGTTATCTGGATCATACAACTGAACATCGTAAAGAACAACAAGATATCTAAACAACACAGATTACGTTTTATCAAAGTCTTCCCCGAAAGAGAGGATGATTGCATTATGTTAGGCTCCATGTTAATTGCTAGCTAGTCGTCGTGTTTAGATTTTATTTAGGAAAATTCTCATATTGTTCCCCTATGTTTTTTCAGAGAGAAGAAGAAGAATAAGACCCCATATATGCTTATGGAGCAGCTAGCATATAGTTTCCCATGAAGAAATGAGAGCTAATGTGACAGTTGTTGTCGGTAAATATGTTACACAATTATAAACATAAAATAATTTTATATCACATTTAAGTAATGTGGTAAAGGGATTGCTCTTGTTTCGGTGGGGATGGTCTAGTGGTGGAGTGAGATTATTTGAAGACCAAATGTCACGAGTTTGAATCTCCTCAATACCACAAGTCGGGTGTGTGAGTAAAAAAAAAGAGTATTGCTCTGTAGAATAATCTAACTGGTAATATATTTGAAAATTTTCGTATACTCCTATAGTCTATTATTTATTATAATCATTATATATAAATTCCAAATCCACCTAATTCAGTCATTTAAAATTCTTAGTTTAAGATCAATTTTCCTTTAATTTATAAACTAAGTCATATATCATGTAGGAACCGTCCCAAATTAGATTTGACGCTTTACATGAGGTGATGCAGATTGATTAATTTTTAATTTTTTCCTAGCAAGAAAAAATGTACGATCTCCATCAATGTAGTACTTAAATCCGATACATGTCAACTTCATGCATTGACTACACAATCGATAACACTAAATTAATTAATGTGATAGCCTTCAATTGCGACTAAAAGTATATATTAATTAAAATCGTGCTAAAAGCTATATGTCTTTGTTGCTTTCAACTTGGAAAAAGAAAAAAGTTGCAAAGTGTACTGTAACAAGAAGCAATTTTGCATGTGGCGTGCACAGATCTCTTCCATTAATATTGTTCGGCAGCAAAATTGATCGAACTAATTTTCATTCAAATTAAAGGGTTACAACTTACAACTTAATTACAACTAAATCTCACTTATCAATTATCATGACGTACTATCTCGAGTTTTTAGACCAGCCCCGGATTTCTTCCCCAATATTATATATATCTCGAGTTTTTAATTCAACTTTTCATTTCCTAATGAATGTAAGTTAAAAATAGTTACAATTAAATTAAATGTATTGAAAGATCGTACGTATCGTTATTCCCTAATTAAACTGCATGTTTGTGTTGCTATTCGTGACTATGGTCTATGTGAACAAAAATACTTGTTTTTTATTGACCATGGAAAGAAGGCGCACACGCGCGTGTATATATAAGAAATATATCGAATATAAACAATATCCTAATAAATTAGGGATCAATATGGACCATTTAAATTAATTAGATAAACAAATAATATTTTTTAAGAGACATGCATGTTGAGTTTTGTATATGTATGTTGAATTTGCGCATTGTATTTTTTAACATATAGTATAAAATTTTCACCACTAGTTTTAAATTTTTGAAATTAAATAGCATTGTGAATATCTTATTTTAAAAACATGTATGTTAAATTTAAACATTACCTTTTCAAAAATAATTTATAAAATTATCATATTTTTTCAATGCAATGCATCGTCTGAATGAATGATTTATATACATTTATATATACATGGGCCGAAATTAATTTTTGGATTTCGTACGAATCTTGGTCGCAAAATCAGGTTAGTGGCAGGGGGTGGGGGTGGTGGTAAAAAGTAAAAAAATCGACCAACAAGAAAAAGGTGAAACAACGGTAGTTACAAAATCAGAGAAGCTTATTGTCACCTCAAAAGTCAATATCAAATTTCTATGTTATAAATAATATCTTATTTTTTTATATTGATGTCATCAAAGTGTACTGATGTATATTAAAATTTTACTTTTAACTTACACAAATTAATTAAGAGTTTAGTCCTTGATAATTAAAACGAAAAATAGAAGAAATCAAATGCAGGAATTGAATAATTAATTAAGGTATAATCACATATATGTGTATGAATAAATAAAATAATTTCTCAAAAAGGCAGAACCATAACGGATAGAGTCGTAGATAGTTTCAATGAATCTGATAAAGTTAGCAGCTTTAGGTACTATGAATTTCGTTTTTGGGGAAAAAGGAAACGAAACCCAACCGCATTTAATTCTTTTACAAACTCACCACACCAAAACTTCCATCCCCACCTATATACCTACAAACCCTCTACTCTTTTCCAATTACTCATCCATTTTTTTTTGTTTTCCATTAAACAAAAGGAGGAAATTAATTATTCATCAAATCTTTTCCAAGGTTAATTACAGTACGTATACTGCTTTTAATTTGTTATTCACATGGAAGATGCATTACTCCAATCTGACAATCGACGGTCTCAATTAATTGGCTTCTATTTTTTAATCCATTGATGTCTGACATTGATTATATGTATGTGTGCAAATAAAATGAAATACGTGATTTAATTAATTCAGACGAGAATTAGATCGAGAGCAATCCAAATTATATATTAAAGGTGGGGGCGTGTGCAGGAGAGAGAGCTACGAGCAAGAAGTATTTATAGCAAATTCTAATGCAACACACATTAAATTAAAGCTACGTACTACATTAATTTCCACATATAATAACACAATATATATACTCCAGTATTTAGGATATCAGAAGATGGGCCTAGTGCGTAAAACTCATTTAAAGTCAAAAAAACACTTGAAAACAACTCCCAACTATCACTACAAATTAAATAGTAGTTTATATATATATATATTTATTTATTTATTTATAGACATCTAGGACACAAGGGTTTTAAAAAAAAAAAAAATGGTTGGGTCCACTCGATTTTCACAATCAGCACATTACATCCTTGAGAAGCTTGTACCTGCGGGGGGAGGGGCGTGGCGAAGGGGTTTTTCCGGTGGGTTTCTCGGCTTCGTCGCGGTGGTGCTGCTTGATTTTGTCGCCGGAGTAGGCGGACCTGATTTCATTTGCATGCTTGGTGTTAATCCTTGAAGAAGAAGATGAAGAATTCCCATGCCTTGATGAGGATGATGGGTTCCTCTCCTCGCATTGGCACCAATCACAGATTTCAATCGGCTCCGCGCATTCTCTGTAGTAGTTGCTGCAGTAGCTGTTCATTGGATTCCATATCTCTAATTATTACTTTGCTATTAATTAAATTTAATTCTAATTTTATAACATAACATCATGAGATAACGACGATATGATCATCTCATCAAGAAATAAAACTGATGGATTAATTAATTAATAAGGTTAACACACAAGTTGGGGATGGGGGTGCTTCACTTTCGGAGATGATGCCAAAACATGAAATCCAATCATGTGGTTTTTAGTGGAATAATCATGATCATCATCTCTAAATTAAATATGCATGCTAATAGGATGAAAACTGAAAAGAAACACACACATGTATATGTGTGTGTGTGTGTGTGTGTGTGTGTGTGTGTGTGTGTATAGTGTGTATATATATGTGTGTGTGTGTGTGTATGGTGTGTGTATATATATATGTGTGTGTGTGTAACATACGAGTGTTGGAAGCGGTTGCGGCACTTGGAGCAGCGGAAGAGCTTGTCCGGGAACCCCACATCGCCACACATACAACACACAGTCTGGAGATCCACCATTTTTTTCCTTTTTTTTCTCAATGTTTTCGATGGGTTTGAAGAAGGATCAAGAAATCTGAGAAGCACAGAAGAAATTAAAGAAAACACACACAGAAAAAGATGTAAAGAGAAGAAAAGGTACTGGTGTGTTCAAGTCGGTGTGCGCATCTCTCTCTCTCTCTCTCTCTCTCTCTCTCTCTCTCTCTCTCTCTCTTGTGTGTGTGTGTGTGTGTGTGCAACACACGCACAAACATATATACATATAACATACACATAAATATATATTAAGCGTGTGGGGTGGGGTGGGGGTGGAAGAGAGAGAGAGAGATATACAGGTAGACCACAGGTTGCTTGCAGTCGTTTTCAGTTAGAGAGAAATTTGTGAAGCTTTGTATGAATGTGGAAAATGACAGCTTTATCCCTACTCTTGCTGGGTTTATCTTCATTTCCATCTCTACGGCCTTCTTTATTTATTGAGAGAGAGAGAGAGAGAGAGCACTCAAACTCCTTAACGGCGCGTGCGATTCAATTTGTTGGCTTTTTAAAAAAGATCTAGAGTTTTTTGTTTTTGTTTTTTTTTTTAAAGGGAAGAGAAAGAGAGGCGCAGAAATATATTAGAAGGTTGCGATGATTTTGTATGGGTTTATAAAATAATCATTAGAAAATTCGTGATTTATAATCGAGTGATTTGCATCATTTTATTTCGATTACCTGTGTTTAGATTATTATGAAATTAAAGACAAAATCGAATGCTCTCTATTTCTGGGATGCAAGATGCACACTATTTTATTACTTACATCATGCCGTGTAAATAATCTCCATTCAATTTTATTCGTCATAAGATTATAGTCATTTTTTATTTTTTAAAATGCTTTAAATTTTGTTTTTCTTTGAAATTTACGGTCTCATGTTTTATATTTTCTTAATTTGTGACAAAAGAATAAGAAAGTTATATTTGTGAAACTAAAGGTATCATTTTTGTCACTTTGCATCATACTAACCAAAATACAACATGTTTTGCATGTTTTGTGTAAATATGTTTATACGTAATAAATAAGTGTAAAAGTTTGGTGACTTTGTTTTTATGGAA
The DNA here is from genome assembly GCA_026008535.1 of Perilla frutescens. Taxonomy (NCBI): domain Eukaryota; kingdom Viridiplantae; phylum Streptophyta; class Magnoliopsida; order Lamiales; family Lamiaceae; genus Perilla; species Perilla frutescens. The sequence goes on along the minus strand of BRKX01000002.1, from coordinate 41,648,024 downwards.
AATCATCATCTGATAGACATCGTCAAACAAATTGAATTTAGCATATATATACATATTATATATGTAACCTCATTATATTGCTTCCTTTTTTTCTTACATATATCAACTGTTATTGTCCGGGTTTAATTATAAAAAAAGAAAAAACTTTTGCACATTTTTTATATTTTCACCCCATTGTTTAGAATTTGTTAATTAGGCTTGTGGTTTTATTAATTATTTGTAACACTGGTCAATTTGTAATTAATTACATCAAAATTGAACAACTTTTATTTTATTAAATTGTGTTTGTTAGATATAAAAAAAACCAATCAAATTAAGTAAATGAAACTATGGAAGTATGGTAATTAAATATAGTATTTTTTAGAAGAATTATCAATCAAAGTCCCGAAAGATATTTTATCTATCGATATAAAGTCTAAAAGATAGATCATTCTATTGGTCTAAGGTTTGAAAAATCTAAAACTATCAATTTAAGACATGTAAATTTAAAGGTGTTAAAATTCTATTCAAAAAAAGGTGACGTGGCTATTAAATATCCACATCATTTTGACACATCATTTTTATTCTAAATTAAATTAAATTAAAACAAACACTAATTTACATTAATTCTCTTGATTAAATTAAATAGATCTCTTTGTTAAATTGTGTCAATTCAATCCCTGCTTAATTCAATCAGAGATCCTTAGAAGATTAAATTAAACTCAATATTTAACTAAATTCAGTATATAATTGTATTTTTTTTTTTGTTTCCTATCACAATAATAAATTGATATAGCTTTTTTTTCAATTTTGATGGGGAAATAATTATTTTAAAAAGAGATATGGAAAAAATAAAATTAACATTAATTTATTTATTAAATGTTTCAATAAGATTTAATAGTTGGCCATGAAATGAAAATCATAATAATCAATTATAAATATAATAAAATTTAATTAATCAAATAAATAAAGATGAATTACAAATTTGCTACAAAGTAATGAGACCTGAATGGCCGAAAGTGGTGGTTTTTATTTGACAGAATTTAATAAAATCCATGTTTAATTTAATTAAAATAATTAATATAAATTTGTGTTTTTTATTTAATTTAATATATGATAAAAATGATATGAATGTTGAACGGTCACATCACCTATTATTAGATGGAGTTTTAACACCGTCAAATCTTCAAGACTTAAATCAATAGATTTAGATCTTTCAAATCTTGAATCGATGGAATCTATCCTGGCTCTGTATTGATAGATATACTATTTTTTGTGCATTGAATTGATAATTCTCTTTTTTTAATGTTATTGTGGATTGATTGGGTCACTAATTAATTTTGACTAGATTGACAGATTGGCCGAAAATACTATTTCCCAAAATTATAGTAGTTGAATTAATTAACTAGTTTTTGGCGAGAAAAAGAAAAGGCTAAAATAGCAACGATAAACGCACAAATATTTAGATTTTTTTTTATGGCTAATTAGCCTATTAATAACTATAAAATAGATTAAAAAAAAGTAAGAACAGTTAGATTTATTTACTTCTAATATTGAAAATATAATAAATTTTCATAGTATATAAATAATATAATACAAGACATAAGTACCTATGTGCTTTTGATGTACATGAGAATTTGTTAATTTTGTATGATTATTACGCCTTCACAAAATAATACTTTATTTGAAGAAACTGGGAAAATATTGCCAAACAAAGAATCTATTAAAAGTATAGTAGAACGTCGACAAGATATAATTTTAGAAGCTTAAAACTCTAGAAAGGGGTTAATAAGGAGTCTTGATGATCGACTTCGTGCTTTAGGTATCATTTTTTTGTTACTCCATGTGAATGTCACCACAAATTAAGTACTAGAAAAGGCATCGGGAATTCGCGTGACAAAGACACTTTGATGCTGAAATATCAAATCCATAGTTTATTTAATAAAATGCATGTACAGTATAACAATAAATTGACTATTCATAGTAGTCAAATTAGATTTTATCTCCTTATATATTGTTGTGTATGAAGTATGTATGTATTGATTTTTTTTTTATCTCGTGAACTAACTTTGGACCCATGTTCAATGAAGAATTAATCTCCAAATTAAAATAAGGGTCGAGATTCAAAATGCATTACAAATTGACAAGAAACCGATCGATAAACGAAAAGGGATCGAGAAGTAAAACTCTGACCTCTCAATTATATTTAAAAATTATATATTTATTCAACAAAAAAAAAGTCTATATATATACGCCTTTAACTATAGTTTGACCAAGTTAATGTATTGATATTCTGGAATGCTCAATGGTCTCACTCTAAATATGTCTGACCTAATAACAGAAGTGCAGAGAGAGAACGTTCGTATTCTAAATAAATGAGTGTATATATATATATATATATACTATAATTGTATTAAATATAATTTGCAAGCAATATTAATTTGCCTCTTGCAGTGCTTGTGTACTACAACATATATGTTGTTAATCATTTATGTATTACTAGCTTTAAAATTTATTATTTTAAATTATATTACGTGATAAAATATGTAGTGCCATTTTCGATATGACAGAAGGTTTAAAGAATTCTCTATGTAGAAAGAAAATTATATTAATTCATGATGAGAAAAGATGTATAATTAGTGCATACTGCAATCTCAGCTAAATGTGACAAACAAAAATATAAAAATTACTACTCTCTCCGTTTCTGAATAATCAGTGTCATTCTAACACTTTAATTTTGTTTTAAAATAAATGTCATTCTACAAACTCGAGATATAAAATTTACATTTTTCTCACATTTGTCCTCATTTAATGCATTCAAGCATATATATTTAAGTCATTTAATGTATTCATATAATGGTGTATTAGATAACTTAATTAATTTATTAATATGTATGCATTCATCCAAAATAATACTTAATTGAAAACGTACCGAGGGAGTATAAATACTACAAATGACAGAAATCAAGCAATCATTATAAAGATTAAATAAGCCACAACAAATGTTTGAATTGCTAATTGATCATTAGTTGAATTTATCTATTTTACAAATAATGAAATGTATGAACTTGTGATTTTCATCAAAATAACATTTAACTTTCTATATTGGAAATTGAACGGCATTTATTATTAATATTAAAAAGTAAAAATGAAAAAACATGTAGTCAAATACAGAAAGTATGGTACGTAACGCGCTACACGTGAGAGTATGTTTTTAGAATTTAGCCATATAAACCAAGAAGTATGCAGGTAAAAAGGTAAATACGATTTATCCTCAAAAGGAAAAAAACCGTCTGCTTCAGTCTCATCACATAGTTGGGATGTATTTGTCATTTAATCATTTTTATGTGGGAATAATATATACATCAATAATTTTATGAATTTCCCTTGATTTAACCTTTTTAAGTATGGTGGTCGACAACAACATCATTATGACAAGATATAATTTGATTGGAGACTCTATATTTTTTTTTATTTTATAATTTTTTTGTTGAAAAGTGATTTAGGATTAATACTTTTCTTGGTTCTGGTGTTTTTGGGGATTTTTTGTGACGTTGTAAATAATTAACATATTTTTGCCTTTTATTGATGATCTCCTCGATATTTTTTTCCGTTTACAATTCAATGCATTAACATATAAACATACATGATTTCTGAATAAGATCTAAAACACGATTCAAACTCAAACAAGTCAAACATTAAATTCTAACAATTTGAACTTTACAACCTACTGGAGTAACTATAGATTTTAATAGCTACGTACATAATTTAATTCCGAATTATTTAAATTATGATTTTGCCAAGTTATTGAGAATATAAGATAATTAAATGATTCAACTAAAAAGAAGATAATTAATTGATTATGCGCGTGATTATAAGATTTTTAGTTTATAACATAGTGCTGAAAAATCATGAAAGATTTGATACGATATATAGGAGGATACGCATCTTTTCAACGTAGGTAGGAGCCTCCTTATTTGCTTTCTTTAAAAAAAATACATGGTTTCCTAACTTGATATCCTTTTCTTTCATTTTTTTATTAAGACCTAGGCTAAAACAAAAATTCTTTAGGGGCAAGCCTATCTCTTCCTCAAATACATGTCTAATTAGATATTTAAAAATAAAAACATTATATTATTGCGCTCATTATATTATTATTACACAAAATTGTGTGAAATTCTTACGGATCAAAAATGGTAAGACGAGTATATCCAGATCCAAACTCATATTTAATAATGCATTCATAATTTTATTTGTGTTTGATTGAATTTGGATATAAATCTAATTTATTACGAATTTTGACCCGTAAGTAGGCTTGAGCAAATGGTCCGGACCGAACCGAACCGAACCGAACTGATTAGCCAAAACTGATAAAAACCGAATGCATATTTTTGGGACCGAAACCGAACCGATTATATATTTTGACCGAACCGAAACCGAAACCGATAAAACCGGTTCGGTCCGAACCGATAAAACCTATATTTTTTGTCAAATCAATAATTCTACTCAACAATCATCAATTTGGGCCTCAATTTGGGAATGAGCTATTAACATTAATTAGTGTAATGGGCTTAATGGGGATCAATTTCATTATTATCCATTTTAATCGGTTTGGTTCGGTGTTTTTCGGTTTTGGAGCAACCAAACCGAAACCGAACCGATAAAAAATCGGTTTCAATTTTTCAAACCAAACCGAACCGTGGCTGAAAATTAACAAATCGAACCGAACCGAACTCGACAGTTCGGTTCGATTTTTCGGCCCCAGTTCGGTTTTGCTCACCCCTACCCGTAAGACATTCTCATAAAAATTCTGTCCATTATTATACCGGACATGACTGATGCCCGTGTTGTTAAGTCGCCTAATGTGAATTTTGGTGACAGTTATATTAAATGGAATGCATAATATGATGTATCTATTAGTACTTGGGAGAGATATAAATATAATATTTTTATGGAATAAGTTATTTTTCAGATTTTAACAAAAATATAATTATATATATATATATATATATATCTATACCTGAACTTATTTTCGACTATATAATTAAAAATTGGCTTTAATTCCTGACTGTTCAAACACCAAATACAATTTTTCATTGATGCCACGTTCTTTAGAATATACATAAATCATAATATTTATTATGAGATAGTGTAAATTAACAACATAATCTCTGTTGCTTAAATTATTTTTAGAAGTTATTTAGATTTTCTCTTTAACGTATTTTATGAGCTACCCACTATCTTTATTTATTTTTAATGTTTAAATATATTCCATTACACTTTAATCAAGCTCCGATCCGTTCGATCTTCTCCACAGTTTTTCTAATATCTTGCTACCTATCAATAATTCCGTATACGGACACAAAAGACAAAACGAAACACGCGATTATATTTTTTTGTGTTATTTAATCAAACTAAAATTAAGAATTAAAGTCATAAGGTAAATTTACAATATTTATAAAGTGGTTAAAATTGTATGGTAAAAAAGAAAAGAAAAATATAATAGTAATCCAAGGGCGTCGGGTGTAGTACGTTATTTCCGCAAATTGAGAAGTTTGGATGAGGACTCGTAACAGTAATTTATACTTGCAGTAGGCTGTAGGCATTTACGGATATGTGGGTAGTCGATAAGCATGAAATGGGACCCACAAGCTTCAAGTACCTTAATTTGAGGGGTTTGGGCCTCTACAATGGGTAGATACAAATCATAGGTGTAATTCAAATACATGGTATAATTTGCATTGGAAAAAATGGGTACAAATTGAAAAAATTAAAATGGGTACAAATATTACTACCAAGTACAATTGTAAATATTGTGGGTTCTATGGTCAGATTTGTCCCCCTCTACATTTCTCTTCATTTTTAATTCATTTTCTCTCTCCCTTTTCATTTTTCGTTTCTTTTTTTTTTTCTCGACCTTTTCAGTTGGTTTGTGGAATTTTTTTTTCTTTTGTCAATTTTTACTCATTCTTCTTTCTTTCTCTTTCTCATGTCTTTATATCATTTTTTCCCCTCCATTTTTGGGTTAGTATGTGTATTTTTAGCACGAAATTTAGAATTGAATAATTAATTAAAATAAATTTATTAATGTATTAATTTATTTTAAGTATTATTTATTTATTTTACGTATTTAGTTTGTTTGTTACGCACAATGTACTTGTTTTTTTCTATTTAATAAAATTGTCAATTATGAATGAGTAGTTAAAAAAATATCCGCTACAATAAATTTATGTTTATATAAATTAAATTTTCAAATTAGTATTCAAAATAAATTATTGTATTTAGTTTGTTTGTTACGCACGATGTACTCGTATTTCTTTTTTTTTCCCCGCTATTTCTATATTGTAACTTTCATATGAGTATATTTATTTTTTTGTTTAAACTTTCATTGTAATTATTTTCGTCAACTTCTGGTGTGCTCCTTTTTTTTTTCTTTTTGTTAAAACTATCCGTTATAATAAACGAATTTTTAAATCAATTAAAATTTTAAATTGGTATTTAAATTAAATTTATTAAAAAATGTTATCACATTGAATTAAAATATATATCATGAAAATTATAAATAAAATTATAATATGAATTAAAAAAATATAAATAAATAAAGTAATATAATAGTAGGACCCTCAAAAAGTAACAATTGTACCTGGATGCATTGTGGATGTTTGGGTATCAATTAAATGAATATTGTAATTTTTAATGTGGCGGTGATGTGGCAACAATTTGTACCTAAAAATTGGGTATGGCACTGAAGATACCCTTAGTACTTATTTTTGGCATTCTTTATATTAAAAGTTAATATAGAAAAGTAAATGGTTAATTACATTGCACCTTCTTACTCAACATTTGCCCATTTTTATATTTTTATGTTGAAGGTTCAAAAGTAACATATTATTACTCAATATTTGTAAAATTAATATTTTTAGTACTAATAAAATTTATTAACCGACTAAATAATGACGTGAACTGCTAGATCTTCATAAGATTTCTGCCAGTCCACGCTAATAATTGGCTCACGGGGAAATTGTTTTAGTGTTAATTATACAAATGTTAAATATTAATATGTGACTTTATAAATTTTGGAACAAAAGTATAAAAATAAACAAACATTGAATACTGATGTTTAATTAGTCAAAAAGTAAATAATTTATTAATGAAGTGGTGTGGTGTGAGTTTCAGATTGAAAATTTTGAAATTTAAATACCACCAACACATGAGGTGTGAGTTAAGATCAGTACTAATTCATGTGGAGGAAACAACCAACGGGCCCCTTCAAATCAAATACTCAAAGTGAAGCTAAAAAGTACAGACTCTTCTCAAATAAAAGCTCAAATGTACTGACTTTAGGGTTGCAAATGGTCGGTCTGATCCAAGATCGGACTGAAAAGGGAGAACCGAATAGATCGAATGTATTTTTTCGGATCGGACCGACCTAATAAGATCATAGAACCGGGCCGAAGACCGAATGAATTTTTCGTTGGGTCCGACCGAACTATTTTTTTCCTAATAGTTTAATTATATATTTATTATTTAATATAGTAATATTATATATATGTAAACATAATAGTTTATACTTTATATGATATAATTAATTAAGTATATATCTATTATCTAATATAATTATATTATATATATATATTAAATTATTAATATTATAATATCCTTATTTGGTTGGTCGGTCCATCCGCTTTCATTTTTTTCAAGGACCGGACCGACCGACAAAATATTCAGTCCATTAAAATTGGGACCGGACCTACTGAATAGCATATTTGGACCGATCAAATGACCCAATTTTCGGTCGGTCCGGTCGATCCTTGCATAGCCCTAACTGACTTGCATAAGATGGTATAGACAACTCATTGACTTCACATGTTCAAACTCAATATTTTATTGTAATGTAAAAATAGTAGATATGTATCTATATATATATATATATATAAATGACGTACGTTGTTAAAATAAAATATCAAAAAAAAAAAAAAACATGTGTGGAGAACAATTGGAAGACAAACAACATGGTGTGCCATCTCATATGTAAGGATTGACTTAGCACTTCTCTCCCACATTGTTTAATTGATGAACCACTTTTCTATAGGCTTGGTAAACACTCAAAGGTTGCAATAATACATCCCTTTTTTTAGACAAATAATTAATGTTTGATATTTATAAATTGTTTAGGAGTAAACTTTAATTTAGGAGGTTTATGGTATATGTTCTGTTTGTCTACTTGTAAGAATTAATACAAGTAGGCAGAAAGTGGGTTTCAAACAAGTGGGGCACAGAATTTTGTGGGCCTCCATGTGTTTGTGTTTGTTTTTGCTTGCAGAGATCACCAGACAGATTGTATTTATTTCACATTTCTTACTTATTTTATTACAATTTTTATTTTCCTTATCAAACTCATTTAATCTGTGAAGGGAAAACTCCTTTGTGTGGATACAAATGAAAATACTTCTCATATAACAGATTTTTTTGGGATTGAGACGGGGTCCGCTTAAATCTGGTCGAAAGAGAGAAGTTTTGGATTCAAATTTTCGTTGATCTTCCTTCTTTAAAGTAAGGTAGTCGCATTCCTTAAAATAAATAAGTATCACATCTTACGGTCACATCCATGTTAAAATATCGAAATATAAATATATTATAAAGTGACATAATATACTTAACAAGCACTCGCAACTCTTAACTTAGAAAGTTAGGAATTATTTATGTCCCTTCGAAGATAACTAAGTGATTTTGGATTCAATCTTCACTTTCCTACCACCCCTCATCTAAAAAGAGAGGTTATGGGCTTTTTAAGTGGGCCTATTTTAGTTATTGGGCCAAAAAAGATAATGTATGTCTCTACATCAAAGTTGACTAATTATTATTCTCAAAAAAAGATTGACTTTATTAAGCCCGTCGCTTATAATATATATATTTTGTACTATGTTATGATATGTACAGTAAAATCTCTATATACTAAGGGCTCATTTGCTAGATAATATGATATAAGATTGAATATATTTGACATGTGATATATTATATTGTATAAGATATCAATATCATATTTGTTTTGGTGTATTAAAATATACAGTTTGCTTAGATGTATTAGATTCTATATAAAATTTCAATTCCTAAAATATCCTTTAATTGATTACCATACATTGTGTGAATATTCTATAATAAGATTTTTAATTAATATTTGCAAGGTTATTTTAATTTGTAATTTTTAATAATTATGTATGTATTATATATCTCACCTGCAAGGTGTGATATGTTATATCATATAAATGGTTAACACATGTCGGGTCCTTGCATAATTATGGGCTTTATTATTGCTAGCAAACACAGTATTAATGTGTCATAAGTATCTATCACACCCTTATACTACCTAGCAAACAAGCCCTAATAGTGTTGGAACCATAACATTTTATGTAAATTTATTATTTTATAGTGATAGTAATTAATCAAAAATTTAATATTTATTAATTTAAAAGGTGTTTTCATGACTCAATGAAAAATTTTGATTATATCAAAAATGATTGCATCTTACTAATTTATGTATTATATTTATTAAATTGTTATTAAAATAGATTTATTTCACATTATATTAATTAAAATTAATAAGTAATGTTTATTGTGTCTTAATAACTCAATATTATTCATTGTATTTTTACTAAAAACATTCATTGTGTGGTAGTGAGAGATTACACTATATAAACAATATAAAAAATTCTCTAAAATTAGATCCAACAATGACATGCCTTCTCATCTAAAAGATGTCTCAAAATTAACAATGACAAATGAAATACTTAAAGCATCATGTGAGTACAAAAGAGATCATTGCACATGCACTCAAAAAGATTTACAGTTGTGGCTTGATGAAAATTTTAATTTGAAAGTTTGTATATTTGGAACAAATTACGCGTAAGGAAGCACTTATCAAGTTTAGAACTCTTCACTCTTTTTAGGTGCAGTTTGAGAACACAACACCATAACTTTTGGATACAGTGAGAAAAGTTAGAGATGAACGCCAACTAGATTTGAGTTTTGAGAAAGAAAGAAAAAACAACACTAGAATCATATTTCACTTAAGTGACTTAATTATATTTGTAGTTTTAAGGAAAGGAAAATGTCCAAATTGGTCCTACAATTATACTCGAAATCTGAGTTTGGTCCCGAAATAAAATTTCAGCTCAAATCGATTCCTCAACTTTTTAAAAGGTATCACGTTAATCCCTATGTTAGTCCCTAAACTAATTTTCGTTAATGTTCGTCACTAACGACGTTAATTTAAAGGAAAATGTCCAATTTGATTCTACAACTTTACCTGAAATCTCAGTTATACATCTATAAAGAGTCAACAATGTTAAGAAAATTATAATTGTGAAGAGAAAGAAAAATAAATAATTAATTAATTATAGGTCTGATTTCTCCTATATATGTTAAATTAAAGTTAATTTTAAGATTATTTAAACCAAACGGGCTTGTTTTACTAATAATAATCATAAAAAAAACATTTTATACTAAGTTAATTAAAAAGGACTTTTTTTCTTTCTTTCTGGAAAAATTCATTGGCCACCGACTAAATTCCAATAGTTTCAAAAATCTAAGCATAGTTTCCCTAAGAAAATAATCTAAAACGAGTTTTAGAAAATTGATGAAAAAAATAAAAATAGTTAATAAATAAATAGCAGATAGTTAATTTAATGCTTCTAACAACATTGGATTTATATTATAATAAGCACGTATACAAATGGGTTTGTAAAAAAAAAAAGTTTTATTTTATGACTATCAATTAAGCTAGTGTTTAATAATTAATTTGTTGAACTACAGACATAAAAAATGACCAGAATGAAAATGAGCAAATTTTACTCGAGCTCATTTACGCAATAGGCCCTTCCACACTTAAATGTAGGACCAATCAAATAATTATCTAACATTAATACCTGTATATATAATGACCACCAAATTAAACAATACTGTGTATAGTGTTTCATTTCACAATCCATCATAAAATATATTACTGGACCAAATTAAGATTTCAAGTATAGTTGTATGACCAAATTGAACTTTTTCCCTCAAATTACCGTCATTGATGACGGACGTTAACGGAAATTAGTATAGGGACTAACAGAAGGATTACCGTGATACATTTTAAAAAGTTGAGCAATCAATTTAGGCCGAAATTTTATTTCGGGAACACTGAGATTTCAGGTACAGTTGTAGGATCAAATTGGACATTTTTCCTTTAAGAAATTATTTATTTATGATATTGAAGGACCATATATTTATATAAATGCGTTCCAAAATTATATTATCTTATTATCTTATCAATATTTATAGTTTTTTCAACTTGTCCAAGTCACGGACCGGAGAAAAATATTATCTTAAAGAGTTTATTAATTTAGCGAGTATTAATTTACTGATATTTTACTATAGGTGACATTTTATTCATTTATTTATTTTTGATTTGGAGAAAAAGGAACAGACGATCTCAATTCCGTGATATTTTACTTTTATGTTTTTAATATAGAGGTCTCCACTGTTTGGGTGAGATTGTAAAGCTGATGAAGAGGATTTAGTGATTTTGATGATAAAATTATATATTAGCGTCATTCTTATGTATATATGATAATATGAAAGTATGGGGTTGAAATTTCCTATTACACTTTTTCGTGTTTCACTCTGTATTTTATTATTAAATTTATGATTTTAAAAATATTTATTATAAAATAAAAATTAAGTGTGACATAAATAATTATAGTCAACATTTATCAATAAAAAATGAATTAAAAAATTATAAAACATAAATTTTGAAAAAATCAACCATAATATTTAATTATTAATTGAAAATCAAAAATTAAATAATAAAAAATAATTATAAATTCTAATTGGATGGGGTGAACCCTAAAAACAATCATAAAATTATACTAAATTATAAAAAAAAAATTAAATAATTTTTTTTAAAAAAATAATAATTTAAAAATATAATACGATACATAAATATATCAGAGAGTAACATAAAATTACATGCATGATCATAAAAAAACCTCGGGATTCAATCACCGTAAATACTGAAAGATTTTGTGGACGAAAGGCATATGAGTGAAAAAAAAAAATAACAATAAAGATATTGGCATCGAATCAAGGGACATTCCAGTAAATTTTAAATACGTAATATCTTAATGCAATAAAAGGTACTATCATCCCACAGGCCACAAGGATCCGATTAGGATACATAATATTCGGCATAATGTTATTTTATCCTCATAATTAATATATTCCATAATTAGTGGAAAAGTGTATGATAGCTAAGTATTCTTAAATTGTAAAGAATTGCTGACGAACTTCCTAGGAAATTTGATCATTTTAATTTAAATGGACATGACATTTATTCTGTATTATATTTTATATATAGCTTTAAAATAGCCCGAATCGTTATGTGAATAATTTTTTGATTGTGTTTTTGTGAAAGAGCAACACCATAGGGAGTTTTTTTTTTCCTTTTATATCTAGAGTACGTATTTGACCTAAGCAAATCGTAAATGGAAAATTAGTTTTTTTTATGTCGAGGGGACATACTGGATAAATCTAAGTAAACTACACTTGGTAAATCAAGTGTGTCAGACTCATCATACCTAGTGGTATTAGTCGTAGCACTGCATTGGGTAAACCTAAGTAAATCACACTTGAAAATCAAATGTGTCAGGCTCATCATACCTTAGTGGTATTGGTGGTCACACTGAGTTTGGAAAATCAAGTATGACAGACTCATACCAGTAGCACAGGGTTGATGGCGAGATTCAAACTTGAGACTTTTGGCCTCAAATTTATACTACACCATTACTAGACCATCTCAAGGGACAAAAAGTAATAATAAAGAAACAATCTTATTTCTGTTAACGTGATTTGATGTAGCTAAGCACATTTCAATTTTAATTTATCAAACAGCTCCTCAATTTTTATTTTTATTTTTAGTACAAAACATCTCCTCAAAGTTAACATTTCATTAGCATCTCAATTTGTATGCATGTATGCTTGCTTAATAAATAAAATTGAAATAATACTCTGATATCAAAGTGAATACTTTTAATTATAATTTTTTCTTTTCTTTTGTCCATCAAAAAGCACAATCACTGTCAATCAAATCTTGACAAGACATATTCATACAAGCCCCCCACCCAAATTATAGTCTTATGCCGGTAAATTCTAAATAATTACTCTAATTAAAAAGGTCTCTGTCATTGCCCCCCATTAACTCTTGTGTGTAGGAATAATTTAGTTATATAAACTTTTTATTTGTATAAATAAAAAAGCAAAATAATTATTTTATTGACGTGTAATAAAAAATTCATATTATTATGCAATAACTTGCAAATTATAAAGTTGACGGAGGCAAATCAACCTAAGGCAAACTTTGTGCAACAATCCTATGTGTCGATGGTATTCCAACGCTCTTGCTCTTTCTTCTTATGCAATACTTAAAACACTTATTCCGGTTGTAGTTAAATAGTATTTTTACATTTTTACAGTTATCAGAAAATAATTAATTTTTAATATTCTTGCCGAAAGTTTTTTTTTTCAATTTTAATATGTATTCTTAGATTGTTATTAATGGTTATTTGCTCAATTTTTGTATCATGTGATAGTTATCTTATGATCTGAGATTGTTTGTTAAATATTAAATTATGAATTTTATTTATTATAATGAAAGTGAAAATTAGGAGTTTTCAATTTAAGTTATGATTTATGAATATTATATATTATTAAAAAAATGATAAAAGAGTTCATTAATGTTAATTTATATTATTAAAAATTAGAGAAATAAAGCAACAAAGGGAATGAGATGGTGTGATCAAAATGAGATGGTGTCATCAACTCCATAAAATAATGAGAACAAAATTAGTAAAATAATATCGTTTTGGTTACTCTATTCTTTATATTATATTGTTGGAAATAATCTAATGAGGATTCACATATGTTAAATTAAATGTGCATAAGTTGTCTTAAGATGGTCCAATTAAAGTGATCTAATTAAGGTTTTAATTTGGACTAACATGGTATTATATGATCATGGAATAAAAATGTGTAGAACTCAACTCCTAAGGAGATTTGCAATTTGTTTAGGAACCAAATTGCAAATGAAAGACTATTAATTATAATTTATAAATACTAGTTGAGTTTGGTTCCCATGTGATGGCTCACATATACACTCTTGATACTATATTCCTTCATTGCAAACTAAGTAAAGTGCACTTGGAAGATTCAAATCATCTCAAGAACACAAGAATCTAAAAACATAGACTCAAATATGTCTTTGCTTTCCTATTATGCTCTTGATAATCCACATGAGAGATCTTGAGATAAAAGTTGATTTACTTCTTTAAGGATCTTCTCCAAAATAAATCTAATAAATATGTTGTGTAAGCAAACTCAAAAGCACAAAATAATGGTTGTCTAACCATAAATCATCCCACCTCCAAAAAATAAAATAAAATATATATATATATATATATATATATATATATGAATCAACCACTGTTTAAACGCACTATACCCACTTTATTGTTAATTTATCGACAATAATTAACTTCATATGTAATGAAATATAGTTTTTAACCGCCAAAAAAAATTTATACGAGGCTATAAAAAATGTTATTTTCCCAGCAAATTTTACCATTAGTAAGAGACCCGCAGCTGAAATAGAGGACAAAACAACTTTATATGCGTACGTTGGAGGGTTGTTTCCTTAAAGAAGAGCACTCCCTCCACTCACCTCAGCTTTAGGAGTTTTTTTTTTCTTTCAATTAAAAAAAAATATCTTCTATTTTGATCCTTTCACATGTAGCCTTTTTAATTTGCAGGGACCACGTAAGATTTGAGGCCCAGAGTGCTACTCTACCACAATTATTGAAATATTTTCCCAGTCCTGCACATTGCTTGTTTGCTCTCTAACTTGTGTACTAACTTGTACTATTCTTGATTTTTGTTTACTTGTTACCGACAAATAGAATACAAAACACAATCATTACAGTATTTGGGAATGAAATTTTATCAATAATGAAGTTGTGATTACAAAACTTATGCCGTCAATTTATTTCATTAAATATATATGCCGATAATTGAGCGCTGGAGAGCTCAGTTATGTCATGTCCACTCCTTTCCTGAATTCCTCAGCCTCGTCAATTTCAATGGCCTACATAATTAAATACTTCATTACATTTTTTCAAATTAAATGTACTTTGACTTTTATTATTATTATTATTATTATTATTATTATTATTATTATTATTATTATTATTATTATTATTATTAAAGTTGGCGGTTGCATCTTGAATTTTATGGGAGTTGTGCATTGCTATTGTTGAACATTTTGTCGTGATTCCATCACGCGCATGTCACGTGACAAATTATATTGCCTTACACCACCTAAAAATTTAGGCGATTTTCCTTATTTGTCCCAATTTGAAAATTATGATAAGAACGCAGAAGCATGCCTTGATAATGAAGAAAAATATGACCTAAAATCCCATACCATGTTGTACGGCCAAAAATGAATGATACCAAGGATGATGGTTGATGAATTTAAGGAAGAACGGGTTGCAAGAAAAGAAGCACCACAACATGAGGAAAATGGTGGGCCAAATTGATTATTAAAAAAAAAACTTAAGATAAGTAACTGTAGATTTGGGCATGCACCCACCAAAATTCCATGATGTGAAACTTCACGATCAAGAGGGCCCATTCCTTCCTTTTTTTATTTAAAAATAAAATAAAAAAGA
Organism: Perilla frutescens; assembly: GCA_026008535.1. Classification (NCBI taxonomy): domain Eukaryota; kingdom Viridiplantae; phylum Streptophyta; class Magnoliopsida; order Lamiales; family Lamiaceae; genus Perilla; species Perilla frutescens. The sequence continues at coordinate 41,632,284 of BRKX01000002.1, read as the reverse complement.
GGGTCCATTTCCTCCCCCTACAATGCATGTGAAGCCACGCTCCATTGGGGAGTGGGGGCTCCCCAGTTTTTTCGATTGGTGTTGTGTTACCATACATGGCTCGCAACTTGCTAGATTTGCAACCCTTTCTTTTCAATCTTGCAATCATGTTCTTTAGCAACCCTTTCACTTATTTCAAACATTTTGACAAGTAATCATGTTCTCGACGATATTGATCTATTTTGTTGGCATCGAAATAAAATTAACTAATCTTGTTGACAAGAATGCAGCGACGAGCCATCGATAGAGTTGGAGGGTGGTTATGAAATTCACAATTATAGAGTATTTGAGATTGTTTGGATAAATCTATTCTATAATGTTTTTATTTATTTTTAATTGGGGAAAGGGGGAGAGAAAAAGAAAAAAAAAGGCATGATTTCGAATGCTCAAACAAATGAGTGAAATGGCTATGACTAAAACGCCTTTAAATTCTAAGAAGCAACTAGGGTGACAGTTGCAACTTGCTAGAAGAAAATTGATTGCATTCTGGAAAACAAGAATACCATACCATCAATTAAACACATGAAAAATAGCTTTTACCTTCAGAAAAGTGACTGTCCAGCTTTTACCATCACAGAAGAAAAAAAAATGAATGATAAGAGAGTGAAAAGCCAGGCTTACTCAGATAAGTAGACAGCAGGATTACACTTGAGAGACTGCATCTAAGAAGAAACACAAACCTGCTGTTATTAATTGGAAAATAGCTATAAAAGGCGAGTAACGGAACACATAGCTAGCTAGCTAGATATGATGCAGATGCTCCTAAATAGAGTGTTCTGGTTTCATTACTATGTTTCCAGCAGATGGCTTCACATCTCACCATTACAAATCCAAACCGTCGTTGCGCTTGTGCTGCAACTGAGATGTAGGTCCAGCAATAGAGCAAATTCCACGAGTCCTTCCTTATTTTCCATCTTAAAATAATATGTACATCTTTTCACCATAACGGTATTTTATAAGACTATATATACTAGAAGTTTTGTCCTGACTCCTGACTTACACAAACAGAATGAGAAAAAACTAAAAAGACGAGAGAATCATAGACAACTAGAAAGCAAAGGAATATATATATTTACACATTCTAAGCCCAGTTCCACATTCAAGACAATGGATCCATGGGAATTGAGAGGAAATAAATATTTCTCAAAACATTCAGACCAAGATATGTAGAGTTACTTTGTGACAGTTTTCTATTTTTCATGAAGCCCTGATAAACGAAAATTCAATGTCAATTGGATCAGAAAAACCAGAAGATGATGAAGGTCAAGAAAGGGCAGAAAGATAGAGAACTCATGTGTAAGATATGGCAGATATTGCCTATAATAAATTTATCATGCCATGGACAGAAGTATATGGAATCATCCATACAAATTATAATCTCACGTGGTTAAATTCAATGTCTTAATAAAGGAAATAGTAGAACTCACTAAGTTTTGTACTGGAGAGATGTGGCAATCTCTAGTTCATTCTTTCCAAGAGTAAGGAGCGCGCTCAACAACCAGATAATCTTTTCTGATGTCTTTCACCACCCGAATTTCATCATCTATGTATAGTGAATCAAACCTACAAGTGAAATTTATCATATTTGATTTTTAAATACGCAAACAGAAGAAGAAAAATGTCGTCTACATAGCAGCAATAGCATATTCTTCCCAGTTTGGCAAAACATCAGTATAGAGCGGAGATTTAAAAAGCGGAAAAAGGTGAGCCAGCAATCTGAAACAAAGTAATAGAAATAGACGGTAATATTGATAATAAGTTTCAGAACAAAAGATTGAGAACACCTAGAGAATCCAAACCCAATCAAACAAGATGTCTTTTGATGGAATGGCAGCAATGGATTAACAAAACTGTAACATTAAGTATATAACTATTTGACTAGAAAACCAATATATATTATACTCTTAGCAGCATAGATCTTAGGGAGAGAAGTATTTGGGTTGATTTTATGGTATTGTCATGAATTTTGAGCTTTTTCCATATATATCCACGGATCATTTATTCCAAGTATTTGCACTATAGTTCACTAAGAGGACTTGCGTTTCTCATATATTGCGAAACAAAATTTTGTAAAAAGGTAACAGAATCCATACTCCCTGACGGGTGATTATGATGAAGGGCCCCGAAAGGTGATGGAACCTAACGACTTGCTTTCCTCAATGGGTGATGGCACCTGATGTGTCATATGCCTTGACGAGTTAGGGACCCCAATTAATAACTTCCCCTTATGAGTGACAGCCATCCACGGGCAATGGCCCCCCAATGGATGACCGGCATATATTTCGTGCAGCAGACCACTAAAAAATTCAAATTTTCTGAGAACTATTTGAGCATTTTCTTTAGGAACTTTTGTGTGGAAAATGATGAACTCATACTAATTAAAACTTTTCTCGCGATCATATCATCTGATATGTATGGATATACCAAAATGAGGTAGTTAAAAATTCTTAAAATGTACTTACCAACCCTGGCCAAACGGTGGCAGAGGAAACTCCCAACCCTTACCCCGCAGAACTGCACTTGTAAATCTACACAGCATCATAAACACATTATGGATTCACTGCTCATTTACTCAAGCAATAATAGAGCAGAAAAGAAGAAACATCGTATCATCCATTACTCATTTTCCTGAATCCAATATACGTTCAAAGCTCATCAAATACAAGAAAAAGCTTTGGATCACAGCTAATGCTAATTGTCTCTGGACCATTAGAGACGTTTTTACACTTTGCATAGTACATTCACATGATCATAACATGACACTCAAACATGAAGCTCATCACAGCTCGAACTGCCTCTATATGATTCCATTACCATTACACATAGACTAAATCACACACACAACGAGACCAAAAAATCACAACTGCTCTCACACAGGATTGAAATTGAAAACTTTTAATGACTTCAGCCTCACATTCTATTGTTTAGCAGTTCCACTACATTAACAATTCCAATAACAATCAAGATATACTACATTCATAGTTTGACCAATTAAGCAGTTGTAGAAACGTCAGACATTATAATTTACAATACCGTACCGTAATCAAGCAACGGAAGTAGAATCAACTTGGTCAAACAAGCCACGAAAACTATTTTAGAATAATCAATTGGTTGTGTAAATTAATTTTTACAAAATGCTTACACCTCTGGTGCATGATTGGATCCAAAATAAGTAATATCGTATAAAAAATTGCTTACTGGAAATTGACTCTTTGAGCGGAATCTATCTGAATATCAGACCGAACAAAGAAGACTCCGTCGGGAGGGAAAGTGATGACATTGTTAAGACTCTTATTCTCCACGTCGATCACCTGTAACACGTCTCCGGCGGCGCTACCGAAAACCGGTGCATTTTTAATGATAAAGAGCTGCTCCTTTTCGGTGGTCCAGAGCATCCTCCACGTGGCAGTCAACGATTTGTCGGTGGTGACCGAGCCGCGGCCGATTGCGGCCAAGGAATCGATGGCATCGATTATCTGGGAAAGCTTCTGGGGATTGGGCTGGGTCTTGAGGCCGCGTTCTTGGTCGGAGATGAGGCTGAGGAGGTGGCGCTTGGCGGCAACGGCGGGGGACTGGGACTGGTCTGTGAGGGAGGAGCGGGTCACGGCGGCGGAGCTGCTCCTGCTTGAGTGTGAGAAATTGGGAGTGGCGGGAAGGAAAAGGCAGTTGGTCGCCATGTTTATTTTGCCTCATCTTTTTTTTTCTGGCTTAGAATAAATATCTCCATTTATCCAACCAAAATATAATTTTTTACACATAAACTATAACCATTTAATTTTTCTTATATTTCATTTGTTTAACTGAGAGATAAATTTTATTTCATCTGAAACTGAAAAATAATTAATATGGAAGGGGCAGTTTCGATGAGATCCTCTAATCTCTAATCCATATTATCTATCTCATCTTGTGATCCACTTTAAATTTAATATTTCATAATTATTTATTAAAAGTAAAATAATTATTGTATAATCAATCATAATTGACTTATATTGCTAAAAATATAAATTTTTAAAAATTATATATTCTAATTATGAAATGACTCACCCTTAAATCAATTATATTAATTAAAAAATAAAAATTAATTTTTAAAAATAAATATAAATTCTAATTGGGTGAAATAAATCATATATGATAATTATAAAATTAAGCTAAAAAAACTGAAATTGAATACAAAAATGGATGAATATCGTCGGCCTTCCTATGCCCCGGGGAGGGCTTTCAGAGACTGGGGAAGACGGGTGGATTATAGAGCTAGAGGCGTCTGGCACTTCTCGGCTTCTTTTTTGAATCTTTGCTTTGAATGTAGTTTTTCCATCAAACATGTTTATATTGCCTCCGGGCCGGCCGGCTTTTAATCGACCTTCGTATTTCCTGTTGAGATCCCAAGTCTCCAAGTCTTTAACAAAATCAAAATGAAACTCCTGAATTAGAAAATTTCATTTGCAGTTTTACTGTCGTTCAATTATATTATAGTATCACTAATTTTTTGTTGCCAACGTCATCACTAATTTGAATAGACTTCTGCACTCATTATTTTTTAATGACTTCGATAGTAGAAAGATACACAATAATGACAATCGTATAGATTTTTTTTTGTCAAGTAGCCGATTTGGCTCGATTTAATATAAATTCCATATGAGGATTGATAGTCTATAGAGTTATCCATCATCATTGGGGCTATAAACAAAGCGAGTTGAAGAATATGTTGTTCGAGTTCGATCTGTTAAAGAATATTTGAGTTTAAACTCGAACTTAATTTGAATTTTTTTTTTTCTCTTGTTCGAACTCAACCCGACAAATATATTATCATGCTCGAATTCAACTCGTCAAAAAATGCTCAAAATTTAATGATTGAGCTGAAGCTCAAATGATAAAAAAAAAACTCGTCTAATTTGCATGTTCAAACTCGAGTTAAAAAAAAATCTTGTTAAATTTACTCATTCGAAATATTTATAACATTCATGAATACGTTTGCGAATGTGTTTTATTAAACTCGAGCTCGAACATATTTGTGAGTTGACCGAACTGAATACTACTATGTTAGAGTTTGACTCGATAATTTTATCGAGCTCAATTCAAAACTTGAGCTCGGCTCATTTAGAAAACGAACAAACCGAGTTTTGAATTTCTCATGAGCGGCTTTGTTCAGTTACAACCCTAGTCATCACTAATCTTTAAAAGCATCCCTAATGGTTAAAATCAATGTAGCAAAATTTTGGATGATCGAGTATTTTCGATTCAGTTATATTATGAAATAAATGAAATTTTGTTGAATAAATATTATTCAATTTTATGTTTAATTTGTTTTGGGGAAGAGCGTCATAAATAAGCACATGAAATATACTCCCCCCGTCCCGATTATATAGTCTACATTTCTATTTTAAGATGTCCCAATTATATAGTCCTATTACTTTAAGTAGTGTTATTTTTAATAGGAATGTACAATTATACCCTTATTAGATTTTGAAAATTAAAAAAATTAAACATTTAAGTTTGTGAAAGTTATAAATTTTAAATGTTATTTTTTCAAAAAAAGAGAAACATTAATTAAAATTGACCAACTTAATTAATTTGCATGTACTTGAATTTGATCAATTCTATTGATATTCATTGTATTTACATTTCATTAATTGTATATTTTCTTTATTTTTTAAAAATTGAGCTAAAATTTAAGTTTTATTAATTTTCATTAAATAAGGTTAAAGTTGGAAGTTTAGTTTTTGTTTCTTATTTTTATAAATATTTTTAATCTACGTGCAAGTAGAAAATGGACGATATAATCGGGACGGAGGGAGTAGCATGAGTCTCACCTAGCCAATTTAAATATTGATTGTTTCTTTCAATTCCTTCAACTATAAAAAATGGTGTAAGTAAACATCCGACAAAAAATTACTTTTTTTTGTTAGTAACTAAAGTTAAATAAATTTACAAAAACTGACAGTGCAATTCGAGGCTCGATCATATTATCTACGATAGTCAATCAAATAATTTAATACCACAACCATATGTCCACACTTTAGTGTTTTAAACATCTCGTTCAATTTTGACATTTTACACCATAATTTTCAATTTAAACCATGTATACATTGTCTGACATCCAAATGACGAATTGAGGGAACTTTCAGAAAAACATGTGATGAGAAATTTCCAACTATACCCACATTACACAATATTATTATTGGAATCAATCGTAATCGGGCCTCAAAAGATTCTGCATAATTAATAACATAAAAAAATAATAATTGTTTTCAACGAAGATGTTGATTTGCACCATTTACTAATTACGATAGACAAAAACTCCTGTACTTGTACTTGAGGTGATTATTTGTGCATTTTCCCACTATTATTTTGAATTTTGAATTTGGACAAATTGTGAAGAGATGAATGCAGAATTTGCAACGACACAACTGTAAGATCGAATGGGCCAATTTTTAGCCCAAGTTCCCCAACCCAAATCCAGCAAGGCTTGGAACACAAGCACGACGTCGTTCGATTTCAAAACATTCACTGAAACCCTCCCATACGAACAGAGGTTTCTTCACACTTGGAGCCCTGAACTCAACAACTCTCACTAGAGATAGAGAGAGAAGCTCCAGCTGCTGCGCCGTATTCTCGCTCCTCCAACTCTCTCACCTCACTCTCATCCGATCCGATCTAGGGTTTTCTGCAGGTTTTCCATTTCACACTATTATTCATGGCTATTTCGTCGCAGACTCTCGATATTGCCGGAGAACGGCAATCTGGACAGGACGTTCGCACCCAAAATGGTACTGTATTCTTCCTTGAACTATAATTATGCTCGTTATTTTGTGTTTATATTTTCACTTTCACGTTCATAGTTTCCTCTGCTGCAGATGCTTCTTTTTACTGGGTGAATTAATGCGTGTATGATAATAATGCCGTGATTTTTCCCCTCATTTGTTTGTTTTGTTGAAAATGCGCAGTGATGGCGTGCCAAGCAGTTGCAAATATTGTCAAGTCATCGCTTGGTCCTGTTGGCCTCGACAAGGTATGGCTTGCTTGTATTTCTCCTCTTTGAAGTGAATTTGTTTTGTACTAGACTCGAGCATGTTTGTTTATAAGCACGGACGATTTTAATGTGGAGATTAAGTAGGATTGGATTCGGATTTATACACCTTGAGATGGATTTGTAGCTTAAAATTACGCTAGGTATTTGTGATAGTGCACTCTATATTCCAATGAGTAGACCTCTTCTGAAATGGGAAAGAAGACAGTCAGTTGAATTCATTTGGGAACTACTTTTCTTTTCCACTCTTTATGGTTATGGTAAGCAGTATTCAATCGCGACCAAGTGAAAAGTTCATTTATAGAGAGACTAAGCAATCCCCATATTCTAGGTAGTAGATAAGTACCCGAAATATAGAGGTATATCCTGCTCATAGATTCAGGCATTGCATTGCATGACTTTCCTCATTTTGTCTGTCCCACGAGCTTTCTCACGAGACATGATTTGATTATGATAATCATGTCACATAGCTTCTAAAAAAGAGTCTCATCAATATCCTGTAAATCTGCTGATGAGTTACGTCTCCACTGTTCCCCAGATTAACATTAGAGTGAGAGGATATATGTTTCTAGTAATCATCATAATTTTGGAAAGAAGGTGCAATGTCTGTGTATATTCTTCTGAATTCCCATGGCGGTTCACCTATCACTTCAGCTGTTCCCATACTAAGCGTGTCTTTGTACTAAGTACAATCTGTCCTTGGTTTATCTGAGTTGCCAATACGTCACTGATGCATTTTGTAATGGGAAATGGTGTGTGGAATTGATGATTTATCAGTGAATGCTGGACTAAGGGAGCTCTTTAAATATATCATAAAAATCTGTTAAACTATGTAAATTAGATTCTCTATATAAAAAATGATGTTAGGTTACTGCTTATATGCAGCATTTGCAACATATTGAAACATATATCCTGCAGCAAAAAGTCTTACTTCTACCAGATATGTAGCCTAGATGGACTTTGAAGTTTTTCTAGACCATCAGGGAGATAACTGTGAATTTTGTTTAGTTATGAAATAACTTCCATAAGATTTACTTCTCTCACTGCCAAGTTTTTCTTAATTTCTGAAATTCTTCTCTTTGACCTTGAAAAACAAAGTAGCAGGACTCAGTGTTAGCTTACAAGCAGAGTAACAACTAGCTTTTTGAGGCTTTTCTTCTTCACTACATTGCTCTGATTTTGTTTGTGCATTTGTTTACAGCGGGTTTTCGGAGATAATAATTACTAACTTATGTTTCTCAGTAACTGTGTGCTTGACTTCTTCCCTAATTTTAGTTGCTTTTTAGTACGGATGATGTACTTGATGGTTTACAGTTACTGTTTATTAGACCAAAATCAGGAAGTTATTGGTGAGCATACTAGTTGATTTGGGCTTGGAATCTGATTACTTTTTGTCTCCCCTCCATTTTTTTCCTACTTGCTAGATGCTTGTGGATGATATTGGTGATGTGACTATCACTAATGATGGTGCAACAATCTTGAAGATGCTTGAAGTTGAGCATCCTGCTGCTAAGGTGAATGCACATATGTTATTTCTTCTATTTTTAATTTCACAATTTATTATGTAAAGAATTAGGTCTTACTTGTCATGCCTTCATAAGTATAGGTGCTTGTTGAGCTGGCAGAATTACAAGACCGAGAAGTTGGAGATGGGACAACTTCTGTGGTCATCATAGCTGCAGAGTTGCTTAAGGTAGTATTGAAGATATTAGTACTCTTTGAATTTTGTGCTTTGTGGATATTATACTCATCTGAGATTTCTTTTCTACAGAAAGCCAATGACTTAGTGAGAAATAAGATTCATCCAACATCAATTATTAGTGGTTACAGGGTGCGCTTCTAATGTCTTTCCTTCTTCCCTCATGGGAAACTCTTCAAATTTAGTTTTTTTTTCTTAGAATTATTCTTCAGTCTTTTCATGTTGTTTCTTTGGATTTGATTTTGCCAGCTCGCTATGAGGGAAGCATGCAAATATGTTGATGAAAAACTGGCTGTAAAGGTAAAAACTCTTTCTGTCATTTGATTCCTCCTAAAATGATGTGCTGGTGTTGCATGCAGTTGATGGAATGTAATCTACTGATGCTTTGAACTGACACTTTCTTTATGTATGTTTAGGTTGAAAAACTTGGCAAAGATTCTCTTATAAACTGTGCCAAGACCAGCATGTCCTCAAAGCTAATAGGTGGTGATAGTGACTTCTTTGCAAGTCTGGTAAGCTGATGGATGAAGGAAAAATATTCCTGCATATCCTGTCCCTGCCATGCTGCATATCTTTTAGTTGCTAATTTCTTGTAAAAGTGACTTGTCTGTTCTCCCATTGTTGTTGATAAGTGATAACCATCAGGAGTGCTCACTTTCTTTGTGTGATTTTTCTATCTCCTTGTGGAAGATGATTTTATGTTGAAGCTTTAATGTTTTAGTATGTTGTCTCACCAAGCTATTCATCGTTGTATGTCTCAGTTGATTATGTTGTCATCTATGCTTTAAAGGTTTTATGGTTTTGTTTCTTCTTTCTTGTGTCTCGAGACATGATTTTTCTTTAATTTCAAAGATGTCAAGTAAACATTATTGATGTTTAGGTTGTGGATGCTGTACAAGCAGTAAAGACTACAAATGCAAGGGGAGAAGTTAGATACCCAATCAAGGTTGGTTGTCTATAGTTGACTATTCACCGATTGTTGTCTCTCTCTTCTCTCATAAAGATGGCCTTTTAGTGAGCTTAGGCCTGTTCCCACTGAGGTTTTATCTTGGATGGGTACCTCGAAATGGAAGTTCTAATGATCTTCATGCTGATCAGGGAATCAATATTCTGAAAGCCCATGGGAAAAGTGCCAGAGATAGCTATCTACTTAAAGGATATGCTCTGAACACAGGGCGTGCTGCACAGGGTATGCCCCTGAGGGTTGCTCCTGCCAAAATTGCTTGCCTCGATTTTAATCTTCAAAAAACAAAAATGCAAATGGGAGTCCAAGTTTTAGTCACTGACCCCAGGGAGTTGGAAAAGATTCGTCAGAGGTGAGTACATTTGTTGTAAGCTATCAGCTCAGAAAAATCACATTATAATAAATAGTTCTGGGACTAAACCAGATGACTTCTTAGATATCTTAGAACATATGATTTCTTGCATTGGCTGCACATGCTTTCTCCATGTTTTTACTTCAAAATTCTATAGATGGTTTGAGGGGCTGCATCCTAGTTTGATGCATACTTATATGAGTAGAAATTCTGTTGAGCTTTGCCATGTAATGTAGTAATGGTGAATGCAACCTTCATCTTGCAGAGAAGCTGACACGACGAAAGAACGTATTGAGAAGATTCTTAAGGCAGGAGCAAATGTTGTTTTGACTACCAAAGGAATTGATGACATGGCACTGAAGGCAAGCTTTTTGCTCAGCTGATTCTTTTTTAAACCTGCGATAAGTCATAAGTCAGCAAATTGCTAGCCAGTATCTTAATTAATCTTTCTTTTTCAGTAGTTTGTGTTCCTTGATACTCTGTTTCCTTTTCAATCTGCAACTTATTGGCTACTGTTAGTATTTATATTAAATTATTAATTGGTGTTTGATGTTACTTCTTATCAAGTAAGCCTATACGATCATGAGTCCTATACAACCATGATTAGTATAATGTCATAAAGTTATCATACATTTATACTGTTGTGTTGTCTTATGCAGTACTTTGTGGAGGCTGGTGCTATAGCTGTTAGACGTGTTCGCAAGGAGGACCTGCGCCATGTTGCCAAGGCAACTGGTGCAACTGCGGTACTTTCTGATCTCATCTCAAGTGATATGCCTTTCTAAAACATTTTCCTTATTAATCTTGCTTGAAAACTTGAAGATGGTGATGGTGGATAAGTCTAGATATGAAATATTTGAGCCATGCTTAGATTCAGGCATTCAGCTCTGGAAAATATTTCAGTAATTATTGTGTTAAAGAAGGAAACTGATTAAGCAGAGAGAATTAATTTGTTAAAAAAGGAAACTGATCTAGAGAATCAATTGGTTCTTAGAAAAAAAAAAGAAAAATGAAAAAAAGAAGAGAGAATTAATTGGTTTAATGCAACTAGTTGCACTTTTACTGCTCTCTTATTGCCAGAGATAGTCATCTTTGTTTCTAATCATACTATTCAAGAATGAGATACTTGTCATGGCCTGTTGTCTCTAGTTTGTGACTGTTGCTTTCTTATAAAAACCATTCATTGAATGTCATTTCCTTCTGAACTTGTTCGTTTTGCAAATGCCAAGATTTTTCCTGAATTAAAAACTTTGTTTCTAGAGAAGCTGGAATTTTTTACGTGGTGAAATGGTTAAGTTCTTTTTTTCTTCTTCGTTTTCAGTTATCTGCTAGTTGAAAATGTCTGAAAAGATTGGTAGTCTGTTTTAGACAGAAGATTAAACTAGAGTGAAATATTTTCACAGCAGTCTGTATAACTGAAAACTGTGTTCCAGAGATGTTGGAAGGTTTTACATGATGAATATATATTTTTTTCCATTTTCAGTTATCTGTTAGTTGAGAATTGTCTAAAAAGATTTATAGTCTGTTTTAGGCGAAAGAAAATTTGAGGTGAAGGATTGCCATTACAGTCTGTAGTTTGTTACCTTAATTTGGTCTTGGAAAAAAATAAAAAAAGATTCAACAGATTGATGTTCATCATCATTGAAGGAGGATACTCCAGTCATGACAACTGCTTTTATCCAGGTCTCAACGTTTGCTGATATGGAGGGGGAAGAAACATTCGATTCATCATTTCTAGGCTATGCTGATGAAGTAGTGGAGGAACGCATTGCTGATGATGATGTAATTATGATAAAAGGGACCAAAAACACGAGTGCGGTATGATTAGTCAGTTCCATAATGATACTTTCGTTTTCTCCTGCCGGTTGAAATACTCAGTTTCTTATTGTCCCTTTAGCATGCCCCATTATCTTTTATGCAAGCTATAGTCACTTGTTTCACCCTTTTTCCTAATGAAGTAACATCGCATATCTTTTCTTTTCTATTCTTTTTTTTCTTGTTTTAAATGAATGATGCTACTTTTGAAAGATGAAGACATGTTACTACTGCTGTAGTCCCCAAGGAGTGAACATATGAATTTTCTTTGATGTTCATTTTCTTTAGGTTTCTTTAATACTTAGAGGTGCCAACGACTTCATGCTTGATGAGATGGACAGGGCTTTGCACGACGCTCTATGCATTGTGAAGAGGACTCTGGAATCTAATACGGTAAGTAGTCTTCCCCTATGTTACTTCATCTTAGCATAAGATTGAACCTGATTACTTATCTGACGCTATATGAACTTTTAATCAGTTAAGTAATAGAACCGGTCAGAACGTCATAGAGCAATGAATGGAATAGACTGTTTATTTTACTTGGATTCATTTAGATAGATGTAAGAAACTAGATATATTATTTACCCAGGCTTTTAGCTTTGGTAGAATACTGCAACATTTTGAGAATGAAAAGAAGGTGGGTCTTTTTAACTCGTCCAGAATGTATTGCTTCTGCACATCTTTGTCTTTTATTTTGGCAGATTGATTCATCACTAGAAATGACCATAATTTTGGTCTGATTATGAAAGCTCTAACTATCGTGAATGTTTTGGCTGGTGTTTTTGCTATTGTAAAATCTAGGTTGTTGCTGGTGGAGGTGCTGTTGAGGCTGCCCTATCTGTATATCTTGAGAATTTGGCTACCACCTTAGGATCCAGGGAGCAGTTGGCCATTGCAGAATTTGCTGAATCTTTTCTAGTTATACCAAAGGTCCATCTAATGTACATGAATCATCCAGTAATAGACATCTATGTGTTTTTTGCTACTGACCTGACTATTTGCTCACTTGTTCCTGCTCAGGTTCTCGCTGTCAATGCTGCTAAAGATGCAACTGAATTGGTTGCTAAACTACGAGCTTACCACCACACTGCGCAAACTAAGGCAGATAAGAAACATTTATCAAGGTACAAAAGCCTTGATGTTGCTTATCTTAATGAACTACTGAGTTTCTTATCTTAATGCTCATTTTCAAGAGATTGGGTAAGCTTATAAACTCCTTAAACAATCTCTTGAAAATGAGCATAGTCAGACTTATATAATTTTCCCAGAGTAGGGTCAGATGTATTTATTGGAGCCCGTAGATCTTTTTGCTTGTAGGGTTCTTGACCATATTATCCATGTTTAGCTATTTATCATCAGCTTGTTGGGGGTAGGAGCTTTGTTGCATTGTCTCTTTATTTGATATGTTAATGGAGATCCCTGATTGGATGTATTGTGATGGCTGCAGCATGGGTCTAGACTTGGTGAAGGGTACTGTCCGCAACAACTTGGAGGCAGGAGTCATTGAACCAGCAATGAGCAAAGTAAAAATAATTCAGGTAAGAATGACCTTTTCGGACTTTTAGGACTTTGTTGCTGTAATAAGTTGTTAATAAAATTATTTTACTTTTGGTCAGTTTGCTACTGAAGCTGCTATTACTATTCTTCGGATTGATGACATGATCAAGCTCGTCAAAGATGAAAGTCAGAATGAAGAGTGAGTTAAGTCCAAGTGGTGTTTGTAGGTGATTGTACGGTGTTCGATCGGTGACCTTTTGGGGGTTCTTGGGGAGGTTATGTTTTTTGAGTGCATCGTCTTCTGTTTGTATGATTTGAAGCTCCCCTCCCCCCCCCATCCCATATGTTGGAGGAAAGTTTTGTGTATCGATCGACAAATGAGATATTGCATGTCCGAACTGGAAGTTAGGGTCAGTTAAGTTGGTAACTTTTTTATTTTATTTTTCCTCTACACTTTTTTGGGTATTAATCTTAGCTGTGCGTTCAATGGGATGAAATTGGAACGAAGGAACTTATATCGTGCCACTGTCATCATATTCCTAAATCGTATTATTGCATCATAAATATATTTTATAATTATCTTATACTAGTGCATAAGCATGCGTGTATTTGCTGAAATGCCTAGTTATTTCTTACAATCTACCTATGCATTCCTTCTTGTTAGGCTCTTAGCGAATTGACGAATTCTTATTCACCCCAACCATCGATAATTCCCCTATTTGATTACTTCACCTTTAGGTGCGAACGTGCTTGCAAGTAATTGCAAATAGCATTAGCAAGAGTTTCTTTCTTAAGCTACAAATATTATTTCAACATTAATAGTAACCCGTGCTACCTATATGCGCTCACATGAATTCCACGCAGACGCTGTAATGGTAATCTCATTTCTTGCTCTTGAACTCTCTTTTATCTTTCTTAAAAATATCTCGTAGAGAGAGAGAGAGAGATTCTATATTTCACTCGCTGTGGATGTCTTTAACTGAATTCCATAAAACTAAAAATAAACAGTTGCATCGATAGACTGTGTTATTCCGTGGGGCACTGAGATAAAATTAGTAATGGAAAATATTAAATGCGTGTTCGTAGTTATTATTTTTTTTTATAAAAGAGTTCAATTGGTTATATATAGCTTAAAATAAAGGTATGCTTAGGTTTTTCCCAGAAAATAACAATCCCCATGAAACCGGTAGAGTGCTTAGTATGTAATTAATGAGAAGCACGTGAAGATGCACATGCACGTGCTGTGTATTGTGTTTGGGGATCAGAAACCCCACTCTCCCCTCACATGCTTCAATAAATACTTCTATACCTTTTTCACCCCGCCCACCCCCACTTCACTCACGCTCATCTATCTTATCTCATCTCCAAGAATTACCACCTACTTAATCTCTCTCTCTCTCTCTCTCTCTCTCCTTTTTTTTTCTTTCTGTTTTTTATTATTCTCGCATTAATTTATTGTTTACTGGTCCTACTCTAGTTTATAACTAGTTGAATAATATTGATAAACAAGTTGGCTTGATTTCAGATTGAGTAATAGATGGAATGTTGGTGGAAGAAAATAGAAACTAGAAAGTGTAGGCCAAAACAAACCAATTTGTGCGATAAAAGTTAAGTGGATCCAATCCAAACACCATGGGCAAAAGTGGCAGTACAACACGAACTGTACGGACCGTACCCTTTCCTACTTGGCTCAATCTTTTCTTCGCAATGCAATGCACTCCCCCTCACCCTAACCACATCTCCATCACCACTCCATGTGCCCTTTGCTAACCCCTACCCTCTTGTTTTTATTCCTTTAATTTGTTCATTCATACTCTACAAGCGCAATCCCACATGCAGTTGCACACACCCTATAATATATGTATATATGTATACATTTTTATATTGCATCTTGTAAGTATTTTTAATATTATCGAATAAATATAATAGTATTCTTTCTGATATATATGGATTGATAATAGTAAAAATAGTAGATATAGTATTAGACAAAAATATATGAAGAAATTTGATATAAAGTGTGCAGCGGGACATAAGCGGAAGATACGGTGTGGACGGTTAGGCGCCTCGATCGCACTCTCTCTTCTCTTTAATGCGTAGTTTCTTCCTCTGAATTACAGCCCGGTCCAGCTGTCGCCACGTGACCCATGCATCCTTATCAATTTCATAACTTGTATTTTCTTCTCTCTCTCTCTCTCTCTCTCTCTTAATCAATTCGATAATATATATATATATATATATATATATATATTCTTGAGATATATAGATATTCAAACAATATGAATAATGAATTCTTCCAGATTATATGTACATTTTGTCTCTTCAGTTCATGGAGATATGACTATTCATCATACAAATTCAATATTATAATGCTTGCCCACATAAATTTTACAAAATATACAGCACACTTAAATTATTTTCTGTTAGGCTTGAATAAGGGCCAAAACATTGACAATTTTTGGTGCAATAAGAAGTCAGTAATTCAGCCTTACAAATATGAGAAAAGTGCCACTTTTGCGAAGTTGAGATGATAAGATATTGTCACGATTTGTAGTACGTCTACGTGATGAAGTGGTAAATCTCACTTAATACTTTTGGAGATAATAATCTTATGAGATACAATATGAGACACGACACAAATTAAATAAAATTAATATGTATAAGTAGGATCAAAAAGCGTACAATGAACTATGAAGGAAACCTATATATATATATATATATATATATATCGATCATTTGAATTGAACCTCAGCTCTCTGTTACTAGGATTTCGATACAATTTCGATCTTTAGCTTAAAAATAAATATTTATTGTTATGATCCGCTCGAGTTAATATAATGAAAATTTAACACGCACACACACACATATATTTATTTCATTCACGTATGTATATGACAATGCTTATTTTTCTAGGATTTCGATACAATTTCGATCTTTAGCTTAAAAATAAATATTTATTGTTATGATCCGCTCGAGTTAATATAATGAAAATTTAACACGCACACACACACATATATTTATTTCATTCACGTATGTATATGACAATGCTTATTTTTCATTAAGTTGGAATTTCAAATAAGTATGTATGATCAATATATTCCCTGATCACATATAGTTATATAAATAATTGAAATAAGTTTAGAAAAATACAAGAATAGAACTTTGTAGTTGTATCTCATATTTGTCCATGTTTTTACGAGTTCATAAGGCTCGTAATTAAGCAAACAGCAAAGTAGGACTACCAGTTCTAATTAATTAATTTATCTGTAAAAGACCAGCAGGTAAACATGGGATCAATTCGCGAATATTAAGAGTTTGCACGTGAAAGCATATGCTAAGAATATCGATCGTTCATAATTACAAATCCTTCTGAAATGTCAATTGAGTTCATATTCATTTACTGTACCTCTTTTTTTTTTTTCTTTTTCTTTTTTTAAACTATGTTTTTGATAACCCAAAATCAAAAACAGTAGTGGATGAAGCTGTCAATTTAGAAGAAAAAAGAACAAATAACTTTTTTTTTTTTGGATGTAGCTTTTTTTTCTTATGAAGAGGGCCGGTGCATGTTTAAACCGTGATGGTCGTGCTAATTAATTAACTGAAGCAACCCGAAAAGAAAAAAAGAAAGAGATCCTATATATATATATATATATATATTACAAATTCATATTCAAACTATGAGATTTTCATATTGATTTTTAATGGAAAGTTGTGGAATTTTTCAAACATGTGGGTTACAGAAATCTCACAATTAGAATAAGATTTTGGAACAAATGATATATTCTAGCTGGTCTGGCATAATACACATTGATAGCATGCAAAATACTCAAATAAATTAATTAGCTAATAACATCTATTATGCGCTTCAATTAACTAGCTAGAAACAAAATATGATCGAATGCTCTTCAAAATGAGATCATTTTAACATATATATATAAACATATTAATCGGTCAAAAAGGAGAGAGAAAAACTGAGCACTTAAATAGTAAAGATATAGGCATATGGGAGGGGGGAGAGAGAGAGAGAGAGGAGTGCATGGTGCGATTGACTCTGCCCACGTTCCGTTGCCCCCTTACTTGACATCATTTATACCTTGCTTTCTGCTTCTTCACATATTTCTCATCCTTTCTCTCTCTACACTAAACAATACCACCCCAAATTCGCCTCACACACTGACCACAAGCAACTCATTTTACCAGCACTAGCTGCTGGGATTCATCGGAGCATGGATGCGTACGGTGGACTATCCGTAGATGATCTCTTAGATTTACCCAATGATGACTTTTTCTCCTCCTCCTCCTCATCGTCCGCCGCCGTCTCAGACTTCCTTCTCCACCACCCTAATTCCTCCGCCGCCAACGTTAACGCTCACTTTCAAGAATCCTCCATTCCTACTTACTCCACCGACCTCACTGACATTTTTCACGTACCTGTAAGATCGATCTCTCGATCAAACGCACGCCACATTTAATGTTAATCGTCTAATCTTCTTCTTCCTTTAATTTTTTGAAGAATATTAATTATATCTAGAGATGCAGATATACATCCTGCATGGTCTAATATATATATATAGTGGTACCTTCAACAATTTCGAATCTGTTTTCACTTAATTTCCGATTTTCCTGCAGACCGAGGATGCGGCGGAGCTAGAATGGTTGTCGAACTACATGGACGATTCGTTCACTGATTTTCCGGCGAATGAACCCACGAGTGCCTCCGTCAACTTCCACTCGATAAACGCCAAAGGATTTCACGGCCGCGCCAGGAGCAAACGATCGAGGCCTCCATCGAGCTCGGCAGCCGGCGAAAATCAGACGCCGAGCTTGAAAAGCGAGGAGAATGTGGATGTGGCGCGTAGGTGCACGCACTGTGCGTCGGAGAAGACACCGCAGTGGAGGACCGGGCCGCTGGGACCGAAGACGTTGTGCAATGCCTGCGGCGTTAGGTACAAGTCTGGCAGGCTCGTGCCGGAGTATAGGCCCGCGGCGAGCCCGACGTTCGTGCTGACTCAGCACTCCAACTCTCATCGGAAGGTTCTGGAACTGCGGCGGCAGAAGGAGGTGGTCCGCCAACAGCAGCAGCAGCAGGAGGCGTACGGACGTCATTTCCGAGTTTGCTGACGCCCGCAAGCTCATTTTACGTCGCACTTCTCAAATCTCATTTGTTGCTTCTGTTTTCTATGATGAATGAACGGATTTAAGAGAAATTATTGTGAAAATTTTGAGACCTTTTCCGTTTCCTTTTATCTTAATTAAAATTTTTAGTCCGGGTATTGTCTTTCTGTTTTAAATTCTAATTACATTTTTTTTTAAATAAGAGCAAGGATTAATAATAATATATAAAGAGATGAAAGGTACATACAAGCTACAAATTAACCCCACTTCTGGTATTAGTATATATATGGATGGAGAATTCTAATTCCTCTCGAAGAAAATGTACACGTGATCGATGAGATGCTTATCTCTATTTAATTTGCATATTTTTCGATTTTATACTATTTTTTATATTTCATTTTGTATTCAATTCCATCCCTTATAATATACATAACAAAAGGTCATGCTAAGCAAAATTGTTGGAATGGATCTAGCTAGATCTTCATAACCCTGGTCCAAAAAAAAAAACTATCGAACTAGAGTAGAGATTGCAATACCACTGAGTCAGATTTCCTAAGGTCCAAAATGCCAATCAAATACAAAGTGAGACAAATGTGAAAGCAAGAAACATTGGTGATATATAACTGATAATTAGAGCAAGTGAGAATCCAGAGAGCTGAGTTTGTCAGGTACGTAAAAGAAGGAAAAATAAGAGAAAACGCTCATAACACTGTGATATTTATCAAGTCAGATAGATAAAGAGTTTTCAGTCTGAATCACCCAGTTATAACATTTATGAGAGAGAGACAGAGCTAGAGAGTATTAGTATTGAATCTGGAGAAAGAAAGAAAGAAAGAAAGAAAGAAAGAAAGAGATTTCTGCTGTGGCCTGTGTAGAAAGAGAAACACTGCAATTTGCCGGCTGCTCTCTCATGTGCAGTTACACATACAAATTAATACAAGGGTATTGCCCTCTCTCTCTCTCTCTCTCTCTCTCTCTCTGGGTATGGCAGGAAGCACAGTCCTGCCTCCTCATCACGGGTATTTCATTCATCAACAATTAAAAAACTAGGTGTTATGCTAAAATATTATAGCGCCATGGTTAAATATCGGAATCTTATAGGCATATAAATTTTTTGGTGGACGTACTCAAGCCTATATATAGTGAACCATGTTACATATACCACTCATGTTGAAATTTGAGGCGTCCACATCCCATCAATGATTCTCATATATTACTGCTGATTTCTAAGCTCTTACAAGAAGAGAAGCCATCTTGGATGAGTTCAACCTAGCTAAATGCACACACACTTATACACTCTCGCACACCTGTGCACACAAATAAATATATATATACACATATATATACAGGGGTGGGTTAAAATGAGAACCATACATGGTATGAAGTAAGAATCATTTACATCCATAGATCTCTACTAATTTAATGGACCAGATTGATTTTAAATTTTAAGGATCAAATTGCAAAATGGTAATTTTTTACCAAAAATTTGTGCTTCATAAGGGTATTATTGACAAACCCAAAATCCCCATAATATCACGTCCCACATATCTAACCATAATTATGGGATGAATTTTACAGAGAATATAGAATCTGATATATGCATGATTTACACAAATATGTTGGGCTAGTTTCGTTCAATAGCAGGTATAGGGTACAATAATAGCAAAAATTAGGTTCTTGATAATTGAACTAAAACCCTAATAAAAACAGAACCGGCCGCCGCCTCCAACCTCCACCCTCCTCCACGCCGCCGCCTCCAACCTCCACCCTCCACGTCGCCGCCTCCGTCCTCCTCCACATCGCTGCCTCCCCTCTCCTCCCTCCTCCAAGTCACCGCCTCCGCCCTCCGCCCTCCTCCATGTCGCCGAACGCCCTGCCTCCGCACTCCTCCACGTCGAACGCCCGCCCTCCGCCCTTCTCCGCGTCGCCTCCTCCGCCCTCCTCCCTCCTCCACGTCACCGCCTCCGCCAGCCGCCCTCCTCAACGTCGCCGAACGCCCCGCCTCCGCCAGCATCCACGTCGGCCAAACGCGTAGTCATCGGCTGAACTCCAAGTTGCCGGACGCCTCCTCAATGTCCAGTTGCAAAAATCGCTACCACCGCGGCTGACAACAATGAAGGGCACAAGGGCCTCACGAACCTGTATTTTTTCACTATTTAATATAATATTTGGGTGTTTTGAAACTGATTTATTCTTGTTTTTGCGTGGACATCTCGATTTTATATAGCAAATTAGTACGACATGGTTAGCAAATTTTATGGCTATAGGTTTTGATTTAATTTGGTTTGATGTATTTAGCAAATTAGTATTATATGATTAGCTAATTAGTTAGACATTATTAATAGATTAGTAAGATATGTTTCTGTTTTATGGGTGGATTTATTTATAGCAAATTAACATTAAGTATATAGCAAATTTACATTCGTTTATAGCAAATTATTAAGATATATTTATCATTTTTTATGGATTTTGGTTTCTGATTATTCGATATATTTATTGGTTTTGACTTTAAGTGGTTTGATGTATTTAGCAAATTATAAAGACATAATTAGCCAATTATTTAGATGTTAATAGCAGATTAGTAAAATACCATTTTTGTTTTATGGGTGTTTTTTGTTTATAGCAAATTAACATTTAGTATATAACAATTTTACATTGGCTTATAGCAAATGATTTAGATATGGTTAGAAAAAGTTATGCGTATTAGTTTTTGCTTAATCGTTCTATTTATATGTTTTTATTTGGTGTGGGTTGATGTATTTAGTACATTATAAATGTATAATTAGCAAATTAGTTAGACATTATTAACAGATTAGTAACATATATTTTTTGTTTTATGGTTGTATTTGTTTATAGCAAATTAACATTAAGTATATAGCAAATTTACGGTCGTTTATAGCAAATTATTAAGATATGATTATCATTTTTTATGGGTTTTGGTTTCTGATTATTCGATATATTTATTGGTTTTGATTTTAACTTGTTTGATGTATTTAGCAAATTATAAAGAGATAATAGCAAATTAGTTAGACATTTTTAACAGATTAGTAAGATATGTTTTCGTTTCTCTAGAATTAGGTTTGGTTCTAATTACTCCGTGCTTTGTTTTATCTGTTGATTGAGTTGGGGAATTTGCTGATTTTCTCTTTGTTGGTGTTGAAGACTAGTTGATGCTGCTGTGTTTAGTGGAACAAGTGCGTCTAGCAAATTATTAAGATATGATTATCATTTTTAATAGGTTTTGATTTTTGATTATTCGATATATTTATTGATTTTGATTTTAACTGGTTTGATGTATTTAGCAATGTATAAAGAGATAATTAGCAAATTAGTTAGGTGTTAATAGCAGATTAGTGAGATATGTTTTTGTTTCTATGGGTGTTTTTTGTTTATAGAAGAAAGTACATTTAGTATTTAGCAGATTGGCTTATAGAAAATGATTTAGGTATGGTTAGAAAAAGCTATGCGTATTTATTTTTGCTTAATCGTTCTATTTATATGTTTTAGTTTGATGTGGGTTGATGTATTTAGCAAATTATAAATGTATAATTAGCAAATTAATTAGATATTATTAACATATTAGTAAGATATTTTTTTTAGTATGCTTTTGCTTGAAGCCAAATTTGCAAATGATAATAAGAAATTATAGTAAAATGCATCAAACTGTGTTGTGCTATTGAAATCTTGCATCAAATCCTCTTATGTTTATTAAATTGTAGTAAATCTACTTGTGTTTTTAAAAGTATATGAAATATGTATGACTGAATTAACGTTTAGTACATAACATTGTATTAAGATATTATTATCATTTTTATGGATGATTTTTGTTTATAGCAAATTATCGTTAAGTATATAGCAAATTTAGATTGATTTATAGCAAATTATCATTAAGTATATAGTAAATATACATAGACATATTGGCTAATATTAGCTGTGAAATGATAACCCCTAAAAAATAAATAATACTATTAGATACACAAGTCGAATTTGATAATTGAAAACTCATTTGAGTTTAATTTGACAAAAATGAACAAATGATTGAATATGTTTTTTTATTTATGTTATTTTTAGCTTAATTAATTAAGATATATTTAAAAGTCTAAAAATATGAAACTCTTTTTTTTTTAGCTCAACTGATTTGGTTTTATTATATTAATTGAAAAATTAAAATCCCATGCTTAGTCAAGTGCACATTTTCTGAGTAATCTATTCAAACAAAAATCTCACGAGATAATTTAAAATTTAACCAATTTATTTTTTAATTGAAACCATTTTTCCATTCAATAAATTAGTGTATATTATTTTTTGGTCGTTGGTCATTGGCGGATTCGAACTTTGGATTGCAAAGCAGTTTAATGAGCAGTTTACATCCAGTCGCCTTTTTTTTACTTTATTATTTTTAAAGGTAAGAGGCTAAACTTAAGCCTATTGCCTCGTCTCATGATTTATTTTTATGAGGCTAAATATCTGTAGTAACATATTATTATCATTTTTATGGATGATTTTTTATTTATAGCAAATTGTCAGTAAGTATATGGCAAATTGACATTGGTTTATAGCAAAATAGTAAGATATGATTATGATTTTTTATAGGTTTTCATTTTTTATTATTCGATCAATTTATAAGATATAATTAGCAAATTAGTTAGAGGTTAACAACAGATTAATAAAGATATGTTTTTGTTATGTGGGTGTTTTTTGTTTATAGCAAATTAACATGTACTATTTAGCAAATCAACAAGATGGAAGATTAATTTGCTAATTAAAACTACAAAATTTGCTATAAACATAAGCATACACTGCTACAAATACATTCTTATTTTGCACACATACATTCATGCGATTTTAACTATTTTTTTCTTAATAACATGAAAACTTCCACAACCAAATACGAAAAGCAACTATCTTCTATAATAAATATCACTACAAGAAAATGGCAAATTCGCGACAGAAAATTGCGTCGCCTATACTTGAAATTCCGCCGCCAATACCACGGGCAACGGAAATGGCGATGGAATGTGTCTGTCACCTATTTCTAGTCGCTAAAAAGGAAGGCGATGGAAAATTCCGTCATGAAAAATGGCGACGGAATTTTCCGTCGCCTTATTCTGTCATGTGAGAAAATTAAAAAATAAATAAATTATTCCGTCGCTAATTCCGTCACTAAAAAAAGGAAAAAAAGAGGACTCGTACATGCGCGCCTGGACCACGTGCTCGAGCTAGGGCTGGCCTAGGATGCGGCCAAGAGGGTGCTGAATTAATCCAGCGAAATCCGCATAGGCTGGATTCGAATAGAGGACCTCTGGGATGGCCCTGAAACCATGTGGACTAGTGAGTGTTTGTGTTATAATTTAGAAATAATACACACACACACACATACACACACACACACAAAATTATTTTAATTGAATTTTAATTTCTAAATTAAATAGTTATAATATTATTTATTTATTTAAATATCTATTATAATATTTAATATTATATGTGTATTATAAAACATAATTATATTACATCATTTATTTAATACTAGATTGTTTTAATTAATATTCTCAAATATTATATATTTATGATTAATAATATTTATAAAATTATAAATAAAGTGATAAAAAACAATAAAAAAAATTATTTAATTAGTAATTTAAAAATAAGAAAAACTAAAAAATATTAAAAATAAGATGAAATATTATAAAAAAATAAAATAAAATATAAAATAAAATTATAAAAGTAAAATAAATAAAATGTTAAAAAAATCAATTTCTAATTCATAATTAATTAGTAATTTTAAATTAAAAATATTAAAAATAATATAAAAATTAAAATATTAAACAAAATAAAAAATTCAAAAATATAAAATAAATAAAAAGTAATATATTGAAAATATTAATTTTAAATTCATAATTAATTATTAATTGAAAAATAAAAAAATATAAATTATTGTAAAATTAAAAGTATTAAAAAAGACTCAATATAATTATATTTTAAAAGATTAAAAAAATTTAAAAATTAAAATAAAAAATATTAAAAATATTAAAAATAAAAAAAATCTAAAAATATAAGATAAAATATTAAAAATATTAATTTCAAATTCATAATTAGTAGTAATTGAAAAATAAAAACAAAAGTTAAAAAATTAAAAAATAATATAAAATATTAAAAAAATAAAAAGTATAAAAAATAAATTAAAATATTAAAAATATTAATTTCAAATTTGTAATTAGTAGTTGAATAATAAAAATTTTAAAAAAATAAAAAAAATAAAAAAATTAAATTTAATTTTAGCTACGGAAATAATTCCGTCGCTAATAATAAAAAATTAAAAAAAATTAAAATTTTTAAAAAAATTATTAACGACAGATTTTTCCGTCGCTGAAAATCTTTCGCAAATTCCTTCGCTACATTTAAAAAATAAAATTCTAAAATTAAATTATGACGTATAACGACGGATGATTCTGTCGTTAAGTTAGTGACGGAAAATTCCGTCATTATTTTCGTCGCTAATTTAAACCGTCGCCATTCTGTCACTAATTTCGTCACCCGTGTTGACCGAATATATTCCGTCGCCATTTCCGTCGCTAATTTGACATTTTCTTGTAGTGTATGATATGACCATGATCTGCGAACATCTCAGTATCATGTAAATCACATTGAAACCATTTAAAAAAAGACCATCTTATCGTCAAAACACAAATTATATTTTCACATGAAAATGTTACCGATGTGCTATTAATACATCTATAATTTATTAATTACATATAAAAAAATTGCTAAAATTCGTACATACGAGGTCCTAACAGATTCAACCCAGATCGCTACACCTACAAAGATACATTAATGGAGAACATAATACAAATATCTTCCATAATCAGACGATAACTGGCGTGATGATAATATACGATTGAATAAGAACTTGTGAAAAATGACTCATGCAAATCAACAGACACACGATGAAATCCGACAAAGTCAACACTGAAAAAAATTATTCTAGAATGCCTCCGACAAAGTCGACGCTAAAAAAATAATAATTCTAGAACACCTTCTTCGACTATAAGAGACGTAACTTTAAAGATGTTGAACCGGTGCGTGATAAATTAAAATATGAAACACCGATAGATACAACTCTGTAAAAAAATCTCAGTAGTAACTGTTCAAAATAAAAAAAACCGTTCACATATAAATCCCACTATATATGGAACAGATATATTTACTGCATATTTTTAATATGCATTACAATGACATATATACCCTTAACTTAATATAATTATTAAGTTATTGCATTTTTGACCCTATTTTTTTTAGATTAATCTGAGCCTTACAAAATTAATGATTCAACGCTTCAGATTAGTTCCTAATTTCTACACAAGGGCTTGGTTCTCATTTAATCTCTATACTATATATATATTGTATATTTATTCTTCAAGCACATATATATAATTCGTATAATGTTATGCTATTTTTTAGCATTAAAATAATTTATTATTATGTTAATTTAAATTATTTTTATTATTATTATGCTAGGCGGCGCGCGTGGATAAAATTATAACTGTATTTTTCAAAGAACCGGTTAAGGTGGGGATTCTATCGGAGAATAAATATGGACTGTTATCCTTGTTATGCTTGTACATGCGGTGTGCAGGTATACCTACGAATCATATGGGCCTTCGGGCTATTATTATGGGCCTATAGGCTATTATTATGTTTAACCTACGGGTTATATGCTATGTTGACCTTTGGGCTTTATGATATGATATGTTATGCTATAGCCTATTTTTTACTGTTATATTTGTATAGCCTGGATAATCGAGTTACTCCATTGAGTTAATAGCACTCATCCCAAAGCTATCTATATTTTTAGGCTAAGGAAGCTCGGGCAGTGTGGTGGAGACGGAGTGATAGAATAAAGACTGTTTAATGTTTTATCATTTATTTTCCATTGTAATAAACTCTAAAATAGGTTTTGGAATAACTTTTAAAGTATTATTTAATATTTCTACCTTTTTGTTTTTTAAATAAATATATGAAATTTTGAGACGTCACATTTTGTAACTTGCTTGATCAGATCATCAAGATTAAGTGGTTTGCTCTTCTTAACTTGCTTAGATGAAGCAACCTTTGTTTCTTGTTCTGATGGATTCTCCTCATCTTCACTTTCATGATATTCTTCGATCACACGATTTTCTAAGTCATCAGACTCTTCTTCATCGATTACTCTACATGAAACCGTCTACTTCTTGGAGTCGAGACCAAGAACTTAACGATAAAAATCATCAGGTCATGTATCTTCATCAGTAGTTCTACCAACGTATGTGACCCTTTAAGACTTCATTCTGGGCTTTTCGGGTGCTTTTATTTTAAGAGCCGTAGATAAGATATGAAAGTTTAGAAAGAAAGGCTATGCAATATTAGGAATAATGGTAAGAAATTTTGAGAGAAAGAGAGAGAGAGAGAACAAATGAAATTCAGGGTATCAGAATATGAGAAATGGAAACTGATCAGGGTTGTGATCCTGTTAAGAGGTCATCTATCTCTTATGATGTTGCAATAGTATCTGTTAGACACATGATTTTGGAGTGAAATCCCACCAAATCCGTAGTCAGTCTTTTGAATTTAAAGAGTTGTGAACTAGCTGTTACAGACAAAGTACATGAACATCTTCATGAGTATGTTCATGAACATCTTCAGTGAACTTCTTTCACAGATTCTCCAATTTAGCCATTTATTTGCAGGAGTCTTCTTCGTTCTACTGAGTATGAAATAAACACACTCACAAACCATTAGGCTGATTAATGGTGGATGTAAAGACCCAGTGCGGATCTTATCTTCTCAAACCATGCAGTATCCAAGCCTTTGGTGAATAAATCAGCTAGTTGATCTTCTGTGATGGCATGCTCAATCTTCAGAACTTCTTCTTCAACTAGACTTCTGATGTAGTGATGTTTGATATCAATGTGTTTGGTTCTTGAATGCTGGATTGGTTTATTTGAAATGTTGATTGTACTCATGTTGTCACAGAATAGAATAAGGACACCATGCGCAGCCTCATAATCTTTCATCATCTGTAGAATCTACACAATCTGAGTACAACTACTTTCTACTGTAATGTGCTCAGTTTTTGCTATTGATAGAGATATGCTATTCTAATTCTTGTTGAACCAGGAAACAAGATTGTTCCTTACAAAGAAACAAGCACCTGATGTGCTCTTCCTATCATCTGGGGAGCCTGCCCAATCTGCATCACTATAAGCCACTATATTTGAGTTTATGTCCATGAAACACCAGAGTCCATACTCAGTTGCTCCATTAACATACTTGATGATGTTCTTCACAACCATCATGTGACTTTCTTTAGGACATGCTTGATATCAAGCACAAACACCAATACTGATGGTCCCGGATGAGTCCAATAGAGTTTAGAAAGGGGGATTGAATAAACTTTTTTATTATTATTTTAAGTGCGGAATAAATAGGGGCTTGACTGATTTTGATATTTATCAGTTTTGTGTAATGAATCAACTGAGATATTCAGTTTGTGTGCTGGGTGATGTGTTTGCATACGATTGAAAATAGACATAGAAAAGCGAGATACAGTACACAATGATTTTATAGAGGTTCGAAACCTTTAAACTTCTACGTCCTCTCTTTCTTCTTCTTGAAGGGAAATTCACTATATAACTTGAGATTACACTTTATAAATTATACAGAAAGGTGGGAGCTGAACCTAGCAATGGTGGCTTAATCGACACAGTTACCTCAGCAGGGTTGATCTCTCACACTTGCAGTCTCTAGCAGGTAGCTATTGCGGCGATAGTTTCTTTAATGGCAGCTCACACTTAGACAGAGAGTTAGGTACTTTTGAAATATTTTCAGGGTTTTAAATCTATTTTGATCTTCAAGAGGGTGAATCTTGAACAAGTTATCAACTAATTGTGATTCTCATGCTAAGCAGGTGTTGATAATTCGACGACCAAGGTGTGAGCTTTTACAAGAACTTATTTGCTCGAAACAAGTGATAGATGAGCTATATTCTATCTGACTAGTTCTAATGCTCTCAACATGTGTGTATCCTAAATTTAACCTTATGATGTACATACACTTGCTATTATAATTATATGCTAATTTTTGCAGATACATTTTTCAATGCACTCGCACATGTACTTGCTCTTACATACAATTATTTGATGTACAATAGCTTCTCTTATTTATAGAGAAGTAATATGAATATGACCATTGGTCATGATGGAGCTTATTGCTTATTGAGTGCTAGATGGAGAAGACCATTGGTGATGTCAGTTTATTCCAGCAATAAGTGTGGGTTGGTTCGGTGTGTATAGTCAAATACGTGTAAGCATTATAGCACTTGGGTAATGAATGAAAGAGAGATAGAGATTGAAATTTTTGTTAGCCCAAAGCCACATGAATCGATGGGCTAACATGTGTAGATACACTGTCAGGCCTAATCATTACATTTGTGACGGGGTTTATCAGGACTTGGGTATCACTGAACTTGTGTGGACCTTAATGAAAAGAGTGAAATGGTCCTATATCATGAGACAGAGGCTAATCTACTCGAGGTTAGTATGGGAGTTCCTGAGCACAGTTGCATGCTCAGATGAAGGCATTAATTTTCAGCTAGAGAATGTACAAAGATTGTTGAGATTTCAAGAACTCAACGAGATTTATTAGACTTTAGTTCATGGCTTCTACAACATACTACAAGCATTCAGGCACGGTTACCTCTGGCAGAAAGTTGGATGTTATTCAAGAAGAAGGTACCTCTTATGGTCTTTTTAGATCAGTTTTTCATGCCTCACTCTAGGATAAAGTCAAGAAGAGGAATGTGATTCATGAGAAAAAAGTAGACATCTCAGTGTCGATTGAGGCGGGCGTCTACAACCTGATTGAAGCTGCGGGTTTGCTTTAAACAATATTGAAGGTGGGAGAATTTGTTCCCATTGTCGTGAGTGAATTCTACCATAATCTAACAAGAGACATGGTTGACCCATCTTCTGAGAACTATCAGAAGGTTTTCGTAAGAGGAGAAATGATCAACTTCTCTCCGCAAGTGATCAATAACCACATTGGATCAGATGTTGAAATGGAGTTTGAAGAAGTTGAAGATTGGGGTATCATCCCTGCTGAACTCACAAGAGGTGAGTATGATTTTTGGCCAACAAATCCTCAGACTATTCTATCAAGCAAGCTATCTGCTTCGTACAAGGCCCTGTTTCGAATTGCCATCCGCAATTGGATGCCAACCACCCACAGGACAGGTGTTAATCAAAATCAAGGAAGGTTCCTGTTTCACATAGGAACTGGAAGAAGATTTGATTTTGGGGAATTCGTGTTCAATAATGTGGTAAGCATGGCTGAGAGTGAGCTGATCAAAGCTCCAATCGTCTACCCAATCCTGATATACAACATTATCAAAAACCAGAGGAAGAATGTTCCAACTAAAATGGATTCTGCTATCAAGCCCAAGAAATCTCTTGGCATCAAAGTCTCATCCGATCTAACATCCGCATCAAAAGAGCTGCTCATAATTTCACTGCACACACATGTCAGCCCAAAGAAAGGTACACAACTTGTACTAGCATCCTCCACTCCTAATGTCTCTACACGTAACAAGATTCTAAATCATCTAGAAGACTGCATAGCCTTCCATGGCCAAAAGACTCTTTATCATGCCGCTGAGAAGAAGAAAGTTCATGAACTTCTTCACGAACTTCTTCAGGATAAGAAGTTCTTGAGGCCTGCTGCTGAAAAGGACCAGTCTTTTTACACCCTTGCTGAAACAGCAGTCGAGGAGAGTGAAGACAAACAAAGAAAGGAAGGTCGTCTCAGCACAACAGCCCGCACAAAAGAGCAAACATCAGTTGCGCATGAAAAGGAGCCAGACACAGAAGAAGAGGAGAAAGAGAAGGAAAAAGAAGAAGTTGACAATGCTGATGATGAAGCAGCTGTGGATGCAGGAGAGGAAGAAGAGGAAGAGAAAAAGAAGAGGAAGAGAAAAGAAGAGGAGGAAGAAGAAGAAGAAGAAGGCTTTGAGTCTGCACATTTCGATACAGATAAGTCTGATTGAAGCTAATAATCTGCTGACTGATACTCATTTACCTATAATTAGTAGGCAAATAGGGAGAGTATTAGTTTTTCAAAATTTGTTAAGTTTTTTTCTCTGATCTATCTTCAAAGACTCCCTGACTGAGTCTTAGTTTTTGTGAAGCTCTCTACATTGAGCTTCAAATATGATGTAATCTTTTTATAATCCATCATCATTACATCATTCTGCACTCCTCCATCTTTGATACTTTTGTCTTTACCATTGAACTACTAATGATCTTCTAAAATTCTATGATAAAAATAAAAAGAAAAATATGAAAAGAAAAGAAAAAGAAACAAAACAAAGATGAAGTTCATTACAAGGTTCATGAAGATCTAGGTGAACATCCTTGCTGCTGCTGAAGACAATCAAGAAAATATGAAGGAGTTGCACCCGGAAAAATAAAGGAGCTGATTTGTCAACATATAAAGATAAATGAGGAGATTGTTAGTGCTATATGTGACACCAATCATAGAAGCTTGGCTCAGATTGATTCAATAGTGTCACTATACTATGGATGTTTATCAAGAGCTTTACATTGCTCTTTTTATAAGTGATTGATTGACATTCATCTTTATGAAATTGATAAATCACTTCAGTATTTGGTTTTTTTCCAAGTACATTACCGTTGTTCTAGACAACGTTCATACCAATGTACATACATGTGATTTGAACTTTCTGAAGACAGCTCAAAAGCAAGGAGTTTGGATTGAGCTGAGAAAAAGACTGTTATGCATCGTACCACAACAGAGATTGTTCAACATGCTGAGTACTGCCAGGTAGCTTGAGTGATAGCTTGAAATCAGCCTGTGAACATAAAAAAGATTCTGCTGTGCTACCTGATATGAAGATTCAAGATCAACAATGTACATTGCAAAGTACATGAACGTCTACAACGAAGAGAAGACTCAAAAGATCAATAATATTCATAGTAACGTTCGTGAATGTTTACATGAACATTCTTTGTTCAGATTATTCTTCCAAGATCAATGAAGATGTTCAAGGTTTACAACCAATGGGAGATTTAAAGATCTATCTAGAAGCTGCCATATTCAACTAAAGAGATCAAGATTGAAATCAAAGGCAGATTCCTAAAGATTGAAGAAATCCTAACATGGATCAAACTTGATCTCGGTTCCAAACAAGGAAAGTTTCCTTATTTATTTTCGAATCAGAGTAGTCCATCTATTCCCATGTTTAGGCTATCTTTATTTTCTATAAATAGCCTGGGATACAGACTTGTTAGGATGACAAACACACACCGAAAAATTTATTTTCTAAATCATGTATTTTAGATATTCAATTTTTTTTATAACAAGTTTGTTATCAAGAAAAGATGAACTGTTTATCTATGGTGACACATTAGTTGATAATTTATGAACCTTAGAATCTTATTTATCCATCCACAGTGCAATAAATAATTCATTTTCTAATTCTAAAAGAAAAACTTCACAATTGAACTAAATATATCTTTGGCATATAAAGATTGGTCATTTTTTTTACTTTAGTGAAATTCAAAGATTGGTGAAAGATGGACCTCTGCAGTCATTACAATTTAAGTCTTTTCCAATCAATGAATTCTACTTGGAGTAATAAAATGACCAATGTGGCTCTTCAAGGCCACTTTAAATTAAAGCTAAAAGATAAGTTAGAGATGGTTCAAATCTAATTTATAAGAATCCATTATAAGAGTATTGGTTCAAATATTGTCTTATTATAAGACATTTATTCGAATTTTTGATACATTTTGATGTATTGTTAAAACTGAATACTTTGAGGTTTCAAAGAGTACAAAGTTTATACGAAGAAACATCATGGCACATGTATCTCAACACTTCAGTTTAAAAAGAGTGTTGCATATCTCTTGAGATAATAATGGATTATTTATCAGAAGTTAGGATTAAATCCCAAGTGATTACACCTAGAAATTCCTAAATGGAATGGTTTTACGTTGTGAAAGAGTGAAGTTCTTTTAGAGATAATTAGATTGATAATGAGTTATTCAATTCATTTCTGAATGTACTTTGAAAACTGCCATGTATGTTCTATTCAGAAATACGTTTGTTTGTAAGATATTCTGGATAAATGAAAGATTAATTATATAATCCTAAGAGATTAAAGTGTCATTGTTTATACAAATGACAATATCTTATAGGAAGAATATGTAATAAATTAAGAGCCCATGAGCAATTTTTGTTCTAAAGGAGATGAGAGGAGAAATGTTGTTTTTGGTACCGAGTGTACAAGAGATAGAACCACCAGTAACTGCAAAAACATGTCGTAAAAAATACACAAGTATTTAAATTATTTTATTCTAGTGGAAGTTTATTGTTCGTGGAAGAATCTTTGGATTTAAGTCCCAGGCGAACTGGAATTTAATTTCTAGAACTAAAATAAAGCAATTCAGATAGTATTTTGGCAAATGTAAATGTTTAGGAGCTTGCAGATCCACCCAATGGAGTAAAATCGTTGGATGCATGTGGATCACTAGACACACAAAATGATTAAATTGGAAAGTGAGAACTTTCAAGCTATTTTATCCAGATTCTTTTATCTAAATCCGATCTTATGTTTTATAAGATTGAAAGATAGATGTCAAGACAACTTTCCTTAAATAGCGGTCTTGAGGAAAACATCTACACAAAGCAACTAATGAGATTTATTGAAAGATGCCAAAAGCATGTGATTTATAAAGCTTAAGAGTTTTAATTGTAAATGTCCACATTAACGTGGCTTACATTTATGTAACTCAAGTAAGCTTCTAAATTCAAGATCAATCATCTTTTGATCAAGGAATCCATCATATGGATTTGATCAATGTTTGGATGAGAAAATATGTATATGAAGTGTGATGGAAGCGTGGTGAAAATCTAAAGTATAATACGTAGATACTCTTTATATCATTGGGAACAATGAGAAAATACTATCAGACGTAGGGGTATTGTTATCCAAACAGTTATATACAAATGATTTGAGAAAAGCTAGATATATCTTTGGGATCTAACGATCGCAAGAACGGGATATTATGATTAACTCTAATATCCTATGTATATTAAATATGATTTTTATTTGGCATGTTATCCAAGAAAAGAAAATAGATATTTGATTTGTCATTTGGCAAAGTAAACAAATTTTACTCTAACCCTGTATAGGATACTTGTCTATGGTAAAACATATTTTATAATACCTGAAAAGGGCTAAAGATTATATGTGAGTTTGCCAGATAGACACTTAGAAACATGTGGGTTATACTAAATTTCGAAAGCAGAAAAGGGACAAGGACAAGTTGACCTCTAGTTATCTTTATCTTGAGAGTTAGAGTTATGACCGTAAAGGTTATATCACTCGGTAAGTTTTTGAAGAGCTTAAGTAGAAGTGCCTGATTTGCGCAAAGTGTTGTTGGTACAATTTATTATGCAAACACTTGTGCAGTTGCAAATTCGAAGGACTACATGTTCATAAGTCAAGTAAACATATGAGAAGTACCTCATTATACGAGTAATCGTATATATAGACGTTTTTTTAATTACCAAGATTGCATTTCTAGACTTTCTAGTTAAAATTCTTATAAAAATGAATGGCATATCCATGTTATTTGGATTATTGAGGTAGTGAGAGTTGAATGCATGGTAAAACAAAGCAAGGCTTCAAGTATGATTATCCAATCAATTTTCTCATAGAATAAATGAATATGGGCCACATATTCATGTTATTTGAGCAGATGAGGAAATGAGAGTCGGATACTTGGAAAGCAATATAAAGCTTTAAGTATAAGTGTGAGAATTGATAGATACCGGTATACTTAAAAGCAAATGTTTTAAGTATAATTGTGAGATTGTATACTAATAGCATGTCTTTTATGTATATAATTATTTCCCTAAATTATGAATGAGAATAACAGGACAAGATCATTATCAATGTCTCGTGTGGAGGATCTATCCTGAATAAATTGCCAACCGAAGCCTTCAGAATTTTGGCAGAAATGGCTGATGAAAATCGAGATGAAAGTGCCGAGGGCACAAGGACAAGTTTCAGATGCTGGGAAATTGACGCACCTTGAGGTCAAATTGGAAAAATTTTTGGACCAAATGGAGAAAGTAATGAACTATACTAGAGCACCAAAGAAAAGAGTGTATGGAGTGTGCAAGAGTGTGGCCTATTTCACTGATGAATGCCCAACACTACAGGAGGAGAACGTCGCTGAAGTTAACTTTCTCGGTGGGCACACCAACAACTGGAGATATGACCCCCACTCTCAAACATATAATCCTAGATGGAGGGATCACGAGAATTTCAGATGGAAGATGAATGATGCCCACCAACCAAATTTACCACCACCACAGCCGAGAGCACGAGAAGAACCTAGCCTGGCCGAACTAGTCCATGCCATGGCTAAGGAGAATGTGAGCAAGAAAATGAAAGGTTCAAACAAGAAACAAGGGCCGGTCTGCAGCATGTGAGCAAACAAATTTCCCAACTAGCTCAAGACCTTGCCCAATTGAAGGAAAGAAATGGGCAATTACCATCTCAAGTGGTAAATCCTCGACAATAAGTGAATGTTGTGACCACAAGGAATAAAGAAGAAATGATGAAAGCAGAACTGAAGGGAGACACTGAAGGCATAATGAAAGAAGAAGAGTAGACACATGAAGAGGTTGCTGAGCCCATAAGGCAAGAAACAAAGAAGAAGCCTCCCTTGCCTGAACGTCTTGCCCATGACAGAAAAAAAGAGGAGACGAAAGAACTTCTCAAGGTTTTTCAGAAAATGGATATCAGCATTCCAGTACTGGATGCTGGATGCAATAAGGCAGGTTCCTCATTATACCCGTTTCCTGAAAGAGCTGTGCACCACGAAGGTGCAATTTGAAGATGATGCGAGACTTGTCGTGGGAGAAAATGTCTCTGCAGTGCTACAAAAGATGCCTAAGAAGTGTGAGGATCCTTGTATGTTTTTCATACCATGCATAATTGGTATTAAGAAGATTGAAAATGCAATGCTTGATCTCGGAGCATCTATAAACGTCATGCCCATAATGATTTATAAAGAATTGAATATGGGACCACTCAAGGAAACAAGAGTGATCATCCAGTTAGCAGATAGATCAAATGTCTATCCCGAAGGTCTAATAGAAGATGTCTTGGTGAAGGTTGGAGAATTGATTTTCCCGGCAGATTTCTATGTCTTGGACATGGGCAAAACGACACCATCCACATCCGTTCTACTGTTAGAAAGGCCTTTCATAAAAACTGCTCGAACCAAAATCAATGTCGACGAAGGTAAGCTGACATGTGAGTTCGATGGACAGATAGTTGTGTTCAACATTTTCGAAGCCATGAAATACCCACAAGATCCGGAGTCAGTTCACTTTGTGAACCATTGCTCTGCCCAATCTCAAGTTGTTCTGGGACGCATGAACAACCAAGGACCCCTGGAATGGGCATTGCAAATTAGGTTAACTGACTACGATGCCCTCGACGAAGATGAGGACACCAGAGATGCTATCATGATGTTATACTCTCTGGAAGAATTACCGCATAGAGTGGTGGACTTCAACTTGCCCACCATGACTCAGACAGACAGGATGCTTCCATCGGTGCAGAGGGCACCAAAGCTAGAACTGAAAAATCTCCTTGACCACTTAAAGTATGCCTATCTTGGGGAGAATGAAACCTTTCCGGTGATCATAAGCAAGGGACTGAATCTTGTTGAAAAAAACCGGTTGTTGAGACTGCTACGTATATACAAAGAAGCAATGGGATGGACTCTAGCCGACATCAAGAGCATAAGCCTTGCGGTATGCATGTACAAAATCCTCTTTGAGAATAATACCAAACCTGTGCAGGATGCCCAACGCAAACTGAACCCCACAATGAAGGAGGTGGTACTAAAGGAGATACTTAAGTTGTTGGACATGGGAATCATTTACCCTATTTCAGACAGCAAATGGGTAAGCCCAATTTATGTCATGCCCAAGAAGTCAGGAATCCAGGTGGTGAAAAATGAGAAAAACGAGTTTGTGCCTACAAGGCTACAAACTGGATGGAGAGTCTGTATAGACTACCGGAAGCTCAACACCATCACAAGGAATGATCACTTCCCATTTCCATTCATAGATCAGATGCTGGAGAGATTGACTAGAAACAAGTTCTTTTGTTTCCTTGATGGATATTCAGGCTACATGCAGATTGTAGTAGATCAAGAAGACCAAGAGAAGACTACCTTCACATGCTCATTCGGCACATCTGCTTACCAGAGAATGCCTTTTAGGCTCTGCAATGCCCCTGGAATATTTCAACGTTGCATGATAAGTATTTTTTCGAATCTTTTGGAGACTTGCATCGAAGTATTCATGGACAACTTTACATTCTACGGAAACTCATTCGATGTATGCCTCGACAACCTTGAAAAGGTGCTCACAAGATATGTGGATAAGTGCTTGGTGTTGAACTATGAAAAATGCCATTTCATGGTTCGTGGGGAGATTGTTCTTGGGCACGTTGTTTCAGAGAGAGGCATAGAGGTGGACAAAGCTAAGGTGGATATCATCAAGAAGCTACCCTACCTCACTACGGTGAAGCAAGTTCGAGGTTTTCTTGGGCACGCCGGGTTCTATCGATGATTCATCAAAGACTTTGCAAAGATTGCTCAACCAATCACGCATTTTTTACAAAATGATGTGCCTTTTGTCTTCGACGATGCATGCAAGGAAGCCTTCAATACTCTGAAGAAGAGGTTGGTCACGACATCCATCATCTAACCTCCAGACTGGGGCATGCCATTTGAAATAATGTGTGATGGTAGTGGATATGCTGCGGGCGCAGTGCTTGGAAAAAAGCGAGGTAAAGAATGCCATGTGATTTACTATGCTTCCAAGATATTGAATCATGCCCAAGACAACTACACCACGACTGAAAAGGAATTGTTGATAGTAGTCTTTGCCTTTGAAAAATTTCGATCCTATTTGCTCGGGGCTAAGAGTGTGGTTTACACCGATCACTCTGCATTGAAGCACCTACTTGCAAAGAAGGAATCGAAGCTAAGACTCATTCGGTGGATACTACTGTTGCAAGAATTTGATTGAGAGATCAAAGACAAGAGTGGAGCTCAAAACCAAGTGGCTAATCATTTGAGTAGAGTACTCAATGAGGAAAAAGACGCGGTGCCCATCAAGGAGTCCTTCCCAGATAAGTACTTGTTCAGCATCAAGAGAATTGCACCTTGGTACGCTGACTTGGTTAATTTCATGATCTCTAGAAAATTACCTACCAGACTCTCGACCTATTAAAGGAACAAAATCAGAAGTGAGAGTCAATATTATGTATGGGACGAGCCCATACTATGGAGAAGGTGGGCGGACCAAATCATTTATCACTGCGTGCCTATAGAAGAAGCCAAGAACATTCTAGATCACTGCCACTCCGAAGCATGTGGATGGCACTTTGGTTCAAAAAGAACTGCGAAAAAGATTCTTGATTGTGGGTTCTTTTGGCCCTCACTTCACAAAGATGCTTATGAGGTGTTTAGACGATGCCCACGCTGTTAGACGACTAGAAACATCTCCAAACGCAATTAAATGCCTATGGTGCCTATCATGCCAGTTGAAATCTTTGACGTTTAGGGAATTGACTTTATGGGTCCCTTAACCAAATCCAATGGACATCAGTACATAGTCCTAGCTGTGGAGTATGTATCCAAGTGGGTGGAAGCAACATCAACTACCACAAATGATACTTGTGTGGTCAAGAAGTTCCTGAAGTCTAATGTGTTCAGCAGGTTCGGTGTGCCCAAGGCACTGATCAGTGATCAAGGATCTCACTTCTGCAACATGATCATCAAGAATTTGCTCAAGGAGTATGGAGTGAGATATAAAGTGACTACTGCATATCACCCACAGGCGAATGGGCAAAGCTAAGGTTTCCAACCGAGAAGTCAAGTCCATACTTCAGAAAGTCGTGAATCCTAATAGCAAGAATTAGAGTTTTAAGCTGGATGATGCCTTATGGGCATATCGCACTGTCTACAAAACCCCCATTGGGATGTCTCCCTTCTGCTTAGTCTATGGGAAGAATTGCCATCTTCCAGTTCAGATTGAGCACAAAGCTTTTTGGGCAATTCAGAAGTTGAACATGAAGCTTGATAGAGCTGGGATGGAAAGGAAGCTTCAACTTCAAGAGTTGGAAGAGATGAGGCTGGAAGCTTATGACAATGATGTTCTCTACAAAGAAAGAATGAAAAGAACCCATGACCAGCTCATTTGCCACAAGCCATTTGAGCGTGGGCAAAAGGTTCTGCTGTATAATTCCAGACTGAAGTTATTAGGGAGAGGACTCAAGTCCAAATGGTCAGGACCATATGAGATTCGGACCGTGTGCCTAAATGGATTAGTGAAATTATATGATTAAAGTAATGGAGAGACGTTCAAAGTCAACGAACAAAGGCTGAAGTATCTCAATAACACAATAGTGTTATACATGAAGGCTCTCAGGCTCCAGCTCGCTGAGCCCACATACATGTGATGAAAGACCAGCGTCGTGCCCACGACAATAACTGAGGCGCTGACTGGAAGGCAACCCAGGTTTATTTATTTTTATAACATTTTTAATGTTTTTCCGCAATTTATTTCTTTCATTTTGAGTGATTATTTTTTTACCATGTTAGACTAGGAGTTAGATTTTACGGCTGTATTTGTTTTTGGAGTATTTTAGCAAACAAATTTAGGTGAATTTTTAGTGGAAGGAAAGAATTTAGCCAATTTGGATACTTCCAGTATCGAGGGCACCAGCAAAGGCAATTCCGGGAAATTCGGGATCTCTCTGTCCCCGTGGACACAGCATAAGATTCCATATAAGAAAACCCTAGAAGCCCAAAAGTCATCTGACGGGCTTGTCACATCAACCCAAATTGAGTGGCTCGGGTTAATCTAAATATTAAACCCTCACCCCCTTTCTCACCAAAATTCACTCGCCATTTTTCACCCAAATTTCAAAAATTTACAGTCCTCTTTCTCTCTCTAAAAAATCCCTCTCTCAAACCGTCATACCCACGATCACCATGGCCCCCAAAACTCGCACTGCCAAGTCCTCAAAGAAGAAGGTTGAGTTTACCCTTTCCACTTCACAAGAAAGCACCAATGACACCACCACCGACGCCGCTGCACCAACAAAGCCGTCGAGCACTGCCGCCATGAACATCCAACCTCTCTCCACCGTCGAGCCACCGCTTTCTCCTGTTTCCACCCGATAATCAAAGAGAGGAGAAGAAGCATCTCTGAAAATTATGGAGGAGACTACCGGAGAGATCGACGACCAAGAGGAGGCCAGCATGCAGCAAGATGTGACCCCCGAGCCGATGCCGGAGCACACTCCTGAGCCCTCTGCAATTGAGAAGTTGAAAAATGTCAAGAAAGAGAAGGTCACCACCGTAAAAGCTCAGTCGCAAACCCTGAAGAGGAAGAAGCAACCGTCGCTGACGCTGTCAGAGGGCGAGAAAGCCGATGAGGAAGCTAAGGAAGGAAGGAATGAAAGCAGTGGAGAGTTACGAGCCCACAAGAGTCTGGATGACCAGTCTCTGTCTCTAAAGAAAACAACTGAGGGCACAACAGATGCGCCCTCTGTGTCTGCCAAGGGAAAAGGGAAAGCCCCTGCCAAACCGTCTGCAAAGAAGGGCAAAACTGTGGTTAGCCCAACTTCTGGAAAAGTCATGCCAAAAGAAAAGGGCATCTTGCCCACAAGAGAGATCATCCACAGCAAGACCATCCACTCCACCTCGCTCGTCATCTTAGGCATCGATCAAGAGGCAAGAGAACTCTTCTCTAACATTGGCTGGTCCCTTTTCATTGAATGAGACTGTTTGATTTTTCCTAAGTTGGTTTATGAGTTTTTTCATGATCTGTCTGTGAAGAGTATGGGAAAGGGTGGCACTTCTGCTAAGGTTTTTAAGTTTAAATTTTTTGGTAAAAATTTTAATCTTTCTGCTGATGAATTGAACATGGGTTTGGGCATTGTGTCGTTTTTAGATTTGAATAATGATGATTATAAATCTGTTGTTGTTGTGGTTCCCACGGATGAGAATGTGGATGAGAAGTGGGCTGAGTTAGGTGACGGTTCTAAATTCAAGTCTGGAACTAGCAAGAGATACATGCAGAAAAGCAATGCCATTCGTTTTTGTCACCGAATACTCGCCTACAACTTCTTTGGCCAGAAAGATAGCTCAAACTCCATCACCAAGCAGGAGTTGTTTGTCCTCTGGTGCATGGTGCACAAGAAGAGGATAAACTTTGGAGTTGTGGCCATCGCCCACTTCAAGGACACTGTGGCCCATTCTAAAAACCGAATCTCATGTGCCCAACTGATAACCCATCTTGCTGAAAAACTGCTCTTGTTTGATCCCTCATCCACTAATTTATATTGCAATCATGTTGAATTGTTCGATTTGAACTGCTTGAAGAAAATGATGGATGTTTTTGATGATGAGGAGGGAAAACCCGTGTTTGGCATACTGAAGCTTGAGACTTTGAGTAGGCTTAGTTTTCCTTTGAATGCAGGACCCAGCAAGAGGCCCCCGAGGGCACAGCAACAAGAGCCAGCAGCCAGCACCATCCTAGCTAGACTGGACCGATTGGAAACTGCCATGTTCGCCTATTTCAAGCACGTCGGATTCAATTATCCGACCCCTTCTGATGCCTAAACTGGTACTCTTTCCCATAGATTAGGTTTTTTTTTTTTTATGTTTGTTTAGGTGTCGCCCCATTCCCATATTTTGCATAGCGCAAAGTGTGTGGGTGTGGGCACTAGGGAGTCTGTTTTTGTTTTGTGTTTTTTTATTTCTATTTTAGTTAGATGACCCCCGTACCGACCCACTTTAC
This sequence comes from Perilla frutescens, assembly GCA_026008535.1. NCBI lineage: Eukaryota > Viridiplantae > Streptophyta > Magnoliopsida > Lamiales > Lamiaceae > Perilla > Perilla frutescens. Next base: position 41,590,820 of record BRKX01000002.1, on the reverse strand, counting down.
CTAAGGAAAAGTGTGTGGGTAAGGAAGGCCTTTTAATGTTTCGTTGAATTTGTGATTCGTAGGATAACCTTCTCGCACCCACTTTGCTGAAGGCAAAGTGTGTGGGTGGGGATTACTCTGACTTCTTTGCGTTTTTTTATGTGTCAAGGATGTCTAAATATTTGATCTTGTAAGCATGGAGTCTAGGGTCTTGTGACCATAAGGTAGTATATTTTACTGTATTTTCATTTCAGTATGCCCATGCTACTGCTTATATGATGAATAACTAAGTACCTTGTGAGGAATTGAGCCTGAATTCACGATGTATGTGATTATTCTTTCATGTGTGATTTCTGCATTATTGAATTTAGATGAACTAGAACTTGCTTTTGCTCTATTCTGAGGTCACAAGGAATTCTGGGTATGCTACTGAAATGCTTAGATAAATTTTCTTTCTGAGCCCACAAAGCCAAATAAAACCACCCTGATATTATCCCTTGCAGCCCTGTTTGAGCCAACAATGAATTAAGCCCTAGTCCTGTTCTTTCTTCAAACCACAAAAAGACCATGGGCATGAGGGGAGGATAAATCTGGTGTGTTATAAGGCATAAAATACCAAAGAAAAGGAAGAAAAAGAAAAAAAAAAGGGGGTCGAAATAAAAAGAAAAAAAAAGAGAAAGAAACCCCCAAAATAAAAGTACAGAATGCCCACAAGATAAAAAATCTGGGGAATGTGCTTAAATAAAATGGGCACGGTGGCAAAGGCCAGTAAGAGTCAAAAGAAGTCTCCCAAAGAAAAAATTCCACTAAATCCTGAGCCAGAACCAAATATTTCCTACTTTGAACCCGTAGCCCCATTACAGCCTTTAAAGTCCTTAGCATAGGTATGCCCATTATTCCAACAGTGGTAGAGGAACAAGAACACTTGCAAGCCTATAGTGACCCTCGGTTCAATTATGTTTTCCTTGAGCGCAAACACTTAGCCAAAAACACTTGAGTAGGGAAAGCATGAGAGAACCAATCACTTAGTCATTTTGATTTGCAGTGGGTATTATGTATGTTTTTGTTGTTTATATGCTGTTGATTGTGATCAGATTTCTAGGTCTCTGTGCCTGCAAGGGATTTATTTTACATGCTTGATTTGTTGTGTCTTTGTTGTGAGTCTGTCTTTTCCTCCTTTTGTTTTTTGTTTTTTCTTTTTGGGCACATTGTACCCGCATACTTGAGGGCAAGTATGACTAAAGTGGGTGGGTGTGACAAGTCCAAATTCTTTCATATTTTTGTGTCTTTTTCTCGTTCTTTTGTCCTTTGTTTTTTGTGTTTTTTAAGTCGGAAAGAGCCAGGATGGGCACAAGGGGCAGCATGTGGCTAGATGATCACTTATGGATAGGGCTGTAAACGAGTCGAATCGAGCCGAATACCTTCAAGTTCGAGTTCGGCTCATTTAAGTTATACTCGGTTCGAGCTCGAGCTCGAGTTCGACTCGAGCTTCGAGTTTGAGTTCGAGTTCGGCTCGAATTAGAAAATTCGTGATCGAGTTCGACTCGATAAGGATATGTTCAAGTTCGATTAAAAAAACTCGATAAAAAGCTTGATTAAAGCTCGATAATAATAAAATTTGTGATCGAGTCCTTTTCTTTTCTTTTCTAGATTTTATTTAATTATGTTTATTTTTATTTTATTTTCTTTAAACTAATTACTTAATTATGTAATTGTAGTCATGCTTATTACTCATTTAATTATTTTTCATTATTAATATAGGTGTATTCAAATTTTAATATATATTTACCTTAATTTGAATTAAAATACAAAAAAAATTCTAATATAATTTATAAATCATAATGTACTCACGTCTCATTTTATTTTTATTTTATCGATCATTCATTTTCACTTTTTATTTAAAAATTGTATTCATTAGTTAATTAGTAATTTATCTCACTATCCATGATAACTTATTATTTTTCTTTCAAACTTCAACATACAAATATTTTACAATCATCTTAATTCAAATTCAAATTTCAAAGTGTTTTGTATTATGCAATTTATAAATTATAATTCAAACATATCTCATTTTCTTACTATTTTATCGATTATTCAGTTTCATTTTTATATAAATTGTAATTATATTAGTTGATTGATGATATAGTTCATTATTCTTGTTAGTTTATTATTTTTTTACTACACATTCACGCATGTTCCAACTGATAAGTAAATATTTATAATAATCTTAATTCGAACACAAATTTCAAAGTTTTTTATAATATGATTTATAAATCATAATTTATTTTTATTGTTATGTCTCAGTTTTATTTTATTTTATTGGTATATAAATTAAATATTTCAATGAGGCACGCTAAAGTATACATAATATTTGTATATTATATAATAATTGAGTAAATTGATATAATATATATTGTCGAATCAAATGAACTAAGTAATTATTAGACACTATTAATTGTTTGTTGATGAATAATTGTGATTTAATTCAATATAATGATGTTTGTTTGATATCATTGGTTTAATCAAATTCATTTGTGTTTATTTCATTATCAAATCTCAATTCTTAATTATAACTATAAACTATAATTTTAATTACCTCATAATTAGATAATTTTTTGTCAGACTGCTTCAAAATTTAAATATACTATTTTGTATTAATATTTTAAGTAAATAAATTGTAAATGGATATCTTAAAGTTGGATAATTAATATTTTATTACATTATTTTTTATCATATAAATCTATTTACATATTCCTATTTTTTGTTTAATAAAATAAGCTTAACTTAATGTTTGTAAATCTCATTAATTAATTCCCTTTTTTTATGATAATACTAATTCTTAGATTTCGTAGAGTTCATATAGTCTATTATTATTAGTTGAATATATTTATCTGATAAATTAATAATATGATATTATATATGTTTATATAAATATAATATATAAATATTTACATATATTTAAGTTTTGGAGAATTGTTATAAAAACGTTATTTGATTCAATTAACATAATTGTTAATAATTTGATCAAGTGACTATAATAACAAATTGAAATACATTTAGCTAATGCTTGAATCTTGTTGGGGGTGAAAATTTAAATTTTTTTAGCTTATATATCAAAGCTCGATTAAGCTCGATTAAAAGCTCGATTAGAAGCTCAATTAAAAGCTCGCGAACTACTCGATAAAAGCTCGTTTATAGTCGAACTCGAGCTACTCGTGAGAAGCTCGCGAGTAGCTTGAGTTCGGCTCGAGAAAATTGTCGAGCTCGAAAAAAAGCTCGAATTCGGCTCGTTTAATAAATGAACGAGTTTCGATCGAACTTTTTTCGAGCCGATACCCGAGTAGCTCACAAACAGTTTGGTTCATTTACAATGCCAATGATACCAATATGGGCAACAACTTCTCAGTGGAAAGCTCTCTCTCGAGCCTGGCGGAAATCGCCCATCATTCCAGCAAAAGTTGAAGGAGAAGTTCGTGATCGTGCCCACAACAAACCCAGGGTGATTGAGAGGAGAAGGAGAGGAGACTAGGCACAAGGGAAACAAATACCAGCTACAGCAGGAGCAATGCACCCTAGCCACCAAAGGAAAAAGGAGCCGCGGAAGGCAAGTTGACGCTTCCTGAAAGATACTCGGCTCTACAAGGAAAGTTGACTGTCGGCGTTATTAGGGCACGGCGAGCTCAGAATCTGCAACTCGGAATCTTCTAAATAAGGAAAGAATCTGCCAAATATGGAAAGTCTTGGGCATGGCGGCTGTGAATTGGGCTGAAGATCCCCCGGCCTGTGGGGGAGTTTACCTTGTGTCTTTGTACTCATATATAAGTAGATTTCATGATAGAAAACAAACACGAATTAATGCACCATAACATTTATATTTTATTTTGCTTTATTTTACTTTTCTACATTTTATCTCGGGCCTTATGCCCGCAGACACTTAGGATTTTACTGGTTATGTTCTTAAGTCCAGCGTTGGAGTTGGATTAATTTTGCAGTTTAATATAAGTTTTTTCGTTCACATTCTGTTTTCTTTTGATTCTTCTATTTATTATTACTGTTCTAAGTCTAGCATGAGCGGCTAGACTCATTATTCCAGATTGAACAAGGATAAAAAACTTAATGAACATGTAAGAACTGTAAGGCTTATGGGCATAAACTGTGCGAATTTAGTTCCGTCGTGTAATCATTTTCTTTGTTGCATTATACAGTGGGCTAAGCTAGTTAATTGTGGCTGATCACTCGTTAATTAGAATTGTGTTCACTACCTCTATAAATGGTCAATGAATCGTAGTTGTGTGTTGGTCATAAAGGGATGTGATACATCATGGGTACTGAGGGCATCTGAGAGATTAGTGTCTAGGTAAATCTGGATCTATCTATGGAATAAAGTTGCCTTATTGTTTACAATCATATGAGAGATCGGGGTTGGGCAACAGGTTAGGGTTTAGGGGATGAGAGATCACCTCTAAGCTAAACTGAAAGGATAGATTGGGTACGTTGAGAGAGATCCGGTACCTTTAACCAGATAATTAGATTTGCATAAGTAATCGGCGTGCCCATGATCGGTCAAGTGTTTGTTAAGTTCAAAATCTGAGTTCTAATCCGGATTACTTTTATTATTGATATTTTCCTTTCTTGTTTTGTTTTGTTTTGTTATTTAGTTTACAGTCTTTTAATATGAAGTACGGAGACCACAACAATCCTCAACCCTTTTGGAAAAGTGACATTGAAAGACAGAATTCGCAGCTCATCGTAGGATCGACACTTACTCATGTTAGCTGGCTACGCCTTGCAGTGGGCATAAGGATAACTCTCTCTTGAGAATTATTCTGACCGTGAAATGACCGCGCGTCACTCACCTCAGTAACCAACTTCGAGGGTCGAAGAAATTGGTTAATGAGCACGACCGAGCACAATGCTTTGATGATTGCTCTAGTCCCCGGGGTGGTAAGACTCTCTCAAGAAAATGACCAGCAGTGAGCACCACGTGGGCAAAAGAGGAATAGAAAGAATGTGGCGGATGAGCGGTTAAACTCCCTTGAAGGTATGATGATAAATATAACTGCCAACTTTACTAATTTTTAATGGAATGTTTTTGCTCAATTCAGTGACATGAGGATGGATGTGCACATGCGTGTTAGTGCCATCTGCACTGAGGTGTTCAGGATTGTCATTATCTGTTTAGATATTATGGCAATTTCAAAAGAACACAAAAGGTTTTGGTTATTCATGTTCGAATAACATGTTCTGGATATTTCTGTGAACATTCCGCTGCCAATCTGATTAAATATCAAGACATGTACTTAATCATGTTCAGTGACATGATCATGTACATGGGTGTCCAGAGAGTTTACAAGAGACGTGCCATGCTAGATTCAAGGAGTTGAAGCTGCAGATTCAAGATGGACGTTTCAGAATAGAAGTTGCCTTGTTCGTGATGAAGATCAAGAAGGAAAGAAGAAGTTCTATTCAAGGAAGACATCTAAACTAGAAAAGTCCGATTTATTTAAAGAAATTATTTCCTTGTTAAATCCTAGTCTAATTAGGACTTCTGATTACCTTGTTTATAAATAGCCTGGGAGTCAGACTAGTTGAAGTGACATGAATTTTTAGTAACTTCAATTGGTACCAGAGCGGGTCGCCTTTGGTGTTAGTGTGCAAAGAATCATGAAAGCTACATATCTGCCTGAAGGTTTTAGTTGCATTCCAGCTATAAGTGCAATCAAAGAAGGAGGATCCACGGTCAGACCACCACTGCTAGAAGGTAACAACTATCCCTACTGGAAAGCAAGGATGAGGGCCTTTCTGAGATCACTTGATGAACTCGCATGGAAGAGTGTCACTGAAGGATGGGAAAAGCCAACTATTGCCAAAGAAGGAAGACATGTGGAGATTGAAGAAGGAGAATGGACTGTGCCATAGAAGAACTGGTACAATGTCAACTCTAAGACTCTCAATGCAATATTCTCTGCAGTAGATCTTGAAACATTCAGCCTTATCTCAACCTGTGAGACTGCTAAAGCTGCATAGGATATTCTAGAAACTACCTTTGAAGGGACGAGTTCTGTGGGGCTGTCAAGACTTCAAAATCTGACTTCAAAGTATGAAAGTCTCAGAATGGAAGAATCTGAATCCATTGGTGAGTTTAATGCCAGATTGAAGAGTATATCAAACGAAAGTTTTGCTCTAGGAGAACTTATTAGCAATGAAAAGCTTGTAAGGAAGGTTCTCAGATCTCTTCTAAAAAAGTTTGCCTACAAAGTTTCTACCATAGAGGAAGCCAAGGACATCAAGAATATGAGACTTGATGAACTGATGGGATCATTGAGAACATTCGAGATGAATCTAGAAGATGATGACAACAGCTTAAGGAAGAAAGGTATTGCTCTGAAAGCTGAAGTTTTTGAGGATGTTCCTGAACATGTATAGAAATAAAAATCTGTACTTGATTTAGAAATAATGAATAATATGGTCCTTATCACCAAGAACTTCAGTCGAATGCTTAAGAGAGTAAATAGATAGTCTTTCAGAAGGTCAAACAACAGGAGACAGCAACCTGGAACTGCTCAGCAAGATAGAAACTCCAACAGTGAGTAGAAAGAGTTTCAACTATCAAACAGAAAGAGAGGAATTCAATGCAGAGAGTGTGATGGTTTTGGACATATTCAAGTTGAATGTGCCAACACTCCGAAGAAGAATAAAAAGAACTACAATGCCTCTCCGAGTGATAATGATTCTGAAAGTAGCAGTGAATCAGAAGAAGAGACCTATGCCTTTCCAGCAAAAGTCTCAGAATTTCAGGATCCTTTCAAACTTGCAGACGAAGATGAAGATTCAGACAATGATGATGTCAGTAATGAGGAGTTTATTCAGACATACAAGGAGATGTATGAAAAATGGCTTGAAGTTGCCAAGATCAACAAAACTCTACAATCTCACAACAAAGATCTTCTCAAAGAAAAGGAGAATTTGATCAAGTTTGATGGAGAACAGAAGGCCATTATTCAACAGCAGAAGAAGGAGATTGAAGAACTGACTACAGAGCTAAAATCCATCAAAAGGAATGTCAACATGCTAAACAATGGTGTTAGGAAAAACTATCAAGGAACCTCTAGATCAGGTTTTGATAAGATGTCAAAATTAGTTATGAAAAACTGACTAAAGTTCAAGTTGTAGATCGGAGCTGACCAGTCCAAGGCATCAAAAAGAACTCAAGTAAAGTCAAAGTCAACCAATCTGAAGAATGGTCTACAAGCTGAAGGATACGTCATCCAGTCAAATTCAACTCAGCTAAGGAGTCATACCAGTCAAAACAAGCTGACAACCAAGTCAGTTGAGTTGAGGGAGAAAAGAGTTGACTAAAGACTGAAGAAACTGATAAAGCAACAGTTTAAGCTAGAGACTGGAAGTATCCAACTGATGGTCGGACTGCAGTAGACAAGACAGATCAGCTGAAAGTAATAACTGTAGTTAGTCAGCTTGTGATTAGTCAAAACTGACAAGAAAGCTCAAAGAGAAATCAGTCAAGCTGACAAGCTAGCCAAGAACTTGAGATCAGTCGAACTGGAGAAATATAAGCTCAGAACTGCCAACTGGAGCAATAGCCAAACTCAGCTGACAAGCCCAGAACTGCCAACTGGAGCAATAGCCAAACTCAGCTGATAAGCCCAGAACTGCCAACTGGAGCAATAGCCAATCTCAGCTGATAAGCTCAGAACTGTCAACTGGAGCAACAGTCAGACTCAGCTGACAAGCTCAGAACTGCCAGCTGGGAGATAATCAAACTGAGATGACAAATCCAGAACTACCAACTGGAACTCAAAAATACCAAGAAAGCTGAAGCCAGAGAACCCTGGAGTTTGTTGCTCAAAACCAACGAATCTTGGAATAAATGCTCCTACAAAGATCCTGGAATTTAATGAAGATCGATTGGCAGAGTAACGGCTACTTCAACCAAATGCTCCAAGCGATCATTAAAAGACCACCTGCCATTGATGAGCCAACAGAGCCACCGATCAATGGACAATGGAACTCAACGGTCATAAAATCACTCTTCTATAAAAGATGAGTGAATCAGAGTTTAAAATAACTCTTTGCCAATTTCATCTATTCTACGCCTTCACAAGTAAGAGCTTTTCTTTCTCCCTCCCACTCAAGCTCAAGTGCGATATTTGATAGAAACTGTGAGAGTCCAACTGAGAAGAAGAATTCACAGAATCAAGATATACAACCAGCTGTTGACGATCCAGCCAGGGCAGCCTTCTCAGTTCCAGCTATTCAACGATCAACTACTCAGCTCAATTAAAGGAGCACATCAGTTGATACCCCCTGTTCAAGACTCACCTCTTGAAGATCGAAAGAGATCTAAAACCTTGTAAAGACGACAATAGCACCTACCTTCCTAGCGAGCAGTTAGGGACTTCAAGTATGAGCCGTCGACCCACTGAGGTAGCGAGCAGTTACCAAGTTCAGCCAACTGTCCTTCATTGTGTAATTTGTAAAGAAACTCAAGTTATATAGTGAAGTTGCCCTTCTGCGGAAGGAAGAGAGGACGTAGAAGTTTGAGACTTCGAACCTCTATAAATCGCTTGTGTGCTGTACTATATTGATTATTGCATATCTTTGAACTGCACACAATATCACACAAGCTGCACTCAAACTGTCTTAACTTATCAACAAGTTTGTGCATAGATAAGTTTCATCAAGCGAGTCAAAGGGCCCTGTTATTCCGCATCTAAAGTAAAAGTTTTTGAATCAGTTTATTCACCCCCCCTCTAAACTGATACCGACTCGCCCGTGGTATCAGAGCGGTTGATTCTAAGGATTAGCCGTTTTTGTAGATCAACTGAATCAGATCTACTTATCTGTGCTAACATTTCAGCTATGGGAAACCATAAGCTACCTTTGTTTTCAGTTGAGAACTATGATAACTGGAGCAGGAGAATGAAGGCGCATCTCTGCTCAATTCATGAGAATATGAGGGAAGTCATTGAAGACGGTCCAATCATCATCATGATGGATAATGATGCTCACATAGTTGATATCAATCAACCGGCAAGGATCCCGAAGCCAACTAATCTTCTCACCAGTGAAGAGAAGAAGTTAAAGAATCTAGAGTTCGTTGCTCAAGCCGCATTATTTCAAACTCTAGATGAAGATCGTATGAAGGATACAAAGAACTGCACAACTGCCAAGGAAATATAGGACCTACTAGTAGATCTTTGCAGCGAGTCCGAAGCCATAAAAGGAAAGAAACTCCAGCTGGCAGTTGACAGGTATGAATCTTTCAAAATGCAGGCAGAAAAGTCCATCTCAAGCCTTGAAGCTAGATTTTTAGGCATCATCAGTGAGATTGACGCGCGGTTGTTTCGCGCTAAAAATGAATTTGTATTGCTCATGTGCCCACAGCGAGCGTAGCTAGCTATGAGTAAGGGTCGATCCCACAGAGAGCTGATGCGATCTTACTTTCCAGTCACCAATCACAAAAGGGGGTTTTGTACCGTGGTCACAACAATGGAAATTAAATCTGCAAAAATAAACTAGAGAGATATCAAATAATAAAAGGTTCCGGAACTTCAACTAGAATCCAGTTTAACTTATACTCACTCGATCATGGGCATAATGATTTTCCTACACAATTAAATCACCCAGTTATGGAGACCGAATTCCTCGCTGCGTCTCCTTATTCATCCGTTCAGATTAGATTTAAAGATGATTCCTCGTCCATTAAACCCCTAACCTATCGCCCACCCCCCGGTTCCCCAATGAGATGTAAATGAATAGGAAACAGTGTGCCCTAGATGAACCCAAGTTTGTTGTGTTTTACTGATTCCTCATGTGCCCACAGCAACCCACCGATTTCCCAGTTACCATTTGAATTAACACACAGTCACGATTCGCTAATCCAATTAACCCTGGTGTGCCCTCTACAACTAAAGAGTGATCAGCCACATTAGTTATATTAAACTCACGCTCACTTGGAATAAGAACAAAAATCGGCAGAAACCTAATCGTACAGTAAAATGCCCACACGGCCTTACCAGTTTTAAGTGTTGTGTTAAATCTTCATCTTTGTTCAACCCGGAATATAAATCTAGCTACTCATGCTAGATGGAATTGTAAAGACATGATAAACAATAAAAACTTACTTGAATTGAATTAAAACTCGTCCAATACCAACGTCAAACGTAAACAACATTAAATATAAATCATAATCTCTGTGGGCATAAGGCCCCAGATTGTCTTGCTACCGAAGCAGCGTTGAAACTAAACTATGTGCGAAAATAAAAGTGCAGAAACTATATGGTCCGAAGTGTCTTTCTTCTAACAATCAAAACTAGTATTTTAAAAGAGTACAAAGATTAATTCAAATCCCCAAATATGGGGAGTCTTCAATATCTGCCGGATTCGATATGCCCCGCTGGAATCTGCCTGTATAAGGAAACTTCCTTAGCTGCTGGATCTCTGTGCCCACAGGAATCTGCCTGTATAAGGAAACTTCCTTAGGTGATGGAATGCATCCCGTTATTTTAGGGATGCCATCCCTATCTTCCAAATTGCTTCCCAAGAGTCCACCTATGAACAATTTTCCTTCTTCTATCCAGATTTCGAAATCAATCAAGTTCCAACGCCAGCTTTATCTTCTTTCAACAGAATCTCGCTTTTTCCGGAAATGCCCTATTCACTGCCTCCTCTGAATCTGCGCGAGTACTGTGGGCACAACATCTTCTGCTCAGGTCTAATATGCCCATTTCATCGATTTTAGTCAATTTGAGGCCAAATTGCCTCTTTCGCCAGATTTCACTCCTGTCATGCCCAAACCACTTTCCTGGTTCTTTTCCGACACAAAAGACACTAAAAAGGACATTTAAAGCGACTAAAATGCCCAGAAAAACACGAAATAAATGGACTTATCACACCCACACACTTTAGTCATGATTGTCTTCAAGCATGGGGTACGAAGAACCCAGAAAAAGAAAAACAAAAGGGAAAGGAAAAGAAACAGACACGAAAAAACAAAACATGCAACCTGTTAATCCGTGTGGGCACAACGTTTCAACAACCAACTTTTCCAATTAATTGCATAATCAGCATACCCTAGCAAGTCAAAATTGAATTGGGCGTATAGGTCCTCCCACACTCTCTTCACACAGTGTTTAGGCTTAGTGTTTACACTCAAATTCAGTCATTCCATACTTATTCATTCCATAAGCTTGCTAGTGCTCTTTCTTCAATTTTATTAAGTGGAAAAATGCATAAGTATCAAAAGGACTTTTATGGGCTGTAATGGGGCTCTTTAGGTAAGGTGGGGTTCTTTTGGTACTGGGCTAAAACTCTCAGGAGCGTTCACTGGACATACCACCATTTATTTTCAACTTACTTCCTCATGCCCTTATTTATCGTTCAGATTACAGAATTTTTCATCATGGGCATTCTGAATATTCAGACTAGGGGGAATTTATTCTCTTTTTTTCACTTTTTTTTTGAATTTATTTTTTTTCATCAATTTTTTTTTTCGTTCCCCCTATCTTTCTTCTTGTATTTTTAATTCTTCAAAACCGTCCAGAGACTCCTTCTACTTCTGGTTTTTGTAATGCCCTGGCTTTATATAGTGAGGTATATCAACAAAACTGCCAAGGCATTTTATTGGCTCAAAAGGGCTGCGAAGCTATGTCAAAGGCTGGTTTTATTTGGCTTAGTGGGCTCAAGCAAGAAAATGCCTAAATCATCTACACATGCATTTCAAACTTTCTGATTTTAAAGTAGAGCAAAAGCAAGTTCTAGAAATTCTAAGTATAGAATGTACACACATGAAAAGAGAATGCTGTAAAATGGGCATAACAGCGCAGGCTCAAATCTCACCAGGTTAATGCTGAACTCATTCATCATCACTGCTTCTAGTGTGGGCATGCTGACTTGATTAGCAATTTTATTAACATTCACAAACCAGAAACTAGTGCTCCCCAAATCTTAACAGATAGCATGCTGACTCAAACGACCCACAAACACACTTTGCACGAAGCAAAGTGTTCAAACAGACCCAACAACAAAAGACAAGAACCCAAATGCCCCCACCCACATACTTTGCTTGAGGTAAAGTGGGTAGAATAAAGACGATACCAAAAAGAATGAAAATCAAAAGAACATAAAAGAAAAGAAATTAAACCAGGTTGGTGGATGTCGGGTAAGTGAAACCAACATATTTGAAATATGCGGTAAAGGCTTGCTCAATCTTTCTCAAGAGGGTATCAACAGTCTGATACAGGGCATTCTCCATGCTATCCAGCCTCTTCATGGTCATTCTGGCACCATCTCTTCTTGATGTGCCCTTCCGCCTGGTGTCTTCCTGCTTGTCCCTATAGAAAATGAGAATAGAATGCTCGAAGGGTCTGCCTTCGGCACAAAAGAAATAGGGTTGCTCTCCTCTCATCCTCAACTACATCTTATTTTTTTTCAGGCAAATACTAGAAAACTCTCTTAGTCTAGTTTGATACATCCAAAAAACACTTATTAAAATTACTGAAAAGTCCCATGAAATCCATTCCCCAAATATCGAAAATTTCCACTGGCATGATGGGTGTCATGGGCATTTCGTTCATCCTTGTGATGTTCCTAACTCTCTGGAACTGATCACATCTCTTGCATACGTTATGGGCATCCTTGAAAATCGTGGGCCAAAAGAACCCACAGTCCAGAATTCTTCTTGCTGTTCGATTTGGTCCGAAATGCCCTCCGCAAGCAAAGTTATGGCAATGCTTCAAAATATCCTCAATTTCATTATCAGGGACACATCTTCTTATGATCTGATCAGCACATCTCCTCCATAGAATAGGACTGTCCCATGTATAAAACTTGCTCTCATGCCTCAGTTTATTCTTTTGGTACCTCGAGTACCCAATTGGCAGCTCTCCAGACTCTAAAAACTTTACTATATCTGCATACCAGGGCTCTCGTGTGCCCCATGCTGAGTACAGATGCTCATCAGGGAAATGATCCGTAATGGGCATTTCATCGCCTTTTTCATTCAGCACCCGACTTAAATGATCAGCTACCAAATTCTGTGCCCCACTCTTATCTTTTATCTCGACATCAAACTCCTGCAGGAGTAGGATCCATCTAATTAGTCTTGGCTTTGTCTCCTTCTTAGCCATCAAGTGCCGTAGGGCACCGTGATCTGTGTAAACAATGCTCTTCGTGCGTAAGAGATAGGACCGAAACTTCTCGAATGCAAAAACTACTGCTAGCAGCTCCTTCTCAGTAGTGGTGTAATTACACTGCGCCCCATTCAGAGTTTTGGAAGCATAGTAAATTACATGGCTTTCTTTTCCTCTTTTCTGACCCAGTACAGCGCCCACAGCGTAGCCACTGGCGTCACACATAATCTCAAAGGGCATTCCCCAATCTGGTGGTTGAATAACTGGTGCCGTGACCAGTTGCTTCTTCAGAAAATTGAATGCCTTTTTACATTCCTCATCAAATTCAAAGGGGACATCTTGCTGCAATAAGTGAGTAATAGGCTGGGCAATTTTTGCAAAATCTTTTATGAACCTCCTGTAGAATCCAGCGTGCCCCAGAAAGCCTCTTACTTGCTTCACCGAAGTGGGGTATGGCAATTTCTCAATTATGTCCACTTTGGCTTTATCGACCTCAATGCCCCTCTCGGAAATCACATGGCCCAGTACAATGCCCTCTCTGACCATGAAGTGGCATTTTTCGTAGTTCAGCACTAGGCATTTGTCCACACAACGCTGCAACACCTTCTCCAAATTATCTAAACATCGATCAAAGCAGCTCCCATACACTGTGAAGTCATCCATGAACACCTCAATGCAGTTTTCAAGCAAATCGGAGAATATGCTCATCATACAACGCTGAAATGTGCCCGGAGCATTGCAGAGGCCAAAGGGCAGTCTGCGGTAGGCAAATGTGCCGAATGGGCACGTGAATGTTGTTTTCTCCTGGTCCTCTTGACTCACTGCAATTTGCATATATCCTGAGTATCCGTCCAAGAAACAAAAGAACTTGTTCCCTGCGAGTCTCTCTAGCATCTGGTCAATGAACGGAAGTGGGAAATGATCCTTCCGCGTGACCGTGTTCAGCTTCCGGTAATCAATGCAAACTCTCCAGCTAGTTTGCAGTCGTGTGGGCACAAGCTCTCCTTTTTCATTTTTCACAACTTGAATGCCCGACTTCTTGGGCACAACATGGATTGGACTGACCCACTTGCTGTCTGAAATTGGGTATATAATGCCCTGGTCCAGTAGCTTAATTATCTCTTTTAGCACCACATCCTTCATCACCGGATTGAGCTTTCTTTGTGGATCACGAACGGGCTTTGCATCATCTTCCAAGAAAATCTTGTGCATACAAACTGCTGGGCTAATGCCCTTTATATCTGCCAAAGTCTATCCGAGTGCCTCCTTGTACAGTCTCAACAATCTCAAAAGGCGGTCTTCATCAGCTTGATTCAACCCCGCACTAATTATCACTGGGAGTGTCTCATTATCTCCCAAGTAGGCATACTTCAAATGCCTTGGCAATGCTTTCAACTCCAGCGTGGGTGCTCTAACAATAGAAGGCATCATTCTGTCATCACTTCTCCGAATGGGCACACCATATTCCACACAGCCGTATGACATTTCTTCTAATGAATACAGGATCATAATTCCTTCATCGATGTCATCGTCTTCTTCCAGGGCATCCTGGTCAGTCAGTCCATCCCACAATGCCCATTCCAATGGCTCTCTGTTGCTCACCATGGATAGGATAGATCGACTCGGGTGACGGAAGGTATTCACAAAACTGTAATTTTCTGTATCCGGGGGGTGTTTCATGGCTTCAAAAATTTTGAACGTCACCTTCTCCCCATCAAACTCACACGTCAGTGTGCCCTTGTCCATATCAATCTTGGTTCGAGCTGTCTTCATAAAAGGCCTTCCCAGCAACAAAACTGAAGATTTTGAAGTCGCTGTGCCCATGTCAAGCACATAAAAATTTGCTGGGAATATAAGCTCGTCCACTTTGACCAATACATCTTCAATGAGGCCTTCTGGATAAACATTAGATCGGTCAGCTAATTGAATGACCACACGGGTCTCCTTCAAAGGTCCAATCTTCAATTCTTTGAACACCGATAGGGGCATTACGTTGATGGATGCCCCCAAATCCAGCATGGCCTTTTCAAATTTTCTGTCTCCAATTATGCAAGGGATCATGAACATCCCTGGATCATCACACTTCTTGGGTAACTTCCTTTGTATCACAGCCGATACATTCTCCCCAACTAGGAACCTTACATCGTCATTGAATCGCACCTTTCTGGTACAAAGCTTCTTTAGAAACCGGGCATACCGTGGTATTTGCTTGATTGCCTCGATCAGTGGGATGTTGATCTCCACCTTGCTGAATACTTTTAGCATCTCCCTGGTTTCTTCTTCTTTTCTATTTTGTGCCAATCTCCCTGGAAAAGGAGGTTTCCGTCTCTTTGGAATGGGTACTTTGGCAGACTGTTTTACTTCCGGGATGGGCACAGTATCGGTCTGCTCGGCTTCTTGTGCCTTGTCTCTTGTGGGAATTTTTTCCACTTCTTCCTCCAAGGGCACATCATCCTTCTCTTCTCTCGGTCTGACCATCTCCGGAAGCTCTTTTCCACTCCTCAATGCTACTGCATTCACTTGTTCTCTCGGGTTTTCAACCTGGGAAGGTAACTTCCCATTTTTCTCCTCCATCTTGTGCATGGCTTGAGCTAATTGATTGATTTGCTTGCTCATATGTGAAAAACCAGCTCGAGTCTCTTGCTTGAATTTTTCGTTCTCCTCAGCCATGGCATAGACAAGATCTTCTAGCCTTTGCTTTCTCTTTTCTTCTGGCGGCGGCAATGGGCGTGCAGGATGCCCATCCTCTGGCCTTCTCCATCTGAAGTTTTCATGGTCTCTCCAGCCAGAGTTATAAGTCTGGGAATTGGGATCATATCTTCTGGAATGCCCATTCTGGCCACCTACAGCATTTACTTCTTCCACCGCGTCTTGTAGAGTTGGGCATTCATCAGTAAAATAAAGTACACTCTTGCATACTCCACAAGGTCTAGGCTTTTTCGCCATGCTCACACCAGACAAGATCTTTTCAATTTTGTCACACAATCTGTCAATTCTGCTGTCTTGGTCCGGTGCCATCTCTGATTCACTGACAACCCGAATGCCCTCTCCGCCGAAGTCTCGGTTATCTTCAGCCATCTCCGTGAGAATTCTGAATGCTTCAACAGGCTGCTTGTTCAGTATAGACCCCCACATGAGGCATTCACGATTTTTCTCTCATGTGGTCTCAATCCTCCAACAAAATACTGAATCAAATCGTGTTCAGTAATCTGGTGCTGTGGGCATTTCGCCAGCATTACCTGGAATCTTCCCTGGTAGTCATAGAAACTCTCGTTGGTTCCCATCTTTAGGCTCCCTATCCTTCTTCTCATTTCTTGCACTCTGGATGCTGGGAAATATTTTTCCAAAAACTTCTGCTGAAGTTGTCTCCATGTGGTCACAGTGCCAGTCGGCAATGTGTACAGCCAGTCCCGTGCCCCATTCTGAAGAGTGAAAGGGAATGAGACCAACCGCACATACTCCTCTCGTCCATGGTTGAATGGTTGAGTCTGGCAAACCATCTCAAAATCTTGTAAGTGTCTTTGTGGATCCTCTCCGGGCATTCCATGGAACTTCGGCAAGATTTGGATAAAATTTGTATGAATATCCCACTTCTGAGTCACAGCTGGGAGTGTAATGCCCATTGGGCGCAGATTCATGTTGGTCGGGAAAACCAATTGCCTTAAAGTCCTGTTATCCTCCGCATCTCCATTTGCAGCATTTCCATTTGCTGCGGCCATATTGATATTGTGGCCGTTCTCAAACTGTTCTTCCTCCTTGTGCCCTGCGTCTCCTTGATCTTCTGGTGGTGTGGGCTCACGAGGTCTATTTGCAGCTCGTCGTGCCCTCTTCACTGTTGCCCTGTTTTTCCTCAAAGTCTTCTCTATCTCCGGATCATACAATAGAGTTTCTTCTGAAGAGCTCCCGGGCATCAACTTCTAGGCACACCAGCTTAGAAAGTAAAATCACTGGAAATCAGCTCCCCGGCAACGGCGCCAATTTTGACGCGCGGTCGTTTCGCGCTCAAAATGAATTTGTATTGCTCCTGTACCCACAGCGAGCGTAGCTAGCTATGAGTAAGGGTCGATCCCATAGAGAGCTGATGCGATCTTACTTTCGAGTCACCAATCACAAAAGGGGGTTTGATACCGTGGTCACAGTAATGGAAATTAAATCTGCAAAAATAAACTAGAGAGATATCAAATAATAAAAGGTTCCGGAACTTGAACTAGAATCCAGTTTAACTTATACTCACTCGATCATGGGCACAACGATTTTCCTACACAATTAAATCACCCATTTATGGAGACCGAATTCCTCGCTGCGTCTCCTTATTCATCCGTTCAGATTAGGTTTAAAGGTGATTCCTCGTCCATTAAACCTCTAACCTATCACCCACCCCCCGGTTCCCCAAAGAGATGTAAATGAATAGGAAGTAGTGTGCCCTAGACGAACCCAAGTTTGCTGTGTTTTACTGATTCCTCGTGTGCCCGCAGCAACCCACCGATTTCCCAATTACCGTTTGAATTAACACACAGTCACGATTCGCTAATCCAATTAACCCTGGTATGCCCTCTACAACTAAAGAGTGATAAGCCACATTAGTTATATTAAACTCACGCTTACTTGGAATAAGAATAAAAATCGGCAGAAACCTAATCGTACAGTAAAATGCCCACACGGCCTCACCAGTTTTAAGTGTGTGTTAAATCTTCATCTTTGTTCAACCCGGAATATAAATCTAGCTACTCATGCTAGATGGAATTGTAAAGACATAAAATAAAGACATGATAAACAATAAAAACTTACTTGAATTGAATTAAAACTCGTCCAACACCAACGTCGAACGTAAATAACATTAAATATAAATCATAATCTCTGTGGGCATAAGGCCCCAGATTGTCTTGCTGCCGAAGCAGCGTTGAAACTAAACTATGTGCGAAAATAAAAGTGCAGAAACTATATGGTCCGAAGTGTCTTTCTTCTAACAATCAAAACTAGTATTTTAAAAGAGTACAAAGATCAATTCAAATCCCCAAATATGGAGAGTCTTCAATATCTGCCGGATTCGCTATGCCCCGCTGGAATCTGCCTGTATAAGGAAACTTCCTTAGCTGCTGGATTTCTGTGCCCACTGGAATCTGGCTGTATAAGGAAACTTCTTTAGGTGATGGAATGCATCCCGTTATTTTAGGGATGCCATCCCTATCTTCCAAATTGCTTCCCAAGAGTCCACCTATGAACAATCTTTCATTCTTCTATCCAGATTTCGAAATCAATCAAGTTCCAACGCCAGCTTTATCTTCTTTCAACAGAATTCCGTTTTTTCCGGGAATGCCCTATTCACTGCCTCCTCTGAATCTGCGCGAGTACTGTGGGCACAACATCTTCTGCTCAGGTCTAATATGCCCATTTCATCGATTTCAGTCAATTTGAGGCCAAAATGCCTCTTTCGCCAGATTTCACTCCTGTCATGCCCAAACCGCGACTAAAATGCCCAGAAAAATGCGAAATAAATGGACTCATCAGAGATGAACAACCTCGGGAGGTGTTATCCCAACTCTGAGATGAATTCCAAGATATTTTGTTAATCTCACTGATGAATGGGATATGAAAGTGATAGCTACAAAGGAGTAAAGAAACCTAAATAGCATCACTCCAAGGGAACTATTTGATTCTCTTAAAGCTCATGAGTACAGTCTAAACCGGAAAAAGGAAGCATCGACATCGTCAGCTAAAGACGCAGCTTTCTACGGCGAAAGGACCAGGTTTAGAGACACTCGAGGAAGAAACAAATTTCGACCTAGGAGCTCACCAGTCAAAGAAAACCAAGGCGGATCTTCAACTGAACGAAAAAGAGAGGCAACTAAAAAGAAGGAGAATCTAACTGATGACATCAATGATCAGATCCAATCAGTTACCAAGTTGCTAGAAAAGTTGAAGAGAGCTCGGGATAAGCAATCAGTCTCACCTCAAATTGATGAAATCCCAAAAGTTGAGAAAACCTACCAACCAGCTGAACGGTCAGCTGAACCATTCAGAAGTGGCAACCGAAATCTTGGGGAATGTTTTCACTACCATAAACAAGGACATTACAGGTTTGAATGTCCAGAACTCCCCGAAGATAAGAAAGCCAAGGTAAAAAGGAGCTTCTTCAAAAGAAAAACAATGGTCACAAATTTCGAGAATGTCGTGCTGGATGACTCAGACTATCCTTCTGGAATCGATTCTGATGGCTACAGCTCAGATGATGAAGCACTATTCTGCCTCATGGCAGACAATGATGAAGAGGTTAGTACAACTGATTCTCAAACCTCTTTTTATCATATCAATGAAGCAACTGTCTCTAGTAATGAACTTGATATGAAACTTATGATGCTAGAAGACCAATTAGCTTCAATTTACTGTTTGCATATTGAACTGAAAGATGAAAATGATGAACTGAGAAACAAGGTTAGGAAACTGAGCATTGATTATGAAAGATTAAATTATCTTGAATCTCAGTTTATAGAATTTGAAAAATTGAAACTGAGATCTGCTGATCTAGAGGCTGAAAACCAAAAACTCAAGCAAGAGATTCTTGAAAAAGAAAAGGTAAATCTGAAGTTCAAAAAGGGATCTCAAACTCTAGATGAGATATTAAGTCATCAAAGAACTGGAACTGGCAGCTCAAGGCTAGGATATAGCAAGTTCACTGCCCTAGAAAAGGGAAAAACAGTTGCTCAACCCAGTGATAAGGGGGTCTTAAAAAGGTTCACTAGATCTCATGATCAGCCAGCTGAGCCAAACAAAGAAAAAGGAATATTGAAAAATACCCAGACTCAGCCTCGACAATTTGGTCAGTTCTACCAATCTAAAACACCAGGTCAGCGGAAGTCCAATTCCTAGCCAAGACCATCAGTTCACTCAAGTCAATCCACTCGTTCAAAGCCCCCAGTTCAACAAAGGCCACCAGCTCAACATAGAATGCCGACAAGACAACCTGATAGATCAGTTCATTTTAAGAAAGACCAGTTTAGATCTCAAGCCTACCCTACCAAGCAGTTCAACCAAGGCACTTCTAGGAGAGATCAAAGAAACTCATTTCAACCTTATCATCATTACAATGAGTATCTGGATTCAAGAAATGAACCAAAAATTGATCCTAAAGGGTTTAATCCAGTAAATTGGAAACACACAAGGCATTGGCCTGATAGAAGAACTCAAAAAACTCGGAATAACTACGTATTAGTTGAATTGTTTTATCCCACTAACTTGCAACGCATGTATCATTCAACCGACTCAAGAAAAGTTGAAAGAGAGTCGAAACTGATGAAACGATCCAAATCAGTTGACTCTCTGAGTGATAAAAAGCCAAAAGTTTGGCAAGTTTGGATTCCAAAAAGCTTAATGTATAAAAAAGGACCCGATATGAAACGGGTCCCTAAATGCTAATCATTTTCCTTGCAGGACAAGAGCATCCTATCTATGAAGAAAACCAAAGACATTTGGTATCTAGATAGCGGGTGCTCCAAGCACAAGACTGGAGACAGAGAAGATCTCGACGGTTATGAAGAAATCAAAGGCCCACTTGTCACATTTGGAGACAATTCCAAAAGCCGAACCATTGGAGAAGGGTTCATAGTCAAGGGAAAAGTAGTAGTGAATGGAGTCTCCCACGTGGATGGACTGAAACACAAACTACTAAGCATCAGCCAACTGTGCGATAATAGCTACTCAGTTGACTTCACCAAAAACTCCTGCAACATAAGAGACAAGTCAACTGGAGTAATTCTGGTAACTTGCATCAGGAGAGGCAACATGTACATTGTTGACTGGTCAACCGGCTACTCAGAAGCTTGCTTCCTTTCGAAAGGATCAACTAAAGCAAGCTGGCTATGGCATCGATGACTGAATCATCTCAACTTCAAAACAATCAACTACCTAGCCAAGAAAGAGTTAGTTGAGGGGCTTCCCAAGGAAATATACAAGAAGACATGTGTATGTGGACCATGTCAAAAAGGGAAGCAGGTGAAGTCATCCTTCAAGAATAAGAGTCATCCACCAGGAACAACTGATTGCCTTCAATTGCTACACATGGATTTGTTTGGTTCAGTTAGACCCCAAACTGCAAAAGACAAAAGATTCACTCTTGTAGTAGTTGATGATTACTCAAGATACACATGTGTGGAATTCTTAAGAAGCAAAGATGAAACTTATGATAAGCTAACGACACTGATCAGAAGGCTACAAACTGAGAAGGAAAGATCAGTTTAAAGGATTCGTTCTGATAATGGAACTGAATTTGTGAATCAACACATGATCAACTTTCTCAACCAGCTTGGAATCATTCATGAACACTCAGCTGCAAGAACTCCACAACAAAACGGTGTAGCCGAACGGCGTAACCGGACACTCAATGAAGCAGCTCGAGCAATGATAGCTGATGCCAACATAGCTGAAGGGTACTGGGCTGAAGCAGTCAACACAACTTGCCATACTCAAAATCGAAGTGCCATTGTAGCAGCCCATGACAAGACACCTTATGAACTGTATAAGGGTCGAAAGCCTTCCATCTCATATTTTAAAATATTTGGCTGTAAATGTTATATTCACAACAATGGCAAAACTCAATTGAAAGCTTTTAGTGCTAAAGCTGATAAGGGTATATTTTTTAGATATAACTCACCTCATGCACAAGCTTACAAAGTGTTCAATAAACGAACTCTTGTTGTGGAAATAACATGTCATGTGGTATTTGATGAATTTGCTAATGAGTACAGGAACAAAGAAAGAATAGACACATCAGTTCAAGTACTACCTAGTGAAACTGAGAACTCGCAGGACTATATGGATCACATTGTTCCAGAGTGGTTTGAAGTTTTACTAGAAGAAGGCAATGAAACTGGCACAAAACCAGTTGAAAAAAACTTGGTCAATGAAGACACAAATCGTGCTAAGACCACAAACCCCGCAACTGAAACAGGGGGAAGAACTGATGAAAATGCTGAACCAGCTGATGAAAGGACGACTGATGACGTCACCACAGAAGAGCCAACTGAGGACCCAGCTGAAGCTATCTTGCCCAAATGGCTCCGAAGCCACCCAACTGACAAGATAGTTGGTGATTCAAGAAGTAGAGTCCAGACCAGAAGTTCAACTGAGCATGCATTATTCACATGCTTCATATCTCAAACTGAACCAACAAACGTTAAAGAAGCCTTAGAAGACTCGGACTGGATCATGGCTATGCAAGAAGAACTGAACCAGTTCACAAGAAATGATATATGGTTTCTTGTTGATAGGCCAAAAACCCAAAAGGTCATTGGTACAAAATGGGTCTTTCGCAACAAACTGGATGAACAAGGAGTGATCACAAGGAACAAGGCTAGACTGGTAGCCAAAGGATACTCACAAAGTGAAGGGATCGACTTTGATGAGACATTCGCGCCAGTTGCAAGATTGGAAACCATCAGACTGTTCCTAGCCTATGCAGCGCACTTCAACTTCACAGTCTACCAAATGGATGTCAAGAGTGCTTTTCTTTAAGGAATGCTCAAGGAGGACGTGTATGTCGAGCAACTGCCAGGCTTTGAAATTGGTGATCAAGTCTTCAAACTGAAGAAGGCCCTATACGGACTGAAGCAAGCTCCTAGAGCGTGGTATGAAACTCTAACAACATTTTTGCTGAAAAATGGGTTTCAAAAGAGAGTCATTGATCGAACTCTATTCCTTATAGAACGATCAACTGAGATCTTAATGGTTCAACTTTATGTGGATGACATAATTTTTGGATCAAAAAGTAAAGATCTATGCACACGATTCGCTCAACTGATGCAAAGCGAATTTGAGATGAGCATGATGGGAGAAATTACATTCTTCCTAGGACTCCAAGTGAAGCAGCTGAAAGATGGAATTCATATATCAGCCAAGCAAAATATACCAAGGAGCTAGTCAAGAAGTTTGGAGTAAGTAAAGGAAAAACTCTCAAGATTCCCATGAACACATCAGTTCAGTTAACTCTTGATGAAGAAGGAGAATCAGTTAGCCAAACATACTACAGAGGAATCATTGGGTCACTACTTTACTTAACAGCCAGCCAGCCAGACATCTCTTATTCAGTCGGTCTATGCGCACGGTTTCAAGCCAACCTAAAGAAAAGCCACCTTGAAGTAGCAAAGAGAATTATCAAATATCTCAAAGGAACCATAAATCTTGGACTATGGTATCCCAGAGATGACAATTTGAGTCTAATTAGTTATTCAGACTCAGACTTTGGTGGATGCAAGATCGACAGAAAAAGCACCAGTGGAACATGTCAGTTTCTTGGAAGCAAACTGATATCCTGGTTTAGCAAGAAGCAGCACTCAGTTGCCACGTCAACAACTGAAGCAGAGTATATAGCTGCTGGAAGCTGCTGTGCTCAAATACTCTGGATGAAGCAACAGTTGAAGGACTATAAAGTTGAAACTGAAGAAGTGCCTATCTACTGTGACAACAACAATGCAATTGCGATATCTCAGAATCCAGTTCTGCATTCAAGAACTAAGCACATTGACATAAGACATCACTTCATCAAAGATCACATCGAGAAGAAAGACATATGCATCAAATGTTGGTTTTGTATACTAGAAGACTTGTCTTTGTATATTTTTCTGATGATATGATGATATGAAATGAAAGTTATTGCAGTCACTGTTTGCATTTAGATTATGTTCTATAATTGTTCTATGCAATGTTCCATATACTTACATTGTAGATGATATGGTGTGGGGAGTCACACGATAAGATCATATCATTAGAACCTTGTATTGTATTAAAGAGCTCACGACTTAGATGGTCCTGAACACACCATCGGTACACCGTAGAATAATCTGATAAGTTAGTTTATCTTGACTAACTAATTATTCTAGTACACTCATTGTGTATTGAGGAGGATCACAATAGGATGCTATTCTCTATCTCTGACCCAGTTACTGAGAGAATAAAGATCCACAGAGTTCGGGTTCTGAACTCATGTGATATTGGCGAGCATATGTGTGCGTTGTTTATTACTTTGATTTATCAATGGGTGAGATCTTTTCGTAGATCAAATTCGATATCTTGGGTAATAATGATGTATACATGATGTCTCGAGCAGTGTGTATGAGCACCGTGTCCTGGTGCGCCAGGTTGATGATGTTCTCTTGAGGAAACACAAGTTCATGTTGAAACCCTGCAGGTGGAATTTATTCCGTACATGAATAAAGCTTGTGTGGTACTACTCAAGGTTTTAGATGTTAATTAATTATAGTTGTCAGAGGCTTACATAATTAATTAATGAACATTATACCTTAAACACGGGGAATGGCTGGACTAAAGGAGAAAGCATATTCGTAAATATGTATTAAATTGGTAGGTCAGTTTTACTTCTTTAGTGGAATAAAAGTAAAACTTAATTTATTTAATTATATCCTAGGTTTATTGGATATTGGATATTAAATAAATTAGTGGGCCAATTTAATATTCTTCTATATCCCTGTTGTAGCTCAATTGACTGATAGTGGACTGGATATTGAACTTGAGATAGAGGCCCAGCCCAATGGGGCTGGAACATGAAATTTTCGCCCCTTCCTATTTATAAGAGGAGAGCTGTGTGTACAAGAAATGTGATAGAAACGTGGTGTCATTCATCGTACTTTATGTTGATGACATCTTGCTTATTGGAAACAGTAAGAAGGAGTTATCTAACATTAAGGTGTGGTTGTCCAAGCAGTTCGATATGAAGGATCTGGGTGAAGCCGGACATGTCCTTGGCATCAAGATCATTCGAGATCGCCAAAAAAGGATGTTATGTCTGTCCCAGGCGACTTATATCGATACAGTGCTAGCTAGGTTTAGCATGCAAGATTCCAACAAAGGTTTTATACCTTACAGGCATAGAATTCATCTATCCAAGAAAATGTGTCCCCAAACACAGTCTGAGATAGAGGAAATGAAGAAAGTACCATATGCTTCGGCTGTGGGAAGTTTGATGTATGCTATGCTATGCACTAGGCCTGATATATGCTATGCTGTTGGCATGGTAAGCAGATATCAGTCTAACCCTGGAAAAGGTCACTGGACTGCGGTCAAAAACATTCTCAAGTACCTTAAAAGGACTCGAGACTATATGTTGGTTTTCCGCTCTGATAGTCTTGTGCCTTTGGGTTATACGGACTCAGATTTTCAAACTGACAAAGATCAGAGTAAGTCTACCTCGGGCTATGTGTTTACATTAGGAGGTGGAGCCATTGCATGGAGGAGCATTAAGCAGAAATGCATTGTGGATTCCACCATGGAAGCTGAATATGTAGCTTCCTCTAAAGCTGCAAAAGAGGCTGTCTGGCTCCGTGGGTTCCTATTGGGCTTGGGCGTGGTTCCTGGTTTGCCTAAGACTATCACGATATACTGTGATAATTCTGGTGCAGTGGCAAACTCGAAGGAACCCAGAGCTCACAATGCAAGTAAGCACATAGAGAGAAAGTACCATCTTATACGAGAAATCGTTAAGAGATGAGACGTGACGGTGGTCAAGATTCCTGGCTGATCCATTCATGAAGAGCCTACCGGCTAAGACCTTTGATGGTCACGTGGAGAAAATGGGAGTGAGATGCAGACCTAGGGGCGCAGTTTGATTCGATAGTTTTGATTGGAGAGTTAGCCTGTTAGTTTTTATGCTTGAAAGACATGCTTCAAGTATAAGTGGGAGATTGTTGGTTTTGTATACTAGAAGACTTGTCTTTGTATATTTTTCTGATGATATGATGATATGAAATGAAAGTTATTGCAGTCACCGTTTGCATTTAGATTATGTTCTATAATTGTTCTATGCAATGTTCCATATACTTACATTGTAGATGATATGGTGTGGGGAGTCACACGATAAGATCATATCATTAGAACCTTGTATTGTATTAAAGAGCTCACGACTTAGATGGTCCTGAACACACCATCGGTACACCGTAGAATAATCTGATAAGTTAGTTTATCTTGACTAACTGATTATTCTAGTACACTCATTGTGTATTGAGGAGGATCACAATAGGATGCTATTCTCTATCTCTGACCCAGTTACTGAGAGAATAAAGATCCACAGAGTTCGGGTTCTGAACTCATGTGATATTGGCGAGCATATGTGTGCGTTGTTTATTACTTTGATTTATCAATGGGTGAGATCTTTTCGTAGATCGAATTCGATATCTTGGGTAATAATGATGTATACATGATGTCTCGAGCAGTGTGCATGAGCACCGTGTCCTGGTGCGCCAGGTTGATGATGTTCTCTTGAGGAAACACAAGTTCATGTTGAAACCCTGCAGGTGGAATTTATTCCGTACATGAATAAAGCTTGTGTGGTACTACTCAAGGTTTTAGATGTTAATTAATTATAGCTGTCAGAGGCTTACATAATTAATTAATGAACATTATACCTTAAACATGGGGAATGGCTGGACTAAAGGAGAAAGCATATTCGTAAATATGTATTAAATTGGTAGGTCAGTTTTACTTCTTTAGTGGAATAAAAGTAAAACTTAATTTATTTAATTATATCCTAGGTTTATTGGATATTGGATATTAAATAAATTAGTGGGCCAATTTAATATTCTTCTAGATCCCTGTTGTAGCTCAATTTACTGATAGTGGACTGGATATTGAATTTGAGATAGAGGCCCAGCCCAATGGGGCTGGATCATGAAATTTTCGCCCCTTCCTATTTATAAGAGGAGGGGGGCACAAAAATTTAAGGAAATTAATCATAAAAAATCAGCCCCTCTTTGTCTCTCAAAGTTATCCACAGATTTCACAATTCTATCTAGTAGATTTCAGCCTACTCTGAATCTAGATACAGTCCGGGAATACAACAGAAGATCTTGGAGTAGAATTGTGCAGTGGCCGTGTGTGACATAAGTGGTGCCATTATCATTGTTCATTCAACAGCAAGATTAGATCTATAATCTTGTCCACAGACCGTCTGTCGATTTGTAAGTAGATTCGTTTTCTATGTCTTCCACTTTATTAGAATCGAATCTGTTTTACATGCTATTTGATTAGACTGTGATAAACATGCATGTTATATAAAATTATGATTTGCATGAACATGGATTAATGAACAACCAAATAGATCATGCGGTGGTTTAATTCGAAAAAACCCCAACAGTGGTATCAGAGACAGGCTTTGGCACTGTTCTAGATTTAATCCTAGGATAAAATCGAGATATATGTTTAAATTTGATGATAAATTTATGGTGCTTAAATTTTCAGATTTAAATGTGTATGTATTTCGATTTTTGTGTGTTTAAACTTGGATGAATTTTTGATGTATTTCAAAAATTCTAGTTTTGGAGAACACTGTGATTTTCGATCCATACTTAATTAGATTTGGAATGATTTTTTTGATTATATCAAAATTTCCAGATTCAATTAGTATAGGTTTCGAAATTTTTTAGATTCAAATTCGGATGCAATTTTGATCTTAATCGAAAATTTGAATTTGTGTTAATCTATGTAATTTTCGTCCATAGAATTATTAGATTTGGAATAGATTTTTGATAAGTCAAAATTTCCAGATTTAATAAGCTTAATGGTTGAAATTTTTGAGCATCAAATTTTTGAAAATTTGATGTCTTAAATTCTCTAATTTTTATATTAAATTTTCGGTCATGTTAGATAAAATTGGAGAAGATTTTGATGAAAATCAAATTTCCAGATTTATCTAGGATGTGGTTTCGAAAATTTGGATTTGTTGGATTAAGATTTGATATTATTTGATGTATATCTTAATTTACCTAATTTTAATCTAGATAGATTTGAAAATAGAATTTTAAATTTCGAAGAATTTGAAATGGATCAAATCTCCAATTTATTATTTGGATAATTTCGAAATCTATGGGATTAAATATTGGATAAGGTGGTTTTTTGGATATATACAAATAATTATCAAAATCCAATTATGATAAGAATTTGATTTTGGATAGGATTTGAAAGATTTTGAAGAGGATCAAATCTTCAAACCTTATCCTTAAAGATTTAGATTCTTATGGATAATATTTGGATTAGATTTTTAATATATATCAATATATCCAATTATTATTTAATTAGGTGGCTTGAAAATATTAAATAAATTTGGTAGATAATTACAAATAATTTCCAGATTTATTTAAGTAATATTTTCGAAAATTTCATGATTTAAATTGGTGGATAATTATTTTAATTTCCAATTTTTATCTTGTGGATAATATCGAATTAATTAATTTAATTAATTGTTAAATTCGATTATTATTTAATATTCATGCATAGATATCATATGTTATTTTATGTGGATCATTTAATAAATGATTGTTAGATTTGTAGACTGTGTTTGTTTGCAGGTTTACCAACTATCATGGCTCTTTTATTTTATGTGATGTATGTTTATGTTGAATGAATGTTGGCCGTATGCCGGTTTGGCTACGTGATTTTTATCCATGAGAAAATCCATGGATTAGGTCTAAGTTTTATTTTACGATGTTTTAATGTAATAGATATAAAACTGTTAGGCCGAGTTTTGAGTTGTAATTTTTATTCTAGCAATATTAGATTTTTCCTTTTGGAATAGATAGTCTGTATTGAATAAAGATCGGAGATCAACTCAAAGAAGGTAAGTAGTTCAGCACCAAGGTTCACCGGTTCACGTCCTGAAACCCTAAATGGAGCTAGGGTTTTCGGCGAGGCGCGGTGAAGGGATGGCAGCCAGAAGCCTGTTCCGGAGCTGACTTTCCAGTTTTATCTCATCAATCAACATGAGATATAAGCCATGATAGTTTGATTATTATCATTGCTTATTATGTTGAAGAATGCAATGGATGTTTATCATTTTATGTTATGTTTGCATGTTCAATAATGGGATAAAATGAAACCTCAAACATAAATAACTAAGTGGGAGAGATTCATACCAAAGTATGTAGAAATCTCATCCGGTCTCCATTAATATCTGGTTTAATTGAGCAGTGATGGGCATGCGCGTTGACATCGGTCTTCCTCCATATCAGATGTGTCATATCACAGATTTCTCTAGAAATTAAATCTCCTAAATGGATAGCTGTAGAACGCTATTCGAACTAACTGACTCCTTCATCTGGAGTGGTTAAATTCGAATAGTGATCTTGGTGCGAAGATAATGGTATGCACACTTAGATGTAATTTATTGATAAACGTCCACACGATCGTGGCTTATCAGTTAGACGATTACATGACCGTGTTTTTATCCGGCTATTAATTTGCTTGTTGTAAGGAAATTCAACTGGAGGTAAATTAAAGGTTTAACCTATTTAAAAATGAGATTTATAAACGTCCACACGATCGTGGCTTATAGAAATCGTTTTTAAAGTGTCGGTGGAAAAGTATATAATTTTTGTGAGGTTTTCGATTATATACTGTTTATCCTAAACGTGTTTTGTGACTGTACTGCATGTTTTAATTTCAGTTATTTCATATCATCAATGGCACTCTCTAATCTGTCCTCAATCCTCAAAGAAAACAAACTTGTCGGTGAAAACTATAATGACTGGATTCGTAACCTTAACTTGGTACTTGTTGCTGAGGGACACAAGTTTGTACTTGAAGAGGTTTGTCCTCACATGCCAGATGAGGGTTCTGACGAAGCCCAAAAGGTTGCATATGATAAGTGGGTTAGGTCTAATGAGATAGCGCGCTGTTACATCTTGGCATCTATGTCAAGTGTGTTGCAACATCAGCATGAGCCTATGAAAACCGCTTATGATATCATGTACAACCTTAGGCAGCTATTCGGTCATCAGAACCGCTCGGCACGCCATTTGGCAATGAAGAAACTAATGGATGCGAGAATGTCTGACTTCACACTTGTTAGGGATCACGTTCTCACGATGATGGGGTATTTATCTGAGATCGAGACCTTGGGTGGAGAGCTAGATGGCGATTCTCAAATCGACATTGTTCTTCATAGCTTGTCCTCGAAGTTTGAGTAGTTTAGGTTGAATTTTAACATGATTAAAAGGGATGTCAGCCGGACTGAACTGCTCATAGACCTTCAGGCGGCTGAATTGCTCCAAAAGAGCAGTCCTGAGGCCCACATAGCTGAAAAAGGAGCATCTTCTTCTGGTGGAAAAAGGAAGAAGAGAAACACACCTAAGAAGGCTGCAGATGAGGCGCCTAAGGCAAAGAAGCCAAAGGTGAAGATTCCTCCCGAGGAATTCAAGTCGAAGACTAAGTGCTTCAAGTGCGGCCAACTAGGTCACTGGAAGGCGGCATGTCCTAACAAGAAGAAGAAGAGAGGTACATCTCACACTCTGGTTGTAGAAACATGTTTAGCAACTTATTCTACCCAGTCATGGGTAGTAGATACTGGAGCTACTGATCATGTTTGCATGTCTTTACAGGGGTTCCTAGTAAAAAGACAGCTGAGTGAGAATGAGATCACCATCTACATGGGCAATGCTACAAGAGTGGTGGCTATTGCAGTGGGAGACGTTGTTTTACCTTTTAGTAGTGATAGAACTTTGGTTTTGAAAGATTGTCTTTATGTGCCTGGTTGTAGGCGAAACTTAATTTCAGTTTCTAAATTGATTATGGATGGATATTCTATTTCTTTTGATAACAAAGTAGTTATCTTTAGTGGTAAATATTTTATCTGTTCTGGCACATTGGATGGACACTTATACTTTCTTAAACCAATTGAAAACACTACACAAAGACAACTATTGAATACATCGATCATAAACCCTAACAAGAGAAAAGAACCTTCAGAATTGAATCAAACCTATCTTTGGCATCTAAGGCTAGGTCATATTAACCTTAAGAGGATACAGAGGCTTGTAAATGATGGACCATTGTCTTCTTTGGTACTGGAATTATTTCCTTTATGTGAATCCTGTTTGGAAGGTAAAATGACCAAGCGTCCTTTCCAGTCAGAAGAAAATAGATCTGAAGGGATATTAGATTTGATTCACTCTGACCTGTGCGGCTCTATGTCAGTTCAAGCTCGAGGAGGGTTCGAGTATTTCATCACTCTCATTGATGATTACTCTAGATACGGTTATATCTATCTGTTACATCGCAAGTCTGAATGCTTTGAGAAATTCAAAGTGTTTAAGGCAGAAGCGGAGAAACGAACAGGTAGAAGTATCAAGTCACCCCGTTCTGATCGTGGTGGCGAGTACCTCTCGAGTGAATTTAGGGATTACATGGCAGAGAATGGGATTACCTCCCAGTTGACTGCGCCGGGAACACCACCATAGAATGGTGTGGCAGAAAGAAGGAATCGTACACTATTAGAGATGGTTAGATCGATGATGAGTTATTCTGAGTTGCCCATTTCGTTCTGGAGATATGCCCTAGAAACAGCAGCCTATATTCTTAACTTGGTTCCGTCAAAATCAGTTCCTTCTACGCCCACAGAATTATGGACTGGACGAAAGCCCAGTTTGAACCATATTCAGATTTAGGGTAGCCCTGCACATGTGTTGGATAAGGAAGCTGATAAGCTGGCTCCTCGTACTGATGTAAGGCTATTCGTTGGATATCCTAGAGGAACGAAAGGTGGTTTATTTTATAGTCCTATGGATCAGAAGATCATTGTTAGCACCAATGCTCGATTCTTAGAGGAAGACTATATGATAAACCACAAACCAAGGAGTCAAATCATCCTTGAGGAGTTAAGGAGAGGATCGAATCCTACACCAGTTGTAGAAGAAGAGGAACCACCAAACACTGCACAACGTGTCACGGAAGTACAGGAACTGCCTCGTCGTAGTGGGAGGGTTGTACACCAACCTGATAGATTCATTGGTCTAGGAGAGGCTTCAGATTTCCCAGACGGACTAAATGAATTGGATCCTAGGACCTATGATGAGGCAATTCGAGATAAAGATGCAGATTCTTGGAAAACTGCAATGGAATCTGAGATTGGATCTATGGATCACAATCAAGTCTGGGAGCTCGTAGAACCACAAGATGAGATTAAACCCATTGGGTGTAAGTGGATCTACAAGCGCAAGAGAGGAGCTGACGGGAAGGTTGAAACCTTCAAAGCTAGATTGGTGGCGAAAGGGTACACTCAGAAAGTAGGGATCGATTATGAGGAAACCTTTTCGCCGGTAGCCATGCTTAAGTCAATCCGGATTCTCTTGTCAATTGCCGCTCATTTAGATTATGAGATCTGGCAGATGGATGTCAAGATAGCTTTCCTAAATGGAAGTCTTGAAGAAAATATTCACATGAGACAACCAGATGGATTTATTGCTAAAGGCCAAGAGCACTTGGTGTGCAAGCTTAAGAGATCCATTTATGAACTTAAGCAGACATCGAGATCTTGGAATATCTGATTTGACGAGGTTATCCAGTCATATGGATTCGTGCAAAGTCCGGATGAGAGCTGTGTGTACAAGAAATGTGATAGAAACGTGGTGTCATTCATCGTACTTTATGTTGATGACATCTTGCTTATTGGAAACAGTAAGAAGGAGTTATCTAACATTAAGGTGTGGTTGTCCAAGCAGTTCGATATGAAGGATCTGGGTGAAGCCGGACATGTCCTTGGCATCAAGATCATTCGAGATCACCAAAAAAGGATGTTATGTCTGTCCCAGGCGACTTATATCGATACAGTGCTAGCTAGGTTTAGCATGCAAGATTCTAAGAAAGGTTTTATACCTTACAGGCATGGAATTCATCTATCCAAGAAAATGTGTCCCCAAACACAGTCTGAGATAGAGGAAATGAAGAAAGTACCATATGCTTCGGCTGTGGGAAGTTTGATGTATGCTATGCTATGCACTAGGCCTGATATATGCTATGATGTTGGCATGGTAAGCAGATATCAGTCTAACCCTGGAAAAGGTCACTGGACTGCGGTCAAAAACATTCTCAAGTACCTTAAAAGGACTCGAGACTATATGTTGGTTTTCCGCTCTGATAGTCTTGTGCCTTTGGGTTATACGGACTCAGATTTTCAAACTGACAAAGATCAGAGTAAGTCTACCTCGGGCTATGTGTTTACATTAGGAGGTGGAGCCATTGCATGGAGGAGCATTAAGCAGAAATGCATTGTGGATTCCACCATGGAAGCTGAATATGTAGCTTCCTCTAAAGCTGCAAAAGAGGCTGTCTGGCTCCGTGGGTTCCTATTGGGCTTGGGCGTGGTTCCTGGTTTGCCTAAGACTATCACGATATACTGTGATAATTCTGGTGCAGTGGCAAACTCGAAGGAACCCAGAGCTCACAATGCAAGTAAGCACATAGAGAGAAAGTACCATCTTATACGAGAAATCATTAAGAGATGAGACGTGACGGTGGTCAAGATTCCTGGCTGATCCATTCATGAAGAGCCTACTGGCTAAGACCTTTGATGGTCACGTGGAGAAAATGGGAGTGAGATGCAGACCTAGGGGCGCAGTTTGAGTCGATAGTTTTGATTAGAGAGTTAGCCTGTTAGTTTTTATGCTTGAAAGACATGCTTCAAAATGAATATATTATACAAGTTTTGATCATGCTTATAATTCAAGCTTGTCATGATTATAATGCTCATACTCTGATATATTATGCTCTGATAACTCAAGTTTAAATGTTTTGACATGATATTTTATGCTCTAATACTTCAGTTTGAATGCCTTGATACTGAAATGAAAGCATGCTCAAAGAGAAAGAATAAAAGAATGCTCAGAGATTCAGGCAACAAAGTTCAGTTGCCACCAGAACTGACATGATCGGACAATCAGCTAGGTAAGCTGCTATCAGATCAGCTACAAAGAAGAAGCCAGCTGGTCAACCAAAAAGGAGAAGAATATTACTTTCTCAGTCCAGAAGGAGAAAAAGATCAAACCTTATACAAGATCCAACGATCCCACCAAACTTAACTATTGAAGATAGAGCTCCGTGCGAAAATCCAGATGATATCATCCCTGCAAGAGGGATTCCTCACAATGGAGCTGGAGCCGATTATTTCCAAATAACGTGCCCTCTAATGG
Organism: Perilla frutescens; assembly: GCA_026008535.1. Lineage (NCBI taxonomy): Eukaryota > Viridiplantae > Streptophyta > Magnoliopsida > Lamiales > Lamiaceae > Perilla > Perilla frutescens. Next base: position 41,556,730 of record BRKX01000002.1, on the reverse strand, counting down.
CTCAAATTGAAGGAAATATAAGAGCCTACTCATAAGGAGAGTCCGTGAAGAAATGGGCTGATGAAACCACGCAAAAGCACATGGCTCAACACTATGCCCAGGAGCTAACTGGCCATGAGGAGCTCTTCCACACCCTAACCAGGTACATCTACTGGTTTTTATGGAGACATGTATACCAGTCAGAGCAGTTTCTCTCATTGCTCGCATTCCATGGAATGAGTTTCTGGAGGTGAGAAGAAGAATGGAGTCTATGGTGGAAGGACAGTGAAAATGCCAGTATCACTAAGGGCAAACACCTTATGAGGCAGCTACAGCTGAGGAAAGAGTGCACAAATCCAGCTGAAGGATCGATGAAAGACGTGTTTGATGATCTGTGTAAAGTTCACAGCTTAACACTGCCAGTCATCACAACACAAATGGAACAAGAAAGGTGGTCACATCCCCATGTTCAACATAAATGGCTATTTAATCAATTGATGAAGAAAACATAGAGCCATCAGCCTGAACAGCCATCAGCTGTTGTAAGCGATCAAACATTTAATCTAGTAGATGATATCATCGATAAGGTGATAAGAGAACTCCACTCTGAGAAATCCCCTCACAGAACTGAAGTCGAAATCAATGTCATTTCTGAAGAGTCAGAAGAATCATTTGAGAAGGCAACTGAGCCCCAGACAACTCCCTCAAAAGACCCAACCATCGAAGAAGGAATCACTTCACCTATTCCTCCAGCTGATTAAGAGCCAGCTTCTTCAGATAAGCCAGCTGATCAGACAAGCCAAAGAAGTGATCAACCTGTCTACCAAACAAGCATGGAAGTAGATGAAATTTCCCACACAGTTCCTTGCGAGGAACTTGTTGGAACTGAAGCCGGAGAGGAAATGGACTCTAAAGTAGTCCAGTTCGATGCTCAGCCGAGCAGTTCCACAGTCCAGCTCCCTCCACATTATGTGGAACTGATCGAATCCCTGCAGCAACAGGTTAAACTGCATACTGAGCAAATCAAGCAGCTGCAAGCCCAACAGAGACTCCAGTTAGCTGAAACTGAGTCGGCAAGAAGCGATGAAGATGAAGAAGATAACAGCTCAGAACCGCTAGCCAAGAGGAGAAAAACTGATCACAAGAAGGACTGAGTGGCTGATCAAATTAAACATGATTAGAAAAGCCCTAAGTGTACTTCTTGTTAATCAGTTATAATTATCTTTTGATCTATATTTATAAAAGTTAATCTTTTTTTATTTCAAATAAATGTCAAGCTTTACATTTATTTTGAAATTTTGACCGTTGCAAATCAATGACACGTGTCAAGGTCATTAATTGCCAACGACCAAAAGAAATCAGAGGCTAGTACCATTTCAACCATCATATCTATGAGCCTGTCCAAACACTCATAAAAAGCCTCTTCCTCCTAAAATCTCAAAACCTCTCTCTCTCAAAAGATCTTGAATTTCCCAAAAATTCAGCCAACCTCTAAGATGGCTGAATTATCCAGATCTTCAAATTCCTTTAAGGAACAACTCTTGAGAGATAAATTTCTTGATAGGAAGAAGTTTCAATTGATTCTAAATAAATCAAACAATTCAACACTTCTGTCAAATCTTCACAAAACATGAGTTCTTCACTACCTGGAAACACCACAAAAATTCTTTAGACAAAATTTGGTGAGTGAATTTTTGCTTCAAGCAAAGTCATCTGCAGATGGGAAGCTGATATCATCAGTGATTCAAGGAAGGATGCTACACATCAATGAGAAAACAATTGCTGAAGTGTTCCAACTTTCACAAGAAGGCTCATCCGTTCAAGATCTAAAAGAATCTACAGAGTCACACTGGAGAGAATAGAAAGCTTCAACCTACAACAAGCAATTCAGTTTTACCACCGCTAAAACTGACCTCAAGCCCGAGTATGGAGTTCTACTTGATATAATGAACAAGATGATGTTCGGAGCAATTGGAAGCCTAAGCCAACTTACTCAAGAAAGATACAAGGTCATGATTCACCTTGTTAAAGGAAGACAAACAAACTGGGCAGAATTTGTCTTTCAATAATTCAAGCATCAAATCATCAAGGCTACAGACTCAAAGAAATCTGGCAAATTTGAGTCCAAGGTAAGACTTGTTCTAAGGATGAGTAAGATGCTTGAAGACCTGCTGAAACTTCCAAGTGATGAATCACTACCGGTTCTAATCTCCTACTGGATCCCCAAGAAAGGAGCTGCTCATCTTCAGTCACTGAAGAAAAAGAGAAGAGGCAAGGCCAAGATGAGCAACCAGAGTTCGAGCAACTCAACTGCCAATGTCGTTCACTCTCCAAAATCAAAGAACGGATCGCCAGTTGATTTCCAGGTTTGCTCTGATCCAGATGAGCTTATTCCATTCGTTGGAATCCCCCACCCAAACTATGGAGCAGACTACTTCAGAGGCACATGCCCTCCGCTCCAGCTGACTGAAGAGAATATTCGCACTTTTTACAGTGGTGAATATGCAGTCAAAGGTGCACAAAAGGAAGTGACTAGTCTCCTTCTCACTCACTTTACCTTTGTTGCCCAACATGACCAAGAGTTGTTCAAACAACTTCACCGGTACTTCTACTGGTACAACTGGAGACATTCTATGTCCATCCAGTCTCACTTTCTTCTAACTGCCTTTCATGGCATGAACTACTGGCAACGAGAAGAAACTTGGAGCATCAAATGGATAGGTTCATCAAATCTATTTCCTCCAACCATTGTGCAAGTCCAGCACATCATGAATCACCGGCTTGCTAACAAGATTCCAGCAACCGCCTTGCTAGTAGAATTCAAATCAAGCATCATGCCTCAAGCAGTTGGGACTGCAGATCAACCAGTCAACTGCCTAACTAGCTCACTTTGTCGTCAACTGAACTTTGATAGTTTATCGAGTCAGTCAGCTGAGCCATCACGGCAAACTCCACCAGTCATCCAATTGAGAGACCCTCATCGCCCACATGCTAAAGTCATAGCGCCTCAGAAGAATCCACGACGTACTGATGAGAGCGATAGTGATGATGAAGACACTGCCACATCACCAAGTCTCCTATCTAAAAGCTATGTGACTCCACTGCTCACCTCTAGCTCAAAAGACATGCAACTGCTCGTGAAAAATGATCAGTTTGGGTCACCGCCAAAGGGAACTTCCCACTCCCTTAGTCAAAGGATAAAAAGCTCATCAGTTGATATCCAGCTTAACCTTCGCCAAGCCAAGATGACTGCAAGGCCTGAACTGTCAACGCACAAAACTACATCCAAAGGAAGCAGTACTGCCAGTCAAGCTAAGCCATTCAAGAAGCGGTAACTGTCTATAGAAAAGCCGAGCAACTGATCAAGTCAACTGATCAATTCAGTTCAGTTGCAGCTTCAACTGCAGCCAGCTCATCAGCGACGACTGAGCATCAAGACTCAACTGCTCAACCAACTGCCGAGTCATCAATCAGTTGGACTGTATCCCAACTGACTAAGGATAAGTTTTTTTAAATTTCAAAAGCTTACCTTAATTATATTATTACCGTTGCGATTATGAAATATCTTATATTATATTTCAACGGTTACAATTTGAAAATAGGGTTCTATATCAAAGTTTCCATTAATATTTCTGCATGGATATTAAAACAACTCTTCAGAAGGAGAAGGAAAATATAATTTTTTTAATGAGCTATAAATAGAAAGATTTGCAGAAAATATTTCGCTATTTATGGCAACTACCCCATTTTCAAAATCGCTACATCTCAGCCACAAGATCATAAAGTTACTTAACCGTTGCATGGCTGAGATACAAGCATCATTAATTCAGCTAATCAACCATCAAATCAGATGGCTGATCAGCTAAGAAAAGCAATCGAGTGCCCTCGATTCTTGCATGCAAAGATGCATAAATATGTGCAAAGAGATGAAGGCTCCGATCATCTAAAAAACTCTCTTACTCTTGTTCGATCATTTGTTAGCCTTCTCTCTCTCATCAAAAACTCTTATTATCTAAACTGAAAGAGCATCTTTTTGCAGAAATGAAGCCCCCATTTCACATGGTGGATATTAAAGCTCTTGAGCGCAAGATGAGAAAGGACAAGTCTCTAAATCTAGAGATGCTCAATGCAGGTCTTGGCCCGGATGTCTTTCAAAAGATTTATCGACCATTGGAGGCGACTAGTTTGTTACCCTTCTTGACACTACTGCCGGTCAAGAACATACCTTCTTATGTTGTCGAGTTCTACTACAACGCAACGATCAACGGTGACAACATCATCTCCACCGTCAAGAATCAGGTGATCACGGTAACAAAGGAAACGATGATGTCCACCCTTCACCTCCCCGGCAAAGGCCCAGACGTGATGGACCTAAATCTGCCATCTAAATACGCGCTATGGGATACCTGGAAGCTTCCTCACGTGCGCCACAATGACAGTTCGCACAGACTAAAGGAGAGCATGCCAAGTGATATCATCCAACTCTTGGATATCACCGGCCATATCCTTCATGGCAATTTCGAGATAGTCTATCTCTCTGAGATCAAAGCCCATCTCACAGCCGCTCTATACTTTGGATGCCAAGCCGACTGGGCCTCCTTCATCTTTGCTCAACTGAGAGCTAATGTAGAGCGTGCGGCATATGATCCGTCAACTGGCACATTCCGAGAAAAGGTCAGGTTTATGAATCGCATAAGGCATATCATTCAAAGCCAGTTTGATGAGATCATACCAACTGGCGAACTATTTGGAAGAAGGGACATGTTCCCCACTATCTACTGCCATCAGATCCCGAAGCATTCCCACCCACAAGGACCTTCCAACTCAGATCGTGGAAAGGCACCCTTGGAGGCACCCGTCAGCTCCTCTGACGAAAGAGAGCTGATGCTTGAGAGTGAACCTCTTTCAAGGATGAGTGATCAGCCCACAATATCAGCCAGCTCTCAACCTCTTCCTTCAGTCCAAAGTGACTCAATTGAGGTTGACTTTGAAGCAGTTCTAGACCACCATCTCAGAAACTGCTTCGGTCTCATTGAGGACTCCGACTCCTCACTATTCGAGCAACTCAGGCGGTACTTGCAGTACCACATATGGCGCTTCCAACTGGATGAGTCAACAATGGTCCACCTCATCCACACCCGTGGCTCCACCTTCTGGATCAACGAAGGTACATGGAATAGAAACTGGATGAATCATCCACTCTCCTCACCACCAACGCTCTCCGACATCATGGATTCGATGATCAAACGAATCCAGCTCCAGATACCAGCCGATACTCCTCTCCCCGACAATGAACCGGCCAACTCCTCATGCACACCCTTCGTTGGTGATCCATCTTTTCCAACAACTGATGAGATCTTCAACAACTTGGCCTCTATGAACTTCAGAGAGCAAGACATCTCTGATCAAGGTCAGTTCATGCCAACTGAAGACGCCTATGCATAGCTCTCCTCACCCATGCAAATTCCTTCAGTTCCCCCCATCACTGATGACAATTTGGCAACTGCCTTCACATTCCTGCCAAACTTGTCACTACCATCATACGATCCATTCTACATTTTGGATGATGCCAAAAAGGGGGAAGAAGGACAGTATGATGATGGATGTTTAACTCTTTGGGATTAGATTCAAAGAGAAATTCATTATGAGGGGGAAGATCAGCTTCAGGGGGAAGCATGGAGATTACAAGGAGCCCAAGAAAGAGGAGAATCGAGCAGAAAGAAAAGGAGCAATTGGAGCAATTTTCAGAAAGTAGATTAGTAGTTTTAACTACTCTTCTTGAAATTAAAATATGCTTTAAAATGAATATATTATACAAGTTTTGATCATGCTTATAATTCAAGCTTGTCATGATTATAATGCTCATACTCTGATATATTATGCTCTGATAACTCAAGTTTAAATATTTTGACATGATATTTTATGCTCTAATACTTCAGTTTGAATGCCTTGATACTGAAATGAAAGCATGCTCAAAGAGAAAGAATAAAAGAATGCTCATGAAATTTGAAGTCCAAATTGCTCTTGAATTTGGCATGCTCTAATACTTGAATGTTAGCAAAAATGACAAATGATCTGATACTTGAATGAAAATCATGAATCATATGGCTCTGATACTTGAATGAAAATCTTGAATTAATTTGTCTCTCAACATGCTCTGAATTTGCTCTGATTTTAAGATTCTACTTAAGCATTTGCTACACTTGCAGTTTTTCCATCATCATCAACAAAGTTTTGACATCATCAGAAAAGGGGAAATTGTTAGAAAAAAACTATCAAGGAACCTCTAGATCAGGTTTTGATGAGATGTCAAAATTAGTTATGAAAAACTAACTAAAATTCAAGTTGTAGATTGGAGCTGACCAGTCCAGGGCATCAAAAAGAACTCAAGTAGAGTCAAAGTCAGCCAATCTGAAGAATGGTCTACAAGCTGAAGGATACGTCATTCAGTCAAATTCAACTCAGCTAAGGAGTCATACCAGTCAAAACAAGCTGACAACCAAGTCAGTTGAGCTGAGGGAGAAAAGAGTTGACTAAAGACTGAAGAAACTGATAAAGCATCAGTTTAAGCTAGAGACTGGAAGTATCCAACTGATGGTCGGACTGCAGTAGACAAGACAGATCTGCTGAAAGTAATAATTGTAGTCAGTCAGCTTGTGATTAGTCAAAACTGACAAGAAAGCTCAAAGAGAAATCGGTCAAGCTGACAAGCTAGCCAAGAACTTGAGATCAGTCGAACTGAAAAAATATTAGCTCAGAACTACCAATTGGAGTAATAGCCAAACTCAGCTGACAAGCCCAGAACTGCCAACTGGAGCAATAGTCAAACTCAGCTGACAAGCCCAGAACTGCCAACTGGAGCAATAGCCAAAGTCAACTGACAAGCCCAAAACTGCCAACTGGAGCAATAGCCAAACTCAGCTGACAAGCCCAGAACTGCCAACTGGAGCAATAGCCAATCTCAGCTGATAAGCTCAGAACTGCCAACTGGAGCAACAGTCAGACTCAGCTGACAAGCTCAGAACTGCCAGCTGGAGAGATAATCAAACTGAGCTGATAAATCCAGAACTGCCAACTGGAACTCAAAAATACCAAGAAAGCTGAAGCCAGAGAACCCTGGAGTTTGTTGCTCAAAACCGGTGAATCTTGAAATAAATGCTCCTACAAAGATCCTGGAATTTAATGAAGATCGATTGGCAAAGTAACGGCTACTTCAACCAAATGCTCCAAGAGATCATTAAAAGAACACCTACCATTGATGAGCCAACAGAACCACCGATCAATGGACAATGGAACTCAATGGTCATAAAATCACTCTTCTATAAAAGACGAGTGAATCAGAGTTTAAAATAACTCTTTGCCAACTTCATCTATTCTACGCCTTCACAAGCAAGAGCTTTTCTTTCTCCCTCCCACTCAAGCTCAAGTGCGATATTTGATAGAAACTGTGAGAGTCCAACTGAGAAGAAGAATTCACAGAATCAAGATATACAGCCAGCTGTTGATGATCCAGCCAGGGCAGCCTTCTCAGTTCCAGCTATTCAACGATCAACTACTCAGCTCAATTAAAGGAGCACATTAGTTGATACCCCCTGTTCAAGACTCACCTCTTGAAGATCGAAAGAGATCTAAAATCTTGTAAAGACGACAATAGCACCTACCTTCCTAGCGAGCAGTTAGGGACTTCAAGTGTGAGTCATCGACCCGCTGAGGTAGCGAGCAATTACCAGGTTCAGCCAACTGTCCTTCATTATATAATTTGTAAAGAAACTCAAGTTATATAGTGAAGTTGCCCTTCTGCGGAAGGAAGAGAGGACGTAGAAGTTTGAGACTTCGAACCTCTATAAATCACTTGTGTGCTGTACTATATTGATTATTGCATATCTTTAAACTGCACACAATATCACACAAGCTGCACTCAAACTGTCTTAACTGATCAACAAGTTTGTGCATAGATAAGTTTCATCAAGCGAGTCAAAGGGCCCTGTTATTCCGCATCTAAAGCAAAAGTTTTTGAATCAGTTTATTCACCCCTCCTCTAAACTAATACCGACTCGCCCGGGACCAACAAATGGAGCTAAGAATCTTGATAAGATTCTTACCAATCCAGGACATTCTGGGAAAAGTCATCCAGGTCTTGGATACAATGGTGGAGAATCGAAGACAGTGTTTGTCAAAGCCAGTACAAGCCAGACAACGCATGTACACAATAATGTTCAGGCTTCCAGAAAAACATTAACAAAAAGATGACTATCAATAATGGCTATAGGAAAAGAATTATCTGCCACTATTGTGAAGAAAAAGGCCACATTCGACCACACTGTGAAAAGTATCTTTTTGATCTAAAAAGAATGAGGAGAAGATTTGTGGCTCAGCATTCCAGCAACACCCAAAAGAAAATAACTACTCAACAAAGGAGGAAGCCTGCACAGAAAAAGCAACGGGTTGTCAAGCAGACCAGTCTAATTGCTTATACTTCATTGAGAGTTGAAGATAAAGGAAGTTGGTACTTTGATAGTGGCTGTTCAAGATACATGACAGGAGACTGCTCTGTGATGCAGAATCTGAAAGCTTGCTCGTCAGACTTTGTTACATTTGGAGATGGAAAGAGAGGTAAAGTTATGGGAAAAGGAGAGCTGACTATTGAAGGAATGCCCAAACTCAAGAAAGCTATGCTAGTTGATGGACTCAAAGCTAATCTAATTAGTATCAGTCAACTATGTGATGATGACATGACAGTAGTCTTCACCAAGAAAAGCTGCAAAGTTATGAATAAGAACAAGTATTCATGGAAGGGAAGAGATCAGTTGACAACTGTTATCAGCTACATGTTCCTGCATAATGTTCTTTAACATGTCAAAGAACATCTATTGAAGAATCAGAGATCTGGCATCAGAAACTTGGACACATCAACTTCAGAAATCTCCAGAAGATCATCAGCAAGGAGATTGTCAGAGGGCTACCTCAGATCAGAATTGACAGAGAAGCAAATCATCAAGAATCATCCTACTTCAGAAGTAATATGAGACATTCGTGAAAGAAGGATAACCAGGAGCACTCTGAGAAAAAGGATGTATGATGAAATATCCTATGTTTGTTTCACTTCCAAAGATTGAACACATGAAGATAGAAGATCAACTAGCTGATTTGTTCACCAAGGGATTGGCTTCAGCTCAATTTGAGAAACTCAGAGCAGCCCTTGGGGTGTGCTTGGTTCAGTAAAACCAAGAAGAGGGGTATGAGTGTGACTTTTTCACACTCAGCAGGAACGAACCATTCCTGCACAAAGGGACTGAACATTCCCATAAATATTTCTACGGATGTACATGTTCATGATTCAAACCCTGAGTACATATTTGTCAACGGCTAGTTCTGATGTGCTATCGTCATCACTGATTTTCTGGGATTTCCCTCCGATTTCCTGGTCTAACGGAAACTTAAGAATGGAATACTCTCTTATATATATGTTTAGCCATTTCGAGAGAACGTCCACTTTTTAAAATTTCTGAAATCAAAACACCCTTCTCTCTCGATAAATCTTCTGAGTTCTCTAAGTTTTCTTCTGTGTTTGCCATTGATTTTCTTGTTGTTTCACCTTGTCAAATACCCATATTTTTTTAATGGCTCTGAAAAGAAAGCTCGTACGTCCCAAGAAAGTCGTAAAGCCTAGAATGAGGTATGGAAAGGTTACATATTCCAAACCTCAAGATCAGTTCTACGAGGAAGACGAGTTCGACAGGCAGGTTCGTGGAGAATCAACCTACAAGAAGCCCGTTCAGAGGGCACTTCGCGATAAATCTTCGAGCAAAGATACAGAGGAACTGATTGAAACATTCCATGGGGATGAAGAGGAAGAAGATATGGAAACAGAAGAGCAAGAAATTGCTTCTTCTGCAAAGAAATAAAAAACCCAGAGTCTTTCGATTGATGATCTTTTGAAGGAAGCCGCGAAGTCATACGATGTCAACAGAAAGAAGCCAAGAAAAAAGAAAACTGCAGTCAAGAAATCCAAAAAGACTACAGCCCCTTCATCAAAGAAGATCATCACAGCACCTGCTGCCCAAGCCCTTCAGAAAGAGAAGGGATCTGTTGTTGATGATCACGTTAAGTCTTCAGATGTGCCTGAACATGTTGAGGCACATGTTGCAAAGAAAAACCTTGGTGAGACATCTACTCCAGCTGGTGTTGTGCCAAAATCGTCTGTGCAACCTTCTGCTACAGAAGGTGATGATGAAAATAAAGAAGATGATATCCCTTAAGCCTGAAAATGAAAGCCATAACTGCTGCTCTTTCCAAAGGAAAAGAAGAAGGTCATTCACAGACCTTTAGTTGTTGATCCTGCAGAAAAAGAAGTCATTCAGAGTTCATCCTCTGAATCTGTTGAGAAGACTCCTGTTCCACAACAGAAAAAATTACTTGCATCTGCTCAATATGATCCATTTTGCAAGATCTCCAGTCAAGAAGAAGACACCAAGGAAGAAGACTTCTACTGCTGTGGTGCAGCTAGTTCCAAGAAAACATGTGACTAGAAGTCGAGCGTCTGCCACTCCACATCTGCTGCTGCATCTACAAAGAAGAGGAAGGTCGTTGCATCAACTGGTCCTTCCAAGAAGGTCAAGAAAGTTGCCCAGACGACACATGTACCTGAAGATGTTCACTCTCATTCAAGTGAACATGAGTCTGAAATTTTCAAACAAATTATCCGTGTTTCAGGTACTTCTAGTCAATCTATCTTTTGTTCTTCCAAGCACGCTGAGCTATGGGAGAAAGTGAAGCAGAGGTCCATGATCTCTGAGAAGAAGGTGGGCAAGGATACCTTGTTGGCTACTAGAGTGTATTCCTTGCTGGAGCAATCTGGTTTGTTGGGAACATCGCAGAAGGTTCAAGAGTTTGTTCCCAAAGTTGTTACAAAGTTCTACTGTAATTTGACTAAAGAGATTGATGATCCTGAGTCTGAAGATTTCCAGAAAGTCTACGTGAGAGGAGAGATGGTACAGTTTTCCCCTGATCTCATTAATGATTTTTTGGGTTGTACATCTAAGGGGGAGTTCCAGAAGATAGATGACTAGGGGATGGTTGCTGCGGAGCTGACCCAGAGCATCTATACCAAATGGCCATCTCATTCAAAGATTATTCCAACCTCCAAGCTGACTCACAAATATGGCGCCCCATTCAGAATCCTGATTCACAATTGGCTACCAACTAAGCACGGGGCAGCAGTGACTCAAACCCAGGGGAGGTTTCTATATCACTTTGGAACTGGGAAGCAATTCAACTATGGTGAGTTTGTATTCAAAAAGATCATCAGCAGTGCAGAATCTACAATAGTCAAAGGTCCATTATGTTATCCATCATTGATCTATAGCATCATCAAGCAACAGAAGAAGAATGTGTCTTCAAAGAAAGAGAAAATTATACCTCTCCACAAGCCTCTAGTGATCAAGGTTGCTTCTGAAATAGGAGATCCTCATCTTCGCCTCTAGTTCAAGTAGTTCATGTCATCCAAGAAAAAAATGGATGATACTGTTGAAGAATCCTCTCCAAAGGGTGCTGTGCTGAGATTTTTAGAGAAAAAAGTTTGGAGTTCCATGCTCATTTGATTTCTTAGCATACTTCTGAGAAAATGAAGATCCAAGCAATGATTGTTGATATGTCATCAGGAGAAGAGTTAGCCTCCCCAGCAGCAGATGTTCTTGAGAATGTTCATAACTTGCACAAGCTTGCAAGTATTGCCGAAGCTGCTGCTAAGAAGAAGTCTACTCTAGCACAAAAGCAAGATGAAGCACAGACTGTAGCACAAGCTAAGGAAGTAGAAGTTGTTCAAGAGGAGACCGCAGAGGAGGCTCATGAAGAAGAGACTGCTGAAGATGAGGATGATAAAGCGGAAGCTAAGGAAGATGCTGATGATGGAGATAAGACTAAGTATAATGATGCTGAAGCAGGTTCTGAAGAAGGAGGATCTGAAGGAGATGATGATGCACAAGACCCTGACAAATCCGAGTAGTTTCTGATAATTACTCCTTTGTCTTTCTCGGTGGCAAATAGGGGGTAATGCAATATAAGTTTTTTTAAGTTTTTTTTGTTTTCTGTTCTACTTATCTTGCATCATGTTCTGCAAGATATTTTTTACCTTGATAGCTTGTTTTAGTTATTTTGTTATGGAACATATTTTTTCTTCTCTATATGATTCATATCTGCTAAAAAAATTGTAACTGCTATCCAAAGATAAAAATATAAAAGAAAAAATTCAGTATAACAGAGCAGGTATAAGCTGATAAGAAAGTGAAACACAGCTGAATCATATGATGTTCTTCAAAACAATCAAGTATGTTTTTAAGTACATGATTTTACAATTCAAGGGTTGTGTTCTTTTAAAACATGGAGCTGATTTGCAACCAGATAAAGACAAAGGGGGAGACTGTTAGTGCCATCTGCACTGAGGTATTTGGGATTGTCATTATCTGTTTAGATATTATGGAAATTTCAAAAGAACACAAAAAGTTTTGGTTATTCATGTTCGAATAACATGTTCTGGACATTTCTGTGAACATTCCGCTACCAAACTGATTAAAAATCAAGACATGTACTTAATCATGTTCAGTGACATGATTATGTACATGGGTGTCCAGAGAGTTTACAAGAGACGTGTCATGCTAGATTCAAGGAATTGAAGCTGCAGATTCAAGATGGACGTTTCAGAATAGAAGCTGCCTTGTTCGTGATGAAGATCAAGAAGGAAAGAAGGAGTTCTATTCAAGGAAGACATCTAAACTAGAAAAGTCGGATATATTTAAGGAAATTATTTCCTTGTTAAATCCTAGTCTAATTAGGACTTCTGATTACCTTGTTAAGGCTATAGCTGTTGTTTGTAAATAGCCTGGGAGTCAGACTAGTTGAAGTGACACGAATTTTTATGAATACACTAAAGGGCTGAAAGTTAAAAGACTTCACATTCGAAGCATATAGTATTCGGGTAGACTAGGTTTGATCGATTAGATCATTGTGTTTCTAGTCTGTGTTTGAAACTTACTTTCATACACACTTAGAGGAGTCTCGGGAGAGATTTTCTGTGGGAACTAGAGAGATTCTAGGTTGTGGGGGGAGTTCACAATTCAGTTTAGTGAAAGAGGTTGAATTGGGTAGGAAAGGGGTCGAGTGATGGGAGTCTTCATGTAATAGCCTTTGTAACCATTCAACGGAGTAGTAAACTATTTATCACAGACTTGATAAGTCCCCCTGATGTAGATCAGTTGATCAAACAGGGTTACCAATCTCGTGTTCTTTATTTGCTTAATTTTTTACATTCTGACCTTACATGTTCACAACAATGTTCAAGTACATGATAATGAACATGATTGCACAGTTTATGTAACTTTAATGCGGCTCACAGATATGCGGACAGACATCGACTCAAGATTTACGGGATTACAATCCCACATTGATGGTCGGTTCACTGGAATGAGGATGGAGTTTCGAGAGCTGCAGAACACGTACTTGAACTTGCAGGGGGGTTTCTCACATTTGAGGTCTGACATTTCCGACATTGCCACCATGATGAGACAGTGGAGTGGCGTTGGGTCTTCTTCGCAAAATCTTTCTCAGACCTTCACACCCCAATTCCAGCCCTTCCAACAATTCCCGTGTTCGTACCTGCAGCAGCCACAACAGTTCCCGGGACCATTGAAGTTCACGAACTAACAGAATCCTCAACTTCGTCCACCCCCAGATACTGATGATTTCCTCTAGGCGCACTATTAGTTGATCAACGATTACACTAACCTATCCTTCTAAACTTATTCTTTCCCGTATTCTATACCAAAGAAAGAATAAGTTTGGGGAGGGGGTGACCATTGTGATAATCATTTATCTTTTTTATCTTATTAAGTACTTTTCTTTTGGATATTATTTTATCTTTTTTAGTATTGTTGATTTAAATTGTTGCATGGGATTTGGATATTTAATAGTTTATGTATTTATTTTTTATAATACCTGTGATTGGTTCAATGGTATGTAATAGCCTTGATGATAGATAGGTTAAGCTATGATCTTATCTTTCAACTCCTCCCTTGCTTGTTGAGTTAATGGTTTGCTATGCTAAGTTATGGGGAAATTTTGACTAGCCAATGATGTTGTCTTTTGTAAAAAAAGTTTGCATACATAAGATGATAGTTGATATTTACTTGAAATGGATTGTGGAAATATTGGTTTAACTTGTAGTTATCCCGTGAAAATTGGGCCTTGATTTTGTTTTTCATGTGTGAATCATCATTAATGTTAGTATCTCTAGAATTTGCTCGATAAACTCTCTTGAATTTACAAAATGTGCTTAGAACATGGAGATGACCTAAGGTGGTTTTTGTCAAGTTTTGTGCTTTATATTTTTTTCCTATAAATACAACCTTTGTAACCCCTTTGAGCTTATTTGTGGATTTTATTGCAAATCAAGGGTAGAATGAGTTTGAGAAATAATTAAAGCTTGAAATAAAAGAACCTCGGGAGCTAAATGGATAGAATGAGATTTGAATTTTTTTGATATTATAGCCATGTTTTGATTAGTACATAAGTTGTGGCCCTCAATTGTTGAAAGAAAAATAAATAGTAAAGTTATCAATAAATGACAAGAAAATTAGAACAAATTGAGGAGAAATTGATGATTTGTTTGGCTATAGAAAATCCGTATTTTGTTGAAGTTCCCAAGCAATGTTGTAACACCCCGAAAAATATACATTTAGAATTTATTTAAGAATTTTATTTAAGTAATAAATATTGAAAATTTAGACCCGTAATATGAAAATATACATGAAAAGGTTCAACGTAACACCTAGATCACCAAATTGAAATTTATGTTATTAAAAATTTTGAACTCAATATTGTATTTTAGTTCCAGCCATTTCAATTTATTTCCACCAATTAAGTTGTTCCACCTAATTATTTTGAGATACTTATATGTAACTATACACTTGTATTTAATTACACGTAGTCTTACATAAAAAAAAAAAGATAAATAAAGAAAGCAAAATGAGGAGATTTGTATCTTTAAAAATAGGATTAAGTTCCATAAAAATAAAATAAATTATTCCATCTTTGTGTCGCGTAATTATTTTGGGAGGCTTACGCGTATATAGAATAGTGTATATGTGTATCAATTGCCTATAGTTATCTGAGGGAAAAAAAGCCAAGCCTCTTCTTTGTTTCTCAACCACCGCCGATAGCTATTAGTTCATTGGTTATTTTCTGTAACCAAACCATAGTCAAAAATTATGAAATTTATACCATGATCTTCCTCTCATCAAATGGAATGTAGTTACAAAAGATTTTGTTCAAATAGGGGTCCGAGAAGCTGGAAACGAAAGCAAAACCCGTTGAGTGCTGTTGTTCCGCCACTATATGTTGCAGCCATCTTGCGGTGCCATTTTCGGCCAATCTGACCGTCCAATTTGCCCCAACTTTATACCATTTCGAAGTTCTTCTTACGGGTTACGTATATCTAGCTTCCAATTATAAATCAGGAGCCATTTGGTTCATCAAAATCATGTCGGAAGTTAACGCGAAAATGTTGTCAAATATGAAAGCTTGCAGTTGCTGCTAGTTAGTCGACCCTTCTATGACCTTGCTGCCGATCAAAATCCATCATTCCACCCATGGTTAGAAACCTATTTCTATGAGGTACTCATCTATGGTCTTATATTGTGGTTCAAACGTTGATAAGTTTACTATTTTTACGCTGAAAGTTCATGCAAAATCACTGTGCCGTACATCAATGTTTACAGCTGCAACTTCGATGGACGTTTCTAGCCTTGTCGAGTGTTCAAATCTAACAAGCAATACACGATCATAAAGATTTCTTGGTGAGCTATTCATCTATGGTTTTAGATTTTAACTTTGATGTGTTAGGCCTTTCATTTTTGTGCCGAAAGATTGATGAAAAATAAGGTTCTAGATTAATTCTATCCTGATTTAATTTTATTAAATGTTCATATCAACATGACGCTGCTAGTGCTGATGTAGGCTGAGATAGATGCATGTATTCCTACCTGTGGAATATGAAGAGAAGGTTTTGATATGTAAGTATGTAAAATAAAATAGGTATAATTGTGAAGGTGTTATTGGAGACGAGTGCTTTAGCTCTTTGTTCGTAAATTCATTGGAGGTGATGACTGAAGAAGATTGTGGATGGCTACTGCTCGGCAAATATGATGGTACTTCTATGGAGTTTTGGGGGATGTATGTGTAAATTTGGTTTATATTAAGCTTTAATACATAGAAATTTACAAGTTATTAAGTCTAAGCATTTCGATTAAATTCAATTCCAAAATTAGAAGTTCTAATTTATCAATTAATTGAAGTACTTTGAATTATATTAGAGTTTATTGGAAGTTTTATCGAGTCCTAAAGCTTCCATTAATTGCATTTTAGTTCCGATAAATTTTAGAAATATATTTTATGATCCACTATATTAAATCAAGTGTGAGTACACATTATTTTAAACATATTGATCTATAGTTATATTTATCTTAATTATTATAGTTAAGTTAATTTCCAAATAATGATCCTTAGTTAGAATGTCAATAGCATCATTTGCGCTCATTAGACTTGGTTACCAATCAAAAGAATTCACATATTAAAAAGACTCTTGCTTATGAATATAGAAGCTATAACTCTTTCTATTGATTAAGATAAAATCATAAGATTAGGGTTATTTTATAGGTCAAAAAGATGCAAATAGATTCAAGATTTGCAGTATGTAACGAGCAGGAGCTTCACTAAGATCTAAGGTGGGTTATAACTTAACTCATCTCAAATTATTTATGAAATTAATGTCATTATTTATATGATTTAATTATTTAAACTTTAAATCCTATAAATGTTTCATATATGTTTATATGTTTCTTACAAATGTTATATGAAATGTTACTGTTTATGTGAGTTAAATATCGAAGTTATGGAGTTTGTAAATGATTATGTTATTCACAAATTGTGAATCTATGTGCTATGATACAAATGTGAATTGTATTGTCATTTGCCTACAGTTCAATTGTGGTTTTACTCCACCTTATTGTTATTTGCCTACAGTTCAATTGTGGTTTTACTCCATTCCCCAAAGCAAGTTTAAGAGTAAAACCACCTGGATCACAGAGCTTTGGTGGTAGTTGTTGTTGTAGGATCGCACTCACCACTTTGGACACCTCAAGCTTCTCATCCTCCAAACACTTCCTCTTCTTGGAAGCGAGTTCTTTGAAGAACTTGACATAGGCCGGCACATTGTGAATGACATCAAGGAATGGAAGGTTGACTTTCACCTTTGATAGGAGCTTGTAGAACTCTTGAAATTGGGTGTCTTGCTTCTCATTTCTCAACCGGCTTGGAAATGGAAGTAGAGGAATGTAGGGATTTGTGGCCTTGTGGAGTATGGGCTTCTTCTTTTCTTCCTTTTCCTTTTTGCGCTCCTTTTGTTGTTGTTGAGGAGCCTTCTCTTCTTTTTCAAAGGTAACTTTCTTCAAGTTTGGCTCTCCAACCTTGTTTTCCTCTATGCCGCCACTTTTGAGCACAGCTATCGCTTGCACTTGCTTGGGCAGGCTTGGTAATTTTCTGCTCTTTAGCCGCTTGGACAGGTCACTCACCGTATCTGCAACTTGGCCCACTTGGACTTCAATCTGCTTAACAGAGGCCTCCACGAACTTGAATCTTTGTTGAGTGGCCTGCATAAAGGCTTGAAGTGTATCTTCTAAGGGCGGTGTTGGCGGTTGGTTTAGTTGGGCCGGATATTGTTGCGGCCTCGGATAAGGTAGAGCTTGGCCGCCTCCGGCTTGTTGAGGTGGAGGCGGTTGTTGTGGTGGTAGAGGTGGTTGTTGAGGTTGTCTCTAAGAGAAGTTTGGATGATTTCTCCACCCCGGATTGTATGATTGAGAGTATGGGTTGTAAGGTTGGCGTGGTTGGAATCCTTGAAGGGCATGCACTTGCTCTTGAAGAGCATGGAAATGAGCCTCTTCACTTGACTCCGGCTCGATCGACCTTTGGCACAAGTTGGCTCCATGGCCATACTCTCCACAAATCCCACAAGTCTCAATGGTCATCACTTGTTGGGGTGGTCTCTTAGAGGTTCGAAGCATCTCTACTTGCCTTGTCAACTCGGCAAGTTGTTTCGTCACATCATAACTAGGGTTGGCTTCATTGACGGAAGCTCTCTTCCCTCTAGCACTCTTTTGTTGAGAAGTAGTGGCCATGGTCTCATAGATGTTGGAGAGCTCTTCGGCGGTGCGGCCTCTAATGTTTCCTCCCGATGCATTGTCCACCATATATTGGAAATTTTGTGAAAGCCCGTCGTAAAACAATTGGTTGAGCAACTCGGGTGCGAGATGGTGGTGAGGGCATTGTTGTTGGAGACCTCGAAATCGATCCCAAGCTTCATGAAATGCTTCACCCGGAGATTGGGTAAAGGTAACAATTTGAGCTCTCAAGTCTGGGGTCTTTTGATTGGAGTAGTACTTAGCCATGAACTTCTCATAGACGTCATTCTAATTGGCCAATGAATTGGCCGGAAGAGACATGAACCATGTCTTGGCTCGATCCTTCAAGGTGTAAGGAAAACACCTCATCTTCAATTGATCTTCGTTCAAACCTTGTAGAGGAAAGGTTTGAACAACGGAGTAGAACTCCCGGATGAAGTTCAAAGCATCTTCGGCCGGCATCCCGTAGAATGAGGGAAGTTGGCTAAAATGGATGTTCTTCAACTCGTAGTTCCTTGCGGCTTCACCAAGAACTATGCAAGAAGTCGACGCCCCAATCACGGGACAAGCAAAGTCTCTCATATTCCTTGCCGCATTGGCATTGGCATTGTCGGGGTTGTTGAAAGGGTTAGCTTCCATCTCTCTTTCCCACTCGAACACGTCAAATCTCTTTGGTCGATGGATGTCGTCAAACACGGGGGCTAGTCTCTGATTGAGGCTTCGCCTCCCTAGTATACACAAACACAAACAAAACGGAGATCAAACGTACCTTGCGGAAAGAGAGGTGAGACTAAACAATCAACGCAATAAAATAAAAACAAAGACAACAACACAACACGACACTTAAACAAGATCACGTTCACAAATACAAACAAATAACACAAAAACAAATATAGCACTAAAAAGACAATTCTTAAAAGCCTTCCCTGGCAACGGCGCCAAAATTTGTTTCGCGGTCCACAAATTTATTATTTATATTTCCGGTTTATGCTCACTAGACACTACTTAGGACCACACCCGCAATTGGACGGGGTCAATTGTAGAAGTAATAAGCTTAACCCGAGTCGATCTCTCAAGGAAGACTTTATATGAAAGAATTATCTAAAGACTACACATGCTTTCGACAAAATGACTAAAATAAAATCTAAACGTTCTAACACGGGGGTTTGATGATGATTATGCTAGGAATTTGAAATGGACAATAAAGTAAGATAATTAAATGCAAAAACACAAATTAAATCGAGATTGGAGGAAATAAGCTTGATTAAGGTATTAGGGTGTAGATTCTCTCAATGGTTTTATCACTATGCTTAAGTCAAGTTGATAATGTTATTCTCACAAATATGATAGACCCTTCCAATTAGTTTAACTTCAATTCCTGTCACCGTCTATCCGTTAAACCTCTCTTAGCTATATCATACAAGCAAGATTAACATATTAGGCTTAGGAACCCCATCCACCTAACGTTGAAGGAACCAATTTCCGGATTTAGATTCACAATCAAGACTCCTCTAAATCCTATCAATGTTCAAGTAGTGATCAAGTACCTAAACATGAAAAAGCACGATTCCAACAACAACAATCAACAAGAACCAGCATAGATCAAAGCCACATCGATCCTCTATCCCCTAATAGAGAGATTAGCCACTAAACATGCTCAAAACAACACAAATACCATAGAAGGAAGTCATCTCATAAATCAAATGCAAATAACTCAAACTTCTACAATATTAAGTATCTTTCAAGAGTTTCGATACAAATCCCCACAAACATCCAAGAAATACAAAGAAAATACAAGAGAAACCTCATCCGAGCTTAACTTCCGCGGATAGCTCATCGTCGGGCCTTTCTCGTCTTCTCTTCTCCTTGCTTGGCTAGGCTCCCTTCTTCTTCCTTTTCTCCTCTTCCCTCTTGTGGATGTGATGATAGTGGAAATGGTGAGAGAAAATGGTGTAGAGATTTAGTGTGTGTAGTGTGTGTGAAAAGAGAGAGAATGGAGAGAATGGTGAGAATGGTGGAGAGGATGGAGTGGTGAGAGTGAATGGAATGGTAGATGAATGAATTGAATGATTGTCCTCCAAAATCCCCAATATCTATTATTAGATATGAGAGAGGGAGAGAAACGTAAGATGAAGGGAGAGAGAGAGAGAGAGAAGGTGATGGGAGTTGATGGTAAGAGATCAATTAATGAAGGGGATTTTGTGGAAGATTTGGTGCCAAAAAGTCCACTCTAGAGGTTTAGGTAATAATAAGCTACAAATTCTAGGAATTAAAAATGGCTCAAAAGATTTAAATAAGATCAGTTTGAACTGGAGTGAAAATGAGCGGAGTTGCAACGACATGAGAAAAACTGGACCGAGAGGGAGAGAAAGCAGCCCGCGCACCGACGGGCTGCAGGGTGCCGCGGCGGGGCGTGTTGGGGCGGCGGGGGCTAGCCCCGCGGGACAGGGCTGCGCGGCGGGGGCTAGCCCCGCAGGGGCCCTTGGCGCGGCGGGGGCGTGAGGCTGGCGCAGTGGGGGCGCGAGGCTCTCGGCTTTTTTGGTGCCCGCCCGTGCGGGTGCTTTTTCCTCAATTCCTTTTAGCAATCTTGATTTTCTTATTTCAACAATCCAGCTCAATTATCCGATTTGCACTTGCCACCTAATTGCCGTAAAATACCTGCTTTCATGATTAAAAGCTCAAGCTTTTGCAATACTTGGCATAATCCACCATTAGAGCAATAAGCACAAATAATCACATAAAAGCAACACATAATAATATAAAAGTAAACAAAATAAATACTAAACATAATAAAATAAATAAATTAAAATAACACAATTAGACACTAAACATGACTGAAGGACGATGACAGTTGGAGTTGGACTATTTGTTGATCAAATTGGTTATTTGGTCATACTTAAGTGAAGTTAATGTGTTAAGTTTTTTTTATTCTTTAAATTGTTGCTGCTATATGTTATTTTTCTAAATGGTCGCGCTCATGTGCACTTAAAATTTCACTTGAGAAGTGCATTTAGTTTTATTGTTAAAGTATGCTGAATTCCTTTGGAATTTGAATTAAGACATTTGAAGATCAAATTATTTTTAAAATATATCCGATTGGGACTTTGAAAGCATTTCTTTTAACAATTTGATATCTTTGATAATTGTTTTGAAAATTGAAAATGTTGATTTGATTTAACAGGTTAAAACACATTTATGAGCATTTGTGTCAGGTTGATGTGTTGGTGGAGTTATTTTTAAGTTAAAATGCAACTTATTTCTTTTGGAAAGAGATATTATGAATTGTTATTTATCATATTATATTTTATTTTATTAAGAAAAATTAGTTAAAATTTATTGAGTGACGAACTATTCCCATTTCGGAATTAGGGTGTCACAAATGTGAAGGTTAGAAGAAAACTCGAATAGTTTTGCTCGTTTTGAAGTACGCAATAGGTTTTCGGGAATGATCTTGGAGCCACGTTTAACCTATATTTTTCCTACCCCATCCAAAGAGCCAACGTTGCAACCCTAAAGACTTATGTGATTCTTATTTTGAGCTCACAAATGTGAGGAGAGATAAGTTATCTTGCAAGCATATGATAGTGTACTAGCATCAAGTGATATCGAGTGCAAACACGTCCCTTTTCTCCTTGAGAGGTTTGAGTACGAGTGTTTTTATTCCTAAAGCAAAGGAAAGCCGTGTTTTTGTGATTTCATTTCTTGTGTATTGAAGCTTTAATCCTTATGTTTGATTGCATGTTCCAAGTATTTTTTTTGAGGCATTCTTTTCCCTATTTCTCTTATTTTCTCGTAATCTTGTTTAGGGACAAACAAGAACTTAAGTTTGGGGGAGTTGATAATCGGAATTTTTGTGCTGTTTTTGATGCAACTTGAAGTGTCAGGAAAAACTGTCAAGAGTTTTCCTGACTCGGGTTTTGATGAGATGTCAAAATATGTCAAATAGCCTTGAAAAACTGAAAAGAAATCAAGCGGAAAATTAAGGTTGATCAAAATAAAAAAAAATTGAGCTATCAAAGCTTGAGAATGATCAATCTGAAAAGAAAAGAAAAGAAAAGAAAAGAAAAGAAAAGAGAGAAAAGAAAAGAGAGACAAAAGAAAAGAGAGAAAAAGAAAAAGAAAAAATCTAGCCCAAGAGTTGTTGAAAAAAAAGTAAACTGTAGCTTGATTGCTAGATCAATTAGCAAGTCAAGTAAAACTGAAAGTGCAGGTACCGACAAGTTTGAAGTATCAACTGCCATCAGTCTACAGTTGTGAACTGAAGAAAATATCAGTTCAAGGCACAAGTCCACAAGTGCCCAATTCCAGCTGAAGAATGTACCAGTCCAAGGTACGAGCTGAAAGATATGCCAGTTCAAGAAAGTTCCAACTGAAGAATGAAGTTCCAGCTGAAGAAGTACTAGTTCAGAGGATATCAGCTAAAGACGCATCAGTTCAGAACACCAGCTGAAGAAGCGCCAACTCAACATCCAAACTGAAGACCATTCCAAAGAAGTTCCAGCTGAATGGACATCAGTCTAAAATGCCAGCTGATGAACAGTAGTTCAAAACTGCCAACTGAAGCAAATCAAACTGGAGCTCAGAAAGCATCAAGCCAGAGTCCAGAACTTCCAGCTGAAGAATGATCGAAACTGGAGCTTGTAAAACTGCCAAAGATGTGCAGAACTGACAGCTGAAGGAATGTTCAGAACTGAAGATTCAAACTACCAGCTGAAGCCCAGAACTGACGATCAAGACAGAAGCCATAACTGAAATTCAAGTTTCAGAAAAACCAACAAGAAGATCTTGAAGTTAATGCAAACAAGATCTTGGAACAAAAGCATGTCAGAAGAGCAAAGGCTACTCAACGACTCTTTAAATGAAAAGTCCCTCAACGGCTTTATCATTTGTGATCATCTTTGATCTGCAACGGTCACCAGCCACTCAACTATAAAAGATGAGTGACCCAGAAGAAGACCGTGAATTTTTTTCCTGAAGATTATTTTGCTAGACTTTCCGCAAAGACGTTCGCCAAAGCTCTAAAGTCTCAAGCTCAAATTCATCAAAGCAAAAAGTCTCAACTGAAGAGAAGGAGCAAAACGGCTCATCAAGCTAGTTGTTGAAGAATTCCATCCAGAGCCACTCTCTCAGTTATGTTCTACACCGATCTACTACCCAGCTCAAGCCGAATACGCGCAAAGGAGCACACCAGTTGATACCAGTTTCAAGACTGTATTCTTGAAGATCGAAAGAGATCTAAAACCTTGAAAAGATGGCCAATAGCACCTAATCTCTCCAGCGAGGAACCATACGTCATTTCGTGTGAACTGGTTCAGTTCTTCCTGCATAGCCATGATCCAGTCTGAATCTTCTAAGGCTTCCTTGACGTTTGCTGGTTCAGTTTGAGAGATGAAGCATGTGAACAATGCGTGCTCGGTTGATCCTCTGGTCTGAACTCGACTTCTTGGATCACCAATTATCTTGTCAGTTGGGTGGTTTCTGAGCCATTTGGGCAAGATAGCTTCAACTGAGTCTCCAGCTGGCTCTTTTGTGCTGACGTTATCAGCTGCTTGTTCATCAGTTGGCTCGGCATTCTTATCATTTCTTTCCCCTGCTTCAGTTGTGGGGTTTGTGGTCTCAGCACGATTTGTGTCCTCATTGACCAAGTTGTTCTCAACTGGTTTAGTACCAGTTTCATTGCTTTCTTCTAATGAAACTTCAAACCGCTCTGGAACAATGTGATCCACATAGTCCTGCGAGTTTTCAGTTTCACTAGATAGTACTTGAACTGATGTGTCTATAGTTTCTTTGTTCCTGTACTCATTAGAAAATTCATCAAATACCACATGACATGTTATTTCCATAACAAGAGTTCGTTTAGTGAACACTCTATAAGCTTGTGCATGAGGAGAGTTATATCCAAGAAATATTACCTCATCGGCTTTAGCACTAAAAGCTTTCAATTGAGTCTTTCCATTGTTGTGAATATAACATTTACAGCCAAATATTTTAAAATATGAGATAGAAGGCTTATGACCCTTGTACATTTCATAAGGTGTCTTGTCATGGGCTGCTACAATGGCACTTTGATTTTGAGTATGGCAAGCTGTGTTGACTGCTTTAGCCCAGTATCCTTCAGCTATGTTGGCATCAACTACCATTGCTCGAGCTGCTTCCTTTAGTATTCGGTTGCGCCTTTCAACTACACCGTTTTATTGTGGAGTTCTTGCAGCTGAATGTTCATGAGTGATTCCAAGTTGGTTGAGGAAGTTGATCATGTGTTGATTCATAAATTCAGTTCCATTGTCGGAGCGAATCCTTTGAACTGATCTTTCCTTCTCAGTTTGAAGTCTTCTGATCAATGCCGTGAGCTTGTCATATGTTTAATCTTTGCTCCTCAAGAATTATACCCATGTATATCTTGAGTAATCATCAACTACTACAAGAGTGAATCTTTTGCCTTTTGGAGTTTGAGGTCTAACTGGACCAAACAAATCCATGTGTAGCAGTTTAAGACAGTCAGTTGTTCCTGGTGGATGATTCTTATTCTTGAAGGATGACTTCACTTGCTTCCCTTTTTGACATGGTCCGCATATACCTGTTTTCTTGTATATCTCCTTGGGAAGCCCCTCAACTAACTCTTTCTTTGTTAGGTAGTTGATTGTTTTGAAGTTGAGGTGGTTCAGTCGTCGATGCCATAGCCAGCTTGCTTCAGTTGATCCTTTTAAAAGAAAGCAAGCTTTTGAGTAGCCGGTTGACCAGTCAACAATGTACATGTTGCCTCTCCTGATGCCGGTTAGCAAAATTACTCCAGTTGACTTGTCTCTTATGTTGCAGGAGTTTTTGGTGAAGTCAACTGAGTAGCCATTGTTGCACAGCTGGCTGATGCTAAGTAATTTGTTCTTTACTCCATCCACGTGGGAGACTCCATTCACAACTACTTTTCCTTTGACTACGAACCCTTCTCCAATGGTTCGGCTTTTGGAATTGTCTCCAAATGTGACGAGTGGACCTTTGATTTCTTCATAACCGTCGAGATCTTCTCTGTCTCCAGTCATGTGCTTGGAGCACCCGCTATCTAGATACCAAATGTCTTTGGTTTTCTTCATAGATAGGATGCTCTTGTCCTGCAGAGAAAAGGATTAGCATTTAGGGACCCGTTTCATATCGGGTCTTTTTTGATACATTAAGCCTTTTGGAATCCAGACTTGCCAAACTTTTGGCTTTTTATCACTCAAGGAGTCAACTGATTTGGATCATTTTTTCATCAGTTTCGACTCTCTTTCAACTCTCCTTGAGTCGGTTGAATGGTACTTGCGTTGAAAGTTAGTGGGATAAAACAATTCAACTAGCACACAATTATTTTGAGATTTTTGGGCTCTTCTATCAGGTCAATACCTTGTGTGTTTCCAGTTCATTGGATTGAACCCTTTTGGATCAGCTCTTCGTTCATTTCTGGAATCCAGATATTCATTGTAATGATGATAGGGTTGAAATGATTTTCTTTGATCTCTCCTAGAAGCACTTTGATTAAGCTGCTTAGCAGGGTAGGCTTGAGATCTAGACAAGTCTATCTTTTCATAGTGAACTGATCTGCCAGTTTGCCTTGAGGGCATTTTATACTGAGCTGGTGGCCTTTGTTGAACTGGAGGCTTTGGATGAGTGGATTGACTTGAGTGAACTGATGGTCTTGGTTGGGAACTGGGCTTTAGTTGACCAGGTGTTTTAGATTGGTAGAACTGACCAAACTTTCTAGGCTGGGTCTGGGAACTGACCAAACTTCTCCCGAGGTTGTTCATCTCACTGATGATGCCTAGAAATCTAGTTTCAAGGCTTGAGATGGACTCTTCTGCCTGCATTTTGAAGGATTCATACCTGTCAACTGCCAGTTGGAGCTTGTTTCCTTTTATGGCTTCAGACTCTCTGTAAAGATCTGCTAGTAGGTCCCATATCTCTTTGGCAGTTGTGCAGTTCTTTGTATCCTTCATACGATCTTCATCTAGAGTTTGGAATAATGGAGCTTGAGCAACGAACTCTAGATTCTTCAACTTCTTCTCTTCACTGGTAAGAAGATTAGTTGGCTTCGGGATCCTTGCCGGTTGATTGATATCAACTATGTGAGCATCATTATCCATCATGATGATGATTGGACCTTCTTCGATGACCTCCCACATATTCTCATGAATTGAGCAGAGATGTGCCTTCATTCTCCTGCTCCAGTTATCATAGTTCTCAACTGAAAACAAAGGTAGCTTATGGTTTCCCATAGCTGGAATGTTAGCACAGATAAGTAGATCTGATTCAGATGATCTGTAGAAATGGCTGATCCTTAGAATCAACCGCTCTGATACCACTTGTTGGTCCCGGGCGAGTCGGTATCAGTTTAGAGGAGGGGTGAATAAACTGATTCAAAAACTTTTACTTTAGATGCGGAAAACATGGCCCTTTGACTCGCTTGATGAAACTTATTTGTGCACAAACTTGATAATCAGTTGAGATAGTTTGAGTGCAGCTTGTGTGATATTGTGTGCAGTTAGAGATATGCAATATTCAATAGTACAGCACACAAGAGATTTATAGAGGTTCGAAGTCTCAAACTTCTACGTCCTCTTTTCCTTCCGCAGAAGGGCAACTTCACTATATAACTTGAGTTTCTTTACAAATTACACAATGAAGGACAGTTGGCTGAACCCGGTAACTGCTCGCTTTCTCAGCTGGTCGACGGCTCACACTTGAAGTCCCTAACTGCTCGCTAGGAAGGTAGGTGCTATTGTCGTCTTTACAAGGTTTTAGATCTCTTTCGATCTTCAAGAGGTTAGTCTTGAACAAGGGGGTATCAACTGATGTGCTCCTTTGATTGAGCTGAGTAGTTGATCGTTGAATAGCTAGAACTGAGAAGGCTGCCCTAGCTGGATCGTCAACAGCTGGCTGGGTATGTTGATTCAGTGAATTCTTCTTCTCAGTTTGACTTTCGCAGTTTCTATCAAACGTTGCACTTGAGCTTGAGTGGGAGGGAGAAAGAAAAGCTCTTTGCTTGTATACGCGAAGGTTGGCAAGAGTTGTGGTTGCGAAGAGTGTTTAAAACTCTGATTCACCCGTCTTTTATAGAGGAGTGATTTTATGACCGTTGAGCTTCATTGTCCATTTGATCAGTGGCTCTGTTGGCTTATTAACGGCAGGTGGTCTTTAATGATCGCTTGGATCATTTGGTTGAAGTAGTCGTTATTCTGCCAATCGATCTTCATTAAATTCCAGGATCTTTGAAGGAGCATTTATTCCAAGATACGCTGATTTAAGCAATACTCTCCAGGAGTCTTCTGGCTTCAGTTCTCTTGGCAGCTTTGAATTTCTCAGCTCAGTTAGATTATTTGTCCAGCTGGCAGTTCTGCACTTATCAGCTGAGTCTTGCTATCGCTCCAGTTGGCAGTTCTAGGCTTATCAGTTGAGTCTGGCTATCGCTCCAGTTGGCAGTTCTGGACTTATCAGCTGAGTCTAGCTATCGCTCCAGTTGTCAGTTCTGGACTTATCAGCTGAGTCTAGCTACCGCTTCAGTTGGCAGTTCTGGGCTTATCAGCTGAGTCTGGCTATCACTCCAGTTGGTAATTCTGGAGTTATTAGCTGAGTCTAGCTATCGCTCCAGTTCTCAGTTCTAGACTTATCAGCTGAGTCTGGCTACCGCTTCAGTTGGCAGTTCTGGGCTTATCAGCTGAGTTTGGCTACCGCTCCAGTTGGCAGTTTTGGGCTTATCAGCTCAATTTGGCCATTGCTCAAGTTGGCAGTTCTGGGCTTGTCAGCTGAGATTGGCCATTACTCCAGTTGGCAGTTCTGGGCTTGTCAGCTTAGATTGGCCATTGCTCCAGTTGGATACTGCCAGTCTCTGGCATAAACTGATATTCTATCAGTTTCTTCAATCTTTGGTCAACTCTTTTCTCCCTCAGTTCAGCTGACTCAGTTGTCAGCTTGCTTTGACTGGTATGATTCCTCAGCCAAGTTGATCTTTAGACTTGATAATGTGTCTTTCAACTTGTGGGCTATTCTTCAGATTGGTTGACTTTGACTCTTTTTTGAGTTCTTCTTTGATGATGCCCTGGCTGGTCAACTTCGATCTACAGCTTGAACTTTGGTCAGTTTTTCATAAATAATTTTGACATCTCATCAAAACTTGATCTAGGGGTTCCCTGATAGTTTTTCCTAACAAATTCCCCCTTTTTGATGATGTCAAAACTTGTTGATGATGATGGAAAAACTGCAAGTGTAGCGAATGCTTTAATTAGAATCTTACAGTTAGTACACATTCATAGCATATTGAGACAAATTGATTCATGATGTTCATTCAGTTATTTAGAGCGTTTGTCATTCATGTTTATCATTCAAATATCAGAGCATGTCATATTTATAGCATATTGACTCATGATTTTCATTCAATTATTGGAGTATTTGTCATTTATGCTTATCATTCAAATATCAGAGCATGTTAATTTTGAGAGCAATTTGAGCTTATTCATGCTTCTTATTCAAATGTCAGAGCATGAATGAAGTATTAGAGCATAAAGAATTATGTCAAAACATTCAAGCTTGAAGTAGAATCATGATCAAAACTTGTATTATATATTCTTTTTAATGCATAATTTCAGGAGTTAGTAGTTAAGACTGCTAGTCTACTTCCTGAATATTGCTCCAATTGCTCCTTATCCTTCTGCTCGATTCTCCTCTTTCGTGGACTCCTTGTACTGTCCATGCTTCCCCCTGAAGCTGATCTTCCCCCTCATGATGAATTTCTCTTTGAATTTGATCCCAAAAAGTCATGCATCCATCATACTGTCCATCATCATTCTGTCCATCTTTCCCCTTTTTGGTATCATCCAAAAGGTGAAGAGGATCACATGAGGGTAATGACAAATTTGGCAGAAAAGTGAAGGCGCTTGCCAAATTGTCATCATGAGCTGTAGGAACTGAAGGGATTTGCATGGGCGGAGAAAGTCATGCATAGGCATCTTCAGTTGGCATGAACTGACTTGGATTAGAGATGTCTTGCTCTCTGAAGCTCATGGGGGCCAAGCTGGTGAAGATCTCATCAGTTAAAGGGAGGGGTGGATCACCAATGAATAGTGCGCACGAGGAGTTGGCTGGTTCATTGTCGGGAAGAGGGGCATCGGCGGGTATACCAAGCTGGAGTCGCTTGATCATCGAGTCCATGATCTTTGAGAGCGTTGGAGGTGAGGAGAGTGGATGATTCATCCAGTTTCGACTCCATGTGCCCTCTCTGATCCAGAAGGCGGAGCCACGGGTGTGGATGAGGTGAAATATGGTTGACTCATCCAGTTGAAAGCACCAAATATGGTACTGCAAGTACTACCGTAGTTGCACGAAGAGGGAGGAGTCGGTGTCCTCAATGAGATCAAAGCAGCTTCGGAGCTGATGTCTAGAGCCGCTTCAAAGTCAACCTCAATATAGTCGCTTTGGACTAAAGGTGGAGGTTGGGAGCTGGCTGATATTGTGGGCTGATCACTCAGCCTTAAAAGAGATGCACTCTCCAGCATCAGCTCTCTTTCATCAGTGGAGCTAACGGTTGTCTCCAAGGGCGCCTTTCCACGATCTGTGTTGGAAGGCCCTTGTGGGTGTGGATGCTTCGGAAACTGATGGCAATAGATCGTGGGGAGCATGTCCCGTCTTCCAAGCAGTTCACCAGTTGGTATGAGCTCATCAAACTGGCTTTGTATGATGTGGCTTATGCGGTTTATAAAGCCGACTCTTTCTCGGAATGTGCCAGTTGACGGATCATACGCCGCTCGCTCGACGTTGGCTCTCAGTTGCGCAAGGATGTAGGAAGCCCAGTCGGCTTGACATCCAAAGTAGAGGGCGGCTGTGAGATGAGCCTTGATCTCGGAGAGATGGACGATCTCGAAGTTGCCATGGATAATATGGCTGGTGATATCCAGAAGTTGGATGATATCACTTTGCAAGCTCTCCTTTAATCTGTGCGAGCTGTCGTTGTGGTGTACGTGAGGAAGCTTCCAGATTTCCCATAACTCATGTTTGGATGGCAGATTTAGGTCCATCACATCTGGGCCATTGCTGGGGAGGTGTAGAGTGGACATCATCGTGTCCTTTGTGACCGTGATCACCTGATCCTTTACGGTGGAGATGATGTTGTCGTCGTTGATAGTTGCATTGTAGTAGAACTCGGCAACATAAGCAGGTATGTTCTTTACGGGCAACATTATCAAGAAGGGGAGCAACCCAGTCGCCGCCAACGGTCGATAAATCTGTTGAAAGACATCAGGGCCAAGACGTGCATTTAACATCTCTAGATTCAGAGATTTGTCCTTTCTCATTTTGCGCTCAAGAGCTTTAATATCCACCATGGGAAATGGAGGCTTCATTTCTGCAAAAGTATGATATGCAGTTTAGAAATGCAAGAGTTTTTGATGAGCGAGAGAAGGCTTAGCAAAAGATCGAGTGAGAGAGAGAGATTTTCAGGTGATCGGAGCCTTCATCTCTTTACTCATATTTATACATCATGTGCATGCAAGAATCGAGAGTACTTGATTGCTTTTCTTGGCTGATCAGCCATCCGATTTGATGGTTGATTAGCTGAATTAATGATGTATGAATCTCAGCCGTTTATCGGTAAATGACTTTATGATCGTATGGCTGAGATGTAGTCATTTTGAAAATGGGGTAGTTGCCATAAATAGCGAAATATTTTCTGCAGATCTTTGTATTTATAGCGCATTAAAATATATTTTCTTTGCTCCTGTGAAGAGTTGGTTTAAGATCCATGCAGAGATATTAATGACAACTTTGTGATATAGAGCCCGATTTTCAAATTGTAACCGTTGACATATAATATAAGATATTTCATAATCACAACGGTAACAATATAATTGAGATAAGCTTTTGAAAAATAAAGACTTATCCTTAGTCAGTTGGGATACAGTCCAACTGATTGATGACGTGGCGGTTGGTTGAGCAGTTGAGTTTTGACACCTATTTGTCATTGCTGAGCTGGCTGCAGTTGAGGCTGCAACTGAATTGATCAGCCGGTTTGATCAGTTGCTTGGCTTTTCTGTAGACAATTTCCGCTTCTTGAATGGCCTAGCTGGACTAGCTGCATTGCTTTCTTTAGATGCAGTTCTGTGTGTTGATGGTCCAGGCCTTTCCGTCTTTTTGGCTTGGCGAAGATGAAGCTGGATCTCAACTGACGAGCTCTTCATCCTTTGACTAAGGGAGTGTGAGATTCCCTTTGATGATGACCGCAATTGATCATTTTTCTTGGTCAACTGCGCACCTTTTGAGCCTGTCGTGAGCAGTGGAGTCACATAGCCTTTGGATAGGAGATTTGCTGATGTGGCAGTATCTTCATCGTCACTGTCTCTTACATCATTGTGCCTTGTTTTCCCTTGAGAAGCTATGACTGCAGTGTGGGATAGGTGGGGTTCTATCCTTTGGACAGCAGATGGAGTCTGTCGAGATGGCTCAGCTGACTGACCTGATAAATTATCAAAGTTCAGCTGACGACAAAGTGAGCCAGTTGGGCAGTTGACTGGTTGACCTGCAGTTCCAACTGCTTGAAACATGAATCTAGATTTGAATTCGGCCAGTAAGGCGGTTGCTGGAATCTTATTAACCATTCGGTGATTCATGATGTTCTGAACTTGCACAATGGTTGGAGGGAATGGATTTGATGATCCTATCCATTTGATGCTCCAGGTTTCTTCTCTTTGCCAGAAGCTCATGCCATGAAAGGCGGTTAGCAAGAAGTGAGACTGGATAGACATAGAATGTCTCCAGTTGTACCAATAGAAATATCGGTGAAGTTGTGTGTACAACTCTTGATCTCGTTGTGCAACAACGGTAAAGTGAGTGAGAAGAAGATTGGTCACTTCCTTTTGTGTACTTTTGACTGCATATTCACCACTGTAGAAAGTGCGAATATTCTCTTCAGTCAGCTGGAGCGGAGGGCATGTGCCTCTGAAGTAGTCTGCTCCATAGTTTGGGTGAGGGATTCCAATGAATGGAATAAGCTCATCTGGATTAGAGCAAACCTGGAAATCAACTGGTGATTCGTTCTTTGATTTTGGAGAGTGAACGGCATTGGCAGTTGAGTTGCTCGAACTTTGATTGCTCATCTTGGCCTTTCCTTTTCTCTTCTTCTTCAGGGACTGTAGATGAGCAGTTCCTTTCTTTGGGATCCAGTCGGAGATCAGAACCGGTAGTGATTCATCACTTGGGAGCTTCAGCAGGTCTTCAAGCATTTTGCTCATCCTTAGAACAAGTCCAACCTTGGACTCAAATTTTCCAGACTTCTTTGAGTCTGCAGCCTTGATGACTTGATGCTTGAATTGTTGAAAGACAAATTCTGCCCAGTTTGTTTGTCTTCCTTCAGCAAGGTGAAGCATGACCTTGTATCTCTCTTGGGTGAGTTGGCTTAGACTTCCAATTGCTCCGAACATCATCTTGTTCATTATGTCAAGTAGAACCCCATACTCGGGCTTGAGATCAGTTTTAGCGGTGGTAAAACTGAATTGCTTGTTGTAGGATAAAGCTTTCCATTCTCTCCTGTGTGATTCTGCAGATTCCTTTAGATCTTGAACGGATGAGCCTTCTTGTGGGAGTTGGAATACTTTAGCAACTATTTTCTCATTGATGTGTAACATCCTTCCTTGAATCACTGAAGATATCATCTTCCCATCTGCAGATAATTTTGCTTGAAGCAAAAATTCACTCACCAAATTTTGTCTAAAGAATTTTGGTGGTGTTTCCAGGTAGTGAAGAACTCCTGTTTTGTGAAGATTTGACAGAAGGATTGGATTCTTTGATTCATCAAGAATCAATTGAAATTTCTGTCTGTCAAGGAATTTATCTCTCATAAGTTGGCTTTTGAAGGAGTTTGAAGATCTTGATAATTCGGCCATCTTTGAGGTTAGCTGAAATTTTTGAAAATTCAAGATCGTTTGAGAGAGAGAGAGAGAGGTTTTGAGATCTTTTTGGAGGAGGAGGCTTTTTGAGAGGCTTGAGAGAAAGAGAGAGAGAGAGAGAGAGAGAGAGAGAGAGAGAGAGAGACTTTTATGAGTTTTGGGACAGGCTCATAGATATGATGGTTGAAATGGTACTAGCCTCTGATTTCTTTTGGTCGTTGGCAATTAATGACCTTGACATATGTCATTGTTTTGCAACGGTCAAAATTTCAAAATAAATGTAAAGCTTGACATTTATTTGAAAAATAAAAAAGATAAACTTTTATAAATATCAATCAAAAGATAATTACAACTGATTAACAAGAAGTGTACTTAAGGCTTTTCTAATCATGTTTAAGTGTGATCAGCCTCTAGTCCTTCTTGTGATCAGTTTTTCTTCTCTTGGCCAATGGCTCGGTGGGCTCCTCATCTTCATCCTCGGTGCTGCTAGCTGACTCAGTTTCAGCGAACTAGAGTCTCTGTTGTGCTTGCAGCTGCTTGATTTGCTCAGTGTGCAGTTTAACCTGTTGCTGCAGGGAGCCATACAGTTTGACCTATTATTGCAGGGACTCAATCAGTTCCACAAGTGTGGAGGGAGCTGGACCATAGAACTGCTGGGTTGAGCCTCGAACTGAACTGCTCTTGAGTCCGCTTCCCCTCCTTCTTCAGTTCCAACAAGTTCCTCGCAAGGAACTGTGTGGGAAACTGTCATAACGTCTGTGGCCAGGTAGTTAACATTCGAAGAAACCCCTCACCCAGATGACGTCATCATCGATCTTAGTATGTTTGGCTAACTAATTCTCCTTCTTCATCAAGAGTTAGCTGAACTGATGTGTTCATTTGAATCTTGAGAGTTTTTCTTTTACTTACTCCAAACTTCTTAACTAGCTCCTTGGTGTACTTCGCCTGGCTGATATGAATTCCATCTTTCAGCTGCTTCACTTGGAGTCCTAGGAAGAATGTCATTTCTCCTATCATGCTCATCTCAAATTCACTTTGCATCAGTTGAGCGAATCGTGTGCATAGATCTTTGCTCTTTGATCCAAAAATTATGTCATCGACATAAATTTGAACCATTAAGATCTCAGTTGATCGTTCTATTCTGAATAGAGTTCGATCAATGACTCCTTTTTGAAACCCATTTTTCAGCAAGAATGTTGTTAGAGTTTCATACCACGCTCTTGGAGCTTGCTTTAGTCCGTAGAGAGCCTTTTTCAGTTTGAAGACTTGATCACCAATTTCAAAGCCTGGCGGTTGCTCGACATACACGTCCTCCTT
Organism: Perilla frutescens; assembly: GCA_026008535.1. NCBI lineage: Eukaryota > Viridiplantae > Streptophyta > Magnoliopsida > Lamiales > Lamiaceae > Perilla > Perilla frutescens. Next base: position 41,522,307 of record BRKX01000002.1, on the reverse strand, counting down.
GAGCATTCCTTGAAGAAAAAGCACTCTTGATGTCCATTTGGTAAACTGTGAAGTTGAAGTGAGCTGCATAGGCTAGGAACAGTCTGATGGCTTCCAATCTTGCAACTGGCGCGAATGTCTCATCAAAGTCGATCCATTCGCTTTGTGAGTAACCTTTGGCTACCAGTCTGGCCTTGTTCCTTGTGATCACTCATTGTTCATCCAGTTTGTTGCGAAAAACCATTTTGTGCCAATGACCTTCTGGGTTTTTTGCTTGTATACGCAAGGAACTGTGTGGGAAACTGTCATAACGTCTGTGAGCTGCAGAAGTTTTCGCTCTTTGATGGCTTCTCTGAACTTCTTGATTGAACAGCTCCTGCCCTTCCTTAAGCTGCTCCCGTCTGAGTTTTAGCAGTTCAGTGAGCATCCAATGTTGTTTAACTTGAGGGGCTTTCCATTGTTGCTGCTCAGCTTGAGTCCGACGAGGTGGCAGTCTGATATTAGCCCAGATAAGCAAATCATTCATTGCTTCTACCAGAGTTTGCTCAGCAAGACGTGGGTGGTTCTTTCAAATGGCAATCATTCTTTTCAACGTGATGACTGGATTTTGCTCTGGAGTCTCATGTCCAGCCCAATCCATACTCCATCTTTCTTCCCTCCTCCAGAAGCTCATCCCGTACAATGTGGTTAGGAGAAAATGGGCTTCAGAGTTGAAGCAGTGTCTCCAAAGGTACCAGTAGACGTACCTTGTTAGAGCTTCATACAGAGTGGGAACTCCAGTCACATCCTCGATGAAGTTCTCAGCTATAAACCTTTGGACTTGTTCATCAGCCCAGCATTTGATAATTTTAGCTCTTGATAGAGCTCTGATGTTCTCTTCTGTTTCTCCCATCGGCGGGCAGGCAGTTCTGAAGAAGTCTGCTCCAGAATCCTTTGGGGGAACTCCTCTGTAAGGTACTATATCATTATTCTCAACTGGCATAACATCAATTATCTTGATGTTACGAGGAGGCAGTTGAGGAGGAGGTGGAGGCCCTGACTTCTTCTTCTTCTTTCTTTTTGTTTGAACTGCCGAGGGCTTCTTCTTCGGCTTCCCAATTCTTTCCTTGAACTGAACTGGTCTTGTAGATATTACTTCTTCTGGTGAATCAATCAGTGATCCAAAGTGAACTTGACGTAGAGGCTTCGCTTTAATTGAGCTTCCCAACATCTGGCTTATTGGGATGTTGTCGTCTGAATCGGAGTCTTCTTGCGGAATTTCAACTGCAATCTCCTTGCCCTTTCTTCTTGATGACTCCTCAGCTTTCTTGGAGGAAGCAGCAGTTGACTAACTGCTTTTGATAGATATTGGTTTTGCAGATGGCTGCCTCTTGCCGGTAACTGGTATAAAATCCAGTTTTCCAATCATCAGAATGTCAGTCTCCTCTGTCATGGAGTCAAAGGTTTTCTCCAGTATGATGCTGATTCTGCTTGGATAGCACATCTTTTGGTAGAATTCAGTTGCTAACTAGTTCTTCTCCACAATATCCACATACTTCTTTATTTGCTCAAAGAAGTATTGAGCCCAGTTGATGCCGATCCCTCTGATGATCGCCGCACATATCTTGTACTTGTGCTCCGACATTTCTGAGTGGCTTCCTGTTATTCCGGTGATCATTCTAGCAGCAACTGAGGCCAGAATCATATATTCTTCTTGAAGAAGAGACATGAGTGTACTGCTTTTGTACACATCCAATCATTCATCCCGCTTCCACTGCCGGTAGGCTTCCTCTTGATCCAATTGAACATCTTGCACTCGCATTCCGGTGGTTGGCAGTTTGAACAGTCTCCCGATCAGTTCGACTCCACGAACTTCGGTCTCGATTCTGTCATTGTAGCCCTTTGAGTTTACATAAAACTCAACCACGGCCTTTGGATATATTTTCGATGGATACTCTTCTGTGAAGCTTTTCAACCCACTATCCTCTATCTTTGCGATCAGTGAGTTGCAGATGACGGAGTTTGAGCACTTCTCTCTATAAGCGCCTATATCCAGAAACTTATCTCTATAGAGATTTCTTTGAAATCCTTGTGAAGAAACACCAGTTCTTCTAAAGTTGAAGTTTTGTCGAACAGCTGGTGCGCGTCTGTCAGCCATGGAGTTTTTGTTTGATATGAATGATCAAAAAGGGATAAAATGGCTTTGGCTGAAGTTATGAACTGGATGCTATTACTTTTGAGAGTTCTTCGGAACAGTTTCGAGAATTAAAGAATGAAAGATGCTTGAATTATTTACTGTGCTTAAGATCGGTAAAAGTAAAAATGAAAATTCAGCCATCGGTATGAGGGGGTTCATCCAACGGTTGTGACTCTTGGTCTCCCCAAATTCAACGGTCGGATTAGATTAATCGACCCGTCGATTGGCTTTTCATTTCTATCCGTTGGGGATTAAAGAGGAGAGAGAAAGACTTTTCAACAGTAACATTTGGATGACACGTGTTTTTACCGTTTCCACTATTGAGACTTTTGAACTTATCTTCTCTCTTTAGCAGTTTTCTCCTTGGCTTGAAACTGATTACGTCATCAGTTGGCTTTGACCGTAACTGATGGTTTTTCTGATGATCAGTTCCAACTGGGATATCAGTTCCTGACTGGTCTTGACTGCTTAGATCTTCATTCAGCTGCTTCTCAGTTCAGCTGTTCTCCTTCAGTTGGCCCTTGAACTAAGATCTCCTTTTGAGTTTACTTCAGTTCCTATGACTTCTTCGTCAGTTTGATCAATTTGCAGCTTGTATGTTCTGCATAACTGACTGGATCATCAGTCTGAGCGACTGAACTGATGATTCAGTTGAGCTGATGGGGTAAACTGATCATTTCCAGTTTTACTTATTTTTTAGCAGCTTCTTGCATATACTTCAAACTGATGAATTATGTGGTAAACTGATCAGTTTCTTGTCTTTTTGATTCAGTTTCTCTCTTCAGCTGGAGTGGTCCCTTGGCCTTTTTCTTCCAGTTTATCATCTTTATCCTGTGATGCTAGCTCTAGCAATCCCAACTGTATGCATAGCTCCATAAACCTTGCTTCAGGCAACGGTTTGGTGAAGATGTCGGTTATCTGCTTCTCAGTATTGACATATTTAATGCATATGTCTTTCTTCTCGATGTGATCTCTGATGAAGTGGTGCCTTATGTCAATGTGCTTAGTTCTTGAATGTAGAACTGGATTCTGAGATATCGCAATTGCACTATTGTTGTCACAGTAGATAGGCACTTCTTCAGTTTCAACTTTGTAATCCTTCAACTGTTGCTTCATCCAGAGTATTTGAGCACAGCAGCTTCCAACAGCTACATACTCTGCTTCAGTTGTTGACATGGCAACTGAGTGCTGCTTCTTGCTAAACCAGGATATCAGTTTACTTCCAAGAAACTGACATGTTCCACTGGTGCTTTTTCTGTCAATCTTGCATCCACCAAAGTCTGAGTCTGAATATCCAATTAAACTCAAACTGTCATCTTTGGGATACCATAGTCCAAGATTTATGGTTCCTTTGAAATATTTGATAATTCTCTTAGCTGCTTCAAGATGACTTTTCTTTGGATTGGCTTGAAATCGCGCACATAGACCGACTGAATAAAAGATGTCTGGCCAGCTGGCTGTTAAGTAAAGTAATGATCCAATGATTCCTCTGTAGTATGTTTGGCTAACTAATTCTCCTTCTTCATCAAGAGTTAGCTGAACTGATGTGTTCATTTGAATCTTGAGAGTTTTTCTTTTACTTACTCCAAACTTCTTGACTAGCTCCTTGGTGTACTTCGCCTGGCTGATATGAATTCCATCTTTCAGCTGCTTCACTTGGAGTCCTAGGAAGAATGTCATTTCTCCTATCATGCTTATCTCAAATTCACTTTGCATCAGTTGAGCGAATCGTGTGCATAGATCTTTGCTCTTTGATCCAAAAATTATGTCATCGACATAAATTTGAACCATTAAGATCTCAGTTGATCGTTCTATTCTGAATAGAGTTCGATCAATGACTCCTTTTTGAAACCCATTTTTCAGCAAGAATATTGTTAGAGTTTCATACCACGCTCTTGGAGCTTGCTTTAGTCCGTAGAGAGCCTTTTTCAGTTTGAAGACTTGATCACCAATTTCAAAGCCTGGCGGTTGCTCGACATACACGTCCTCCTTGAGCATTCCTTGAAGAAAAAGCACTCTTGATGTCCATTTGGTAAACTGTGAAGTTGAAGTGAGCTGCATAGGCTAGGAACAGTCTGATGGCTTCCAATCTTGCAACTGGCACGAATGTCTCATCAAAGTCGATCCATTCGCTTTGTGAGTAACCTTTGGCTATCAGTCTGGCCTTGTTCCTTGTGATCACTCATTGTTCATCCAGTTTGTTGCGAAAAACCATTTTGTGCCAATGACCTTCTGGGTTTTTGGCCTATCAACAAGGAACCATACGTCATTTCGTGTGAACTGGATCAGTTCTTCCTGCATAGCCATGATCTAGTCTGAATCTTCTAAGGCTTCCTTAACATTTGCTAGTTCAGTTTGAGAGATGAAGCATGTGAACAATGCGTGCTCGGTTGATCCTCTGGTCTGAACTCGACTTCTTGGATCACCAACTATCTTGTCAGTTGGGTGGTTTTTGAGCCATTTGGGCAAGATAGCTTCAGCTGAGTCTCCAGCTGGCTCTTCTGTGATGATGTCATCAGTTGCTTGTTCATCAGTTGGCTCGGCATTCTCATCATTTCTTCCCCCTGCTTCAGTTGTAGGGTTTGTGGTCTCAGCACGATTTGTGTCCTCATTAACCAAGTTGTTCTCAACTGGTTTAGTACCAGTTTCATGGCCTTCTTCTAATGAAACTTCAAACCGCTCTGGAACAATGTGATCCACATAGTCCTGCGAGTTTTCAGTTTCACTAGGTAGTACTTGAACTGATGTATCTATAGTTTCTTTGTTCCTGTACTCATTAGCAAATTCATCAAATACCACATGACATGTTATTTCCACAACAAGAGTTCGTTTATTGAACACTCTATAAGCTTGTGCATGAGGAGAGTTATATCCAAGAAATATTCCCTCATCAGCTTTAGCACTAAAAGCTTTCAATTGAGTCTTTCCATTGTTGTGAATATAACATTTATTGCCAAATATTTTAAAATATGAGATAGAAGGCTTACGACCCTTGTACAGTTCATAAGGTGTCTTGTCATGGGCTACTACAATGGCACTTCGATTTTGAGTATGGCAAGCTGTGTTGACTGCTTCAGCCCAGTATCCTTCAGCTATGTTAGCATCAACTATCATTGCTCGAGCTGCTTCCTTTAGTGTTTGGTTGCGCCTTTCAGCTACACCGTTTTGTTGTGGAGTTTTTGCAGCTGAATATTCATGAGTGATTCCAAGCTGGTTGAGGAAGTTGATCATGTGTTGATTCATAAATTCAGTTCCATTTCCGAGCGAATCCTTTGAACTGATATTTCCTTCTCAGTTTGAAGTCTTCTGATCAGTGCCGTGAGCTTGTCATATGTTTCATCTTTGCTCCTAAAGAATTCCACCCATGTATATCTTGAGTAATCATCAACTACTACAAGAGTGAATCTTTTGCCTTTTGGAGTTTGAGGTCTAACTGGACCAAACAAATTCATGTGTGGCAGTTGAAGACAGTCAGTTCTTCCTGGTGGATGATTCTTATTCTTGAAGGATGACTTCACTTGCTTCCCTTTTTGACATGGTCCACATACACCTGTTTTCTTGTATATCTCCTTGGGAAGCCCCTCAACTAACTCTTTCTTTGCTAGGTAGTTGATTATTTTGAAGTTGAGGTGGTTCAGTCGTCGATGCCATAGCCAGCTTGCTTCAGTTGATCCTTTTGAGAGAAAGCAAGCTTCTGAGTAGCTGGTTGACCAGTCAACAATGTACATGTTGCCTCTCTTGATGCCGGTTAGCTAAATTACTCCAGTTGACTTGTCTCTTATGTTGCAGGAGTTTTTGGTGAAGTCAACTGAGTAGCCATTGTCGCACAGCTGGCTGATGCTGAGTAATTTGTGCTTTAGTCCATCCACATGGGAGACTCCATTCACAACTACTTTTCTTTTGACTACGAACCCTTCTCCAATGGTTCGGCTTTTGGAGTTGTCTCCAAATGTGACGAGTGGACCTTTGATTTCTTCATAACTGTCGAGATCTTCTCTGTCTCCGGTCATGTGCTTGGAGCACCCGCTATCTAGATACCAAATGTCTTTGGTTTTCTTCATAGATAGGATGCTCTTGTCCTGCAGAGAAAAGGATTAGCATTTAGGGAACCGTTTTATATCGGGTCTTTTTTGATACATTAAGCCTTTTGTAATCCAGACTTGCCAAACTTTTGGCTTTTTATCACTCAAGGAGTCAACTGATTTGGATCGTTTCATCAGTTTCGACTCTCTTTTAACTCTCATTGAGTCGGTTGAATGGTACCTGCGTTGAAAGTTAGTGGGATAAAACAATTCAACTAACACACAATTATTTTGAGATTTTTGGGCTCTTCTATCAGGCCAATGCCTTGTGTGTTTCCAGTTCATTGGATTGAACCCTTTTGGATCAGCTCTTGGTTCATTTCTGGAATCCAGATATTCATTATAATGATGATAGGGTTGAAATGATTTTCTTTGATCTCTCCTAGAAGTGCTTTGATTAAGCTGCTTAGCAGGGTAGGCTTGAGATCTAGACTGGTCTATCTTTTCATAGTGAACTGATCTGCCAGTTTGCCTTGAGGGCATTTTATACTGAGTTGGTGGCCTTTGTTGAACTGGAGGCTTTGGATGAGTGGATTGACTTGAGTGAACTGATGGTCTTGGTTGGGAACTGGGCTTTAGTTGACCAGGTGTTTTAGATTGGTAGAACTGACCAAACTTTCTAGGCTGGGTCTGTGAATTTTTCAATATTCCTTTTCCTTTGTTTGACTCAGCTGGCTGATCCTGAGATCTCGTGAATCCTTTTAGGATTTCTTTATCACTAGGTTGAGCAACTACTTTTCCCTTTTCTAGGACAGTGAACTTGCTATATCCTAGCCCTGAGCTGCCAGTTCCAGTTCTTTGATGACTTAGTATTTCATCTAGAGTCTGAGATCCCTTTTTGAACTTTAGGTTTACCTTTTCTTTTTCACGGATCTCTTGCTTGAGTTTTTGATTTTCTTCATCTAGATCAGCAGTTCTCAGTTTCATTTTTTCAAATTCTATAAACTGAGATTCAAGATAATTTAATCTTTCATGATCAATGCTCAGTTTCCTGACCTTGTTTCTCAGTTCATCATTTTCATCTTTCAGTTCAACATGCAAACAGGAGATTGAAGCTAATTGGTCTTCTAGCATCATAAGTTTCACATCAAGTTCATTACTAGAGACAGTTGCTTCATTGATATGGTAAAAGGAAGTTTGAGAGTCAGCTGTACTAACATCTTCATCATGGTCCGCCATGAGGCAGAATAATGCTTCATCATCATCTGAGTTGTAGCCGTCAAAATCGATTCCAGAAGGATAGTCTGAATTATCCAGCACAGCATTCTTAAGACTTGCGACCATTGCTTTTCTTTTGAAGAAGCTTCTTTTTACCTTGGCTTTCTTGTCCTCGGGGAGTTCTGGACATTCAAACCTGTAATGTCCTTGTTTATGACAATGAAAACACTCTCCAAGATTGCGACTGCCACTCCTGAATGGTTCAGCTGGTTGGTAGGCTTTTTCAACTTTTGGGACTTCATCAGTTTGAGGTGAAACTGATTGTTTATCCCGGGCTCTCTTCAACTTTTCTAGCAACTTGGTAACTGATTGAATCTGATCATTGATGTCATCAGTTAGATTCTCCTTCTTTTCAGTTGCCTCCCTTTTTCGTTCAGTTGAAGATCCGCCTTGGTTTTCTTTGGCTGGTGAGCTCCTAGGTCGGAAGTTGTTTCTTCCTCGAGCGTCTCTGAACCTGGTCCTTTCACCATAGAAAGTTGCGTCTTGAGCTGACGATGTCGACGCTTCTCTTTTTCGGTTTAGACTGTACTCATGAGCTTTAAGAGAACCAAATAATTCCCTTGGAGTGATGCTGTTTAGGTTTCTTAACTCATTTGTAGCGATCACTTTCATATCCCATTCGTCAGTGAGATTATCCAGTATTTTGGAATTCATCTCTGAATTGGGATAACTTCTCCCGAGGTTGTTCATCTCACTGATGATGCCTAGAAATCTAGTTTTCAAGGCTTGAGATGGACTCTTCTGCCTGCATTTTGAAGGATTCATACATGTCAACTGCCAGTTGGAGCTTGTTTCCTTTTATGGCTTCAGACTCTCTGTAAAGATCTGCTAGTAGGTCCCATATCTCTTTGGCAGTTGTGCAGTTCTTTGTATCCTTCATACGATCTTCATCTAGAGTTTGGAATAATGCAGCTTGAGCAACGAACTCTAGATTCTTCAACTTCTTCTCTTCACTGGTAAGAAGATTAGTTGGCTTCGGGATCCTTGCTGATTGATTGATATCAACTATGTAAGCATCATTGTCCATCATGATGATGATTAGACCTTCTTCGATGACCTCCCACATATTCTCATGAATTGAGCAGAGATGTGCCTTCATTCTCCTGCTCCAGTTATCATAGTTCTCAACTGAAAACAAAGGTAGCTTATGGTTTCTCATAGCTGGAATGTTAGCACAGATAAGTAGATCTGATTCAGTTGATCTGCAGAAACAGCTGATCCTTAGAATCAACCGCTCTGATAACACTTGTTGGTCCCGGGCGAGTCGGTATCAGTTTAGAGGGGGGGTGAATAAACTGATTCAAAAACTTTTACTTTAGATGCGGAAAACAGGGCCCTTTGACTCGCTTGATGAAACTTATTTGTGCACAAACTTGATAATCAGTTGAGACAGTTTGAGTGCAGCTTGTGTGATATTGTGTGCAGTTAGAGATATGCAATATTCAATAGTACAACACACAAGATATTTATAGAGGTTCGAAGTCTCAAACTTCTACGTCATCTCTTCCTTCCGTAGAAGGGCAACTTCACTATATAACTTGAGTTTCTTTACAAATTACACAATGAAGGACAGTTGGCTGAACCCGGTAACTGCTCGCTACCTCAGCTGGTCGACGACTCACACTTGAAGTCCCTAACTGCTCGCTAGGAAGGTAGGTGCTATTATCGTCTTTACAAGGTTTTAGATCTCTTTCAATCTTCAAGAGGTTAGTCTTGAACAAGGGGGTATCAACTGATGTGCTCCTTTGATTAAGCTAAGTAGTTGATCGTTGAATAGCTGGAACTGAGAAGGCTGCCCTGTCTGGATCGTCAATAGCTGGCTGGGTATGTTGATTCAGTGAATTCTTCTTCTCAGTTTGACTTTTGCAGTTTCTATCAAACGTTGCACTTGAGCTTGAGTGGGAGAGAGAAAGAAAAGCTCTTTGCTTGTATACGCGAAGGTTGGCAAGAGTTGTGGTTGCGAAGAGTGTTTAAAACTCTGATTCACCCGTCTTTTATAGAGGAGTGATTTTATGACCGTTGAGCTCCATTGTCCATTTGATCAGTGGCTCTGTTGGCTTATCAACAGCAGGTGGTCTTTAATGATCGCTTGGATCATTTGGTTGAAGTAGCCGTTATTATGCCAATCGATCTTCATTAAATTCCAGGATCTTTGAAGGAGCATTTATTCCAAGATACGTTGATTTAAGCAATACTCTCCAGGAGTCTTCTGGCTTCAGTTCTCTTGGCAGTTTGGACTTTCAGTTGGCAGCTTTGAATTTCTCAGCTCAGTTAGATTATTTTTCCAGCTGCCAGTTCTGCACTTATCAGCTGAGTCTTGCTATCGCTCTAGTTGGCAGTTCTGGGCTTATCAGCTGAGTCTGGCTATCGCTCCAGTTGTCAGTTCTTGACTTATCAGCTGAGTCTGGCTACCGCTTCAGTTGGCAGTTCTGGGCTTATCAGCTGAGTCTGGCTATCGCTCCAGTTGGCAGTTCTGGATTTATCAGCTGAGTCTGGCTACCGCTTCAGTTGGCAGTTCTGGGCTTATCAGCTGAGTCTGGCTACCGCTCCAGTTGGCAGTTCTTGGCTTGTCAGCTGAGATTGGTCATTGCTCCAGTTGGCAGTTCTGGGCTTGTCAGTTGAGATTGGCCATTGCTCCAGTTAGATACTGCCAGTCTCTGGCATAAACTGACATTCTATCAGTTTCTTCAATCTTTGGTCAACTCCTTTCTCCCTCAGTTCAGCTGACTCGGTTGTCAGCTTGCTTTGACTGGTATGATTCCTCAGCCAAGTTGATCTTTAGACTTGATGACGTGTCTTTCAACTTGTGGACCATTCTTCAGATCGGTTGACTTTGACTCTTTTTTGAGTTCTTCTTTGATAATGCCCTGGCTGGTCAACTTCGATCTACAGCTTGAACTTTGGTCAGTTTTTCATAAATAATTTTGACATCTCATCAAAACTTGATCTAGGGGTTTCTTGATAGTTTTTCCTAACACAACTTGCAGCGTGAGTGGAGTGCAACGACACATGTGGGGTTTTTCTTTGGAGTTGGTGCGAGTTATAGCATGATCCAGGGTACGACCGGCCTCGTGTTGCGCCCTAGAGCCATGTTTCGCAGATTTTGTGTTTTGGACCCCCTTTTTATAATTTTTTGTTCTTTCTACTTCTAGCCTAGTATATATAGTTCTTTCCTTTCTATTTTTAGGGCAAGCCCCCATCTATAAAAAGATTATTAAGGTAGAAAATGGATAAGAGAAATAGTGTGTAGAGGAGGAAGCTCTTGAAGGTTTGGAGCAAGGAAGAACTTGGAGATCTCTGTACATCCTTTTGGGTTTAATCTAAACTTTATCTATGTTTTCATTTTTTGAGTTTGTTTTCATTATGATTAGTATGAGTAGCTAATTGCTTTTGTTTTAGGGTGTTTGATCCTTAGATGATTGCTTGATGAATGTATTTTCCCCTTTTGTTCCTCATAAATAAATGTGTTGATTGTTGAATACTATTTGGGTGGTCTCCATTAGGATTCATCTTTGTGCTTGATGTGTTTTGAAAAAAAAAAAACTTTTTTGTATGAATGTTTGATTTATGAGTTCATTTACTTGTGATTTTGAGAAATTGATGAGTATTTGGGAAAATGGATGTGATTTGGAGCCTAAATAAGCTAGTTGTGAAATATTCACTAGAGATAGGGATGTTCACATTAGCCCAAATGTTTAAGTTCCTTGAGAAAGTGCTTAGATTAATTATTGCCTAAATCTTGTTGAGAGAGGGAAAATATGTGATTCAAGTGATTATTGAGAGCATCATCATTTAGGATTTAGCACCCTAGAACCCTTTTAGTTATCATTTATATCGTTTGTTGAAGTTCTTGATATTTTACACTGGTGTAAAAACTTGATTTTATTGCTTAAAGTTGAGCAAAATTGTTCCATGAGTTTTTGATTGTTTAAATAGTGAGATTAACTTGGGTTAGCAATACTTGCATCAAAGAAATATAACTATAATTCCTTGTGGTTCAACTCGTATCATTACTTGCTATATTCGTGTACACTTGCACATGACACGATAAATATTTGAGGTGTAAAATACCGCATCAGATCGCTCCATGCTTGCCAAACAAATCCACGTAGGATCTTCTTTTGCAAGGAACCTGCCATATGTAAACTGTTTCAGGGACAGTCTTGGAACATCATAAAAAACATTCACAACTTGTTCTTTTCTTCACATAGCGGAATCAACGCACCACATTAGGAATTAATCCTCAAATACTTTGTCGTACGTAAATCGCCAAAACAAACTAGTGCTAAACAATGACACTAACAGTTCATATTCTTAATTATGAAATTATGATGAAGTGATGAACCCAGTGAATTAAAATGTTTAGTCATTTAAATATACATTATATTAGTTTAATAATTTATTTATTTTCTCCATGATACTAAATAATGTCATATGAGCCAAGTGAGAGAATGTAAGATTATTTGTCTTATGTAAAGTTATGTGACTTACTAAGAACTAATAAATAAATAATTATGGACTAAATTATATGTGGGTTAATATGGACCAGATTTATTATATCTGCTATTTGATGGAAATAACGGGCTTATGGGGAATAAAAGTCAATTACCGTAAAACTGTGTCCACTTCTTGGTGTAAAAGGTATACTCTAAGAACCCCAACAATCATGAACGATAGAGAACAGAAAGAAATATCAAGTAGGTGAAATTCTGGGTTTATATTATTCTCAATAAATTCATCGGTGCAATTACAAATTTGATTATGGAGAATGATACACAATATTCTATCAATTATGCGATTATACGAGAATCATTATTTTCAAGATCCTATAGTTTTATCATAAAGTACTGTAGAAAACTATAATGATTTTTTTACATACACACTACCCAAAAAATTATATAATTTATATAATTTCTATTTCTATTTTTTATTAATTATGTCTCAAAGTTGATCAATTGTATTCAAAACATATCTCCTTCCAGTAAGCCCTAATTAGGTACGTGTGTAATAGTTAAGATCATAAGATACATTGCCACAAGAATGATATGTTTCTTTTATATAAATAATTTCACGTTTACTTTGTTCGACTACTTAAATAACTGAAATGTATTTTTATATATATTATACTTAAATATATTATAAATTATATTGACAAAGGAAAACAACATTGAAATTATATATACAAACACACAGATTAGTTTTTTCTTTCAATTTAACGATTAAAGAGTACGTTACATTGTAATATAAGACTACACACAACATATTAGAGAGATCAAATTGAATACTTTTATCTAACCAATGGTGTAGATCGAATTAATTCACCTAGAGATATTTATTCGTGCGTAAAGTCTTGCGATGAATCTTCATATATGTCGACTTAAATATTTTTCTATTTTATTTTAGTATATCCAACCTAAATTACACTTACATTAAAAAAAGAACGATGTTATTTGCATTATGATTTTTACACTTTGCACTACAAATGATAAAAAGGAAAAGTAAAATAATTTTGAACTTACTCAAATGCTCTTTAAATTACTTTCATACATTACAAAAAATTATCAATGCACCACAGATTTAAAAAATATACTGGATTAATTTTGCCCTTCAATTAAAAAAATATCATTTAATTATTATTTAAAAAAGGCTGAATTAATTTTTATGCCTTATCCAGTGTGTGTTCTTCCTGCGCGTCGTCTTATTCGTCAAACCTGTGTTGTGTAACAAGTATTAATTACCTAATTGAATTTGTAGTTTAATTTCATCATCTATTGGACTTCAAGTACGATTAACATTAAAACTTGCCAATAGCATTGCAAATCATGAATGGAAGAAAACCAGTTCAACTCTTTTTCAGTCATGAAAAACTTGGTAAATATGTTCGAACCGTTAATTTCGAAAACTTTGCAAGAAGTTCGAAAATTATTTTTCAAACAATTAAGGATGTTCAAAACTTGGTTTTCGAATCTATTGTTCGAAAACTATTTCTTGAACAATCTGACAAGTTTTGAAAATCTTTTTCGAATGTCCGTGATATCGATCGAAAATAAATATTCGAACAACGGTGATTATTTTGGTAAATCCAATTCATCGAGCATGCTTCCGGAAATTTTATTTTCAAACTTGATTTATTATAGAAAAAAATATTTTCAAACTTGGATTTCTTATAGAAATAACATATTTGGGAATATGGTTGCAGTGACATGGTAGAGAATGCAACCATGACGGGAAGTGGAGGCGGCACTGGAGAGAACAACCTGAGAAAAAGACGCGTTTTCTGTTATGTCTTCTTCTTCTTCTTTTCAAATTTTATTTAATTTTGTATGAGAAGATGTAAAAGAATTATGAGCGAGAAGGACATTTAAGTAAATTTAAAATTATATATATATAATTTTAATTATGATGAAAATAGTAAAAATAGTAATACAAATAGGCCCCAACGGGTGAACCAAATACAATAACCCAAACATGTTCGGGTCGGTCGGGCCGACATACCCGATCGCCGATCCATCTATATAAAATAAAATGCACATTCCACTATTAATTTACTCGACTATCGCTATTAAAATTTTCGCCTCTTCTAATTTCATCAGCATCTTCCATCTGCAAACCCTAGCAACTTATTTTCGTCGAATCGCTTAAATTTTACAGAGGAAAGAGTAATCGGCAATTCGTTCAACCATGGTTCCGTTCTCCACCAAACTTTCCGGTCAGATTAGGTTTCTGCTGCAGAACTTGAACGATTCCAACTCCGATTCGATTTTCCAAGAACTATGCAAGGCACGAACATTGAATTTAGATGTGATTTACACTATTGAACTAAATTCAAATGCGTGCTTTCCATTTTGTTTTGTTTCGTTGCCTTTATCGGTTTGACTGATGCTCCCGTGTTTATACTCTAAAACCCTAAGCCTTTAACTGTGATGACTGGGTTTTATGTGCTGGTTAAGTTTATGTTCACTGTTTTATAAATGTTTGGTTTGAGCTTTTTTTGTTCTAATGGAGTTTGTTACGTCTAATGTCAGAAATCACGAGGTAAGCTGGATAGGTTTATGAGGAGCTTAAACCTCCAACATGTATCTGCCTTTTTGTCGCGTCTCATTCTGTATCTTCATGATCCATTGTAATATGATAATTTTGTTCTAATCACCACATTTCCTTTGTTTGACTGGAAAAATATAGAAATTAGCTCAATCTAATGAGCGTTTAAAGCATTCTAAACATTGGTCTGCGCTTCAAAATGAAGCCAAACTGTAGAAGTTCATGATGTCACTACACTTTTTTGGAGCAACTTCTGCCACTACTCTTTTTCGGAGCAACTTGGTCACCTAGCTGTGATGATACTTATCTCTGATAATGCTGTTAATGTTCTAGCACGCGTTCCTTATTTTGTTGAAAAAGAAAACCCTGTCAAGTGAGACCCACAGCTGCCATCCTTTGGTATTATGTGTTGTTTTAGTCTTCAGCCAGTTAATAATTGGTGTTCTCCTTCCCCTTTTTTTTCCTGCTTGAAGGCCAATGTGTTTCAAAAGATTATTTTTTAGGTGTTTATTTATATATTTCAGGAAGCAGAGACTATGACCATTCAATTTGGTTGTGACACTTTAAAACCAAAAGAATGTAATTTTGCATAATCCAGATGTTCAATGCACTCTTTTCCATGGCATGCACTCTATTAATCTGAAGTGACTTTGTTTGGAACATTTTTTGACTTTGTTTGGAACATTTTTTTTAGGAGGGGTTTCGGTACTTTTTGTTTCTTAAATATGTAGTCAGACACTTCATTCTCTCTGCCTTAGGCATCACTTAGTTAATAATGAATGGTTTTTTTATTGCCAAAACAGAAGTATTTTTATTATTCATTATCTTTTTGTGTGTAGTTATGATGTACTTTATGCACATGGTTTATCCTTTTGAGGTGGGCCTGATTTAGGATTCTTCTACTCCGAAGTACATCCAAGGAAACTCCCAATATTGCAGAATGTTAATAAGATTGGGTTTATTCTTATGAAGCTGTATTAATGTGGCAATGCAAATGTCAAGTTAATTTATGTTGGATTTGGGTGGTACTGTAGCTAGTCTTGTTGCTTTTAATTGCTATTATGGTCACATTTTTTAATTACAACATTAATCCAAGTTTGTCGATCCATGCGCTTTCTGAATTATGTTATAACTTGTTTCAACCAGATTTAAATCTGAAAGCAATTTGATGTAGAATATGGCAATGAAGATTTTTTCATGATATGGGTTTTGTTTCCACCCTGAATTGGGTTGATAACTTAATAGAAGGTTACCTCTTGTTTTTGAATGAAGATGTTATTGAAGGAACAAATGCTCATATAACATACATACTTCCTGTAAATGCAAAAAGTATATATATATATATTTGTATTTAATTGTGACGAAGTTCATTCTCCAATTATTTTTTTCCTGTCATGTCTCTGTTTTTTTTACTATCCACATGAATGAATTATGAGACCTTATTTATTTTTGACATTTTATTTTGTTTTAATTTTAGATCTGAAGTGATGTAGGTTTAGATTTTTTGTTTTGTTTTTATAGTTTTTCAACACTTTTAATCATGTCTCACATTGTTTGCTACAAAAATATGATTATTAGTTCTTTTGAATTTTCTATCTTGCAAGAAAAGAGTTCAACATAATATTTATGATGTAATCATTAACCTGAGGTGCACTGAGACTTTGCACCAATAAGAGCTTTCTGTTACATTGGCATTTGTTAATTTTTTTCCGGTTACTGGCTTTGCATTGACGTTTTGAGAATTCTTTTTCTTGTTACTGGTTTTGATAATTTGTTATTTGATTCTATGCTGATCATGTTGCAATTATGTTCCTTTGGCAGTATACAATGCACGGAACGGAGGCTACCATTTTACTGCTCCAAGCCTGTTTTGATCACCTAAATATTTATGGCAGGGATTTGAAGGATATGAAGCTGCATCCCATGTATTCTTCAATATTCAAACATATCTTGGATGAACCTAACTTTAGTACAATATTAAGTGAGTCACTGCAGACTGCGACCATAAATGAAGAACTACTGCAGAATCTTTCTGGTGCTTTACATTTGTCGGTACCTGAGAAACTTGGAGTTGGTCTTGCTTTGTCTAATGCTGAAGATCATGATACCAGGATGTGTGGTTAGTTATTCTCTTCCTTATATTTACATATACACATCTCAATTATATTTGTCGTTTGATTATAGAAGGTCGCTTGGAATTTTAAAAAGTAAGATGGACATCAGCTTGATAATTTTATCTTCGTGAAGTTCTTCTGCTACATGTTCCACTTACCTGTAAACTTTTTCTTGGTTATTTGCAGGAAAGAATTTCTGCATGAGTCAGATTACGGAGTTGTGTGCCAATCCTGTGGCATTTGAGTCTACTGAGCTAGTTCAGCATATTCTCATGTTTCTTAGTCGATCAGAAGGCCTCTCTAAGTATGTGGATTCCTTCATGCAAATGTTATCTCTTGTGCAATTGAAGGAGGGAGCCCAATTTGTTATCACACCTTTTCTTCCCGATGAATTACGTGGAGATAACTTCTTCAGGTGCTTTCCTGGCACTTCCTATTGCATAAAGTCTAAGAATTCATGTTGGAAACCATTTTTATCTTTTTTCTCGTTCATATGCTGCAGACACTTAGAGTTGTTGAATGAGGGTGGTGAAGATGATTTTGATGCCATTCTAGCCGAAATGGAGAAAGAAATTAGCATGGCTGATGTTATGTGTGAGCTAGGATATGGATGCACTGCCAATGTGGCTCAGTGCAAAGAAATGCTGTCTCTTTTCTTGCCGCTTTCTGATGTCACAGTTGCAAAGATACTTGGTACAATTGCCAGAACTTATGTAGGTCTTGATGACAGCCAAAATGTCTTTTCTACATTCCGCTCTGCCCTTGGTGGGAATGCTGTTCTAGATCTGCCATCTTTGAATTCTTGGAATGTTGATGTCATTGTAGATTCAATCAAGCAACTGGTAAGTTCTATGATTGTACTCCCTCGATTAATTTGTATTCCACTTATAATGTGTTGTATTATTTTTTTTTTTGTTTTTTTTTTTGTTTTTTTTTTGTTTTTTTTTTTTTGTTTCAGGCTCTGGGAATTGACTGGGTTAATGTCATGGAGAAGCTGGATCATGAGGGCTTTCATATCCCTAATGAGGCAGCATTTTCATTTTTTATGTCTGTTTATAGACATGCATGCCAGGTATACCTTGATATTTAATTTATCCTCCATTGCCTATTATTTTTGGAATATAAATAATCAGGCAATACTACAAGCTGTTAACTCTCATTCCACTGATTTGATTTTTCAGGAACCATTCCCTCTCCATGCTATCTGTGGTTCCGTTTGGAAGAATGTCGAGGGTCAACTCTCTTTTCTAAAATATGCAGTCTCTGCGCCACCTGAAATATTTACATTTGCTCATTCTGAAAGGCAGCTGGTATGCTTGCTACAAATGTTAAATTGTTGCTGAATGAACTGGTTACTGCATTTTTATCTTTTTCATTAAGGCCATGACATCTGGAATGAATTTATAATACATTTTCCTTGTACAGTCCTATGATGATGCTGTGCTTGGACATACATTGCAGTCTGGACCAAATCGTGCATGGTCATGTCATGACCTGCTGGTTGTTTTGTGTCAGCTATCCGAGAGGGGCCATGCAAGTTTTGTGAGATCTATCCTTGAATCTCCTCTTAATCACTTCCCAGAAGTATTGGTTCTTGGGATGGCCCATGTTAATGTAGGTGGCCTCGTATAGGATCTTGATTTGTTGTCCTGCCTTTTCATATGGCTTCTTGTTTATTAACCCTACTATATGACATGCAGACTGCATATAATCTCATCCAGAATGAGGTGGCATCTGCTGTTGTCCCAATGGCTCTTAAAAGTGCTTCTGCAAGTGGTTTAATATTCACCCTGTGGCACATTAATCCAAACATGTTGCTGCGCGGACTAATAGATGCGGCAAACCTTGATCCAGACGGTGTCTCTAGGACTTTGGATGCTTGTCAGGAAATAAAGGTTTGAGTTTTTACCAATCGTAGATGTGGTACATCAATGCTTTTTCCAATAAAATAGATATATCCTGCATGGCAGTAAGA
Organism: Perilla frutescens; assembly: GCA_026008535.1. Taxonomy (NCBI): domain Eukaryota; kingdom Viridiplantae; phylum Streptophyta; class Magnoliopsida; order Lamiales; family Lamiaceae; genus Perilla; species Perilla frutescens. Next base: position 41,503,722 of record BRKX01000002.1, on the reverse strand, counting down.
GGGTTTCTTTTCCAAACACAAGAAATTTGTTCCTTTTTTTTTACATGAGACCAGGAAGGTCATTGCATGGATTTTTGACTGGCCTTGTAATTTTTGGAGGTGTTATGTTTATAATATTAGACCGTGAGGCTTTAGTTTTATTGATTAGTCACCTGTCACCCATTGATTGTCAAATCGGCGGCTAATATATCTGCTACATGCTTTTACAGATTCTTTCCCAAGTACTGGATATGTTTCCTTTTCACTTTGGCATTCGCCTGGCTGTACTTGCATCTAAGAAAGAAATCATGGACCTTGAGAGCTGGTTGGGTACTCAATTAGTGTCAAATAAAGATGCTTTCTACGAGGTTGGTGTTTTCTCTGACTTAAAATCTATACCTATTAGAACCCCGGGTTCAAAGCAATAAAAAAAGCCACCATCTATTGTGAAAAGAAATTATTCACTCAGAAAATATTCTCTTAAGTATTTGCCCTTCCATCGTGGCTGCAAGTCCATTGTGGCCTTTAATAATTGTTATTCTAAAGTTTAATTTATTGCAAATTGCAGCACTAAATTATGTTTATGCCTCCAGGAATGCATCAAGTTTCTGAAGGATGTTCAGATTGGAGATCAGGACATCTCTGCTAATCGCTTTCACCCCTCCGGTTCTCTTTCAAATATTTATTTGGAAGCTTGTCCCACTGTCTTAAAGGTAATATTGTGACACATTTTTATTGGATCCAGCTTTAGATTAATATGTGACCTTTCAAAAAAAAATGTTATACAGGTACTTCAGTCTCACGCTGGTGTGCTTTCCTCTAATCATCTGTCTGATGAAATTGAGAAGTTAGATGTCTCTCATATGCGTGCTAATTCAAGAATGAAAAGCACTGGGGGTTCTGACTCAACTGCTGATACTTATGCTGATGACATTGAGACAGAAGCAAACTCATACTTCCATCAAATGTTCTCTGGTCAGCTGTCTATTGATGCTATGATTCAAATGCTTACTCGCTTCAAGGAATCTTCAGACAAAAGGTACTTTTTTCCTTAGACCACAATTTATACTCTCTGGTATATGTTCCTTGACAAGGTTCTCGCACAACTTTGGACCACAGGGACTCCAAATCTTGTGGTGATTTGTTATGAAATATTGATGTCACTAAACCAGGCCTTGACTTTGCAGATCATGTCTTTTCTCTTGAACTTTTATTCTAAGTCCGTGAATGTACATTATTCCTTTGCATCACCTATTTCCCATGCGGATGGAATTCATAGATCAGGAAAATTAGTATCTTGTGAGAATTAGTAGGTTAAAAATTCTTGTTTGTAAGCGTTGAATATTTTAATTGAATAACATGAATATTATTTGGAGGAACTTTATGGTCACAAATTTTGCTGCTTCATTCATTGGTGCTCTAATGGAGAATATTTCTGCTTTATTGGCTTTTCATTTATATCTGAAGGATGTGGGTTTTTTGACAGGGAACAATCTATATACGAGTGCATGATTGCTAATCTATTTGAGGAATACAAATTTTTCTCCAAGTACCCCGAAAGGCAGCTGAGGATTGCAGCAGTTCTTTTTGGTGAGATCTTATTTTATGCATCATTAATTACTTAATTGTTCTTATATATCTGAAACTATTTTTTCTGTTAAAAATGGTGGGATGAGTTTGTTGGTATGACCTATGTACGACATGATTGAATCCAGAGGCTGGCTTGGTTGGTTTTGTTGTTGGACTTGTCTTGATGTTTTCCGTCTCCTATTAACCAAAATTCATATACTTTGATTTCTCATAGACAAAAACTCCTTAGTTTGCAATATTTTTTTCTTTAGTCATGCTTGTTGGATTGATTTAAACGTCGAGTAGCTGGCTCCAAAGTTTGAAGTTAAATTTATTCGTGGCTCATGAAAGTCTCCTACCGGGATTTTAAAATTGCAAACAATGTATCTATAGTAAAAAAATCTAAAGAAAATGCATGGGATGACCATAACCACGAGAGTGTCAAGAATAAACAGATATATGTCTGCATATTTGATGGACAAGAGTTATTCCATTGGACTGATCAGTTTTGTCAAGTTCTCCACTATTGATGTCACTATGGACAACTTTCATTTGTCATTAAGGTAGTGTGATACAAAATTCTGCGGTGTTTTTGCGAATAATGTTTCTGCTTTCAGGATCACTCATTAAGCATCAACTTGTGACTCATCTTACGCTTGGCATCGCTTTACGAGCTGTTTTAGATGCTTTGAGGAAGCCTGCAGATTCAAAAGTTCGTTTCTTCCCAGCTTATCAATATATTTCACTATTTGAATCTCAGTGTGACCTTGAATTTATAACACACAGATGTTCTCCTTTGGGACTAAGGCATTAGAGCAGTTTGTGGATCGCCTCATTGAGTGGCCACAGTACTGCAATCATATCTTGCAAATATCTCATTTGCGTGCAGCTCATTCAGACCTTGTAGCATTTATTGAGAGGGCACTTAACAGGATCTCAGCTGCTCATGGTGAACCTGATGTTGGCCACAGTGCCGCTACTGATCACCATCATGGCCTTTTTCAATCTTCTGGTCCTAATATGGAGGTATCTAACATCTTAATGATATCTGTCAAGCAGTTGAACCTGCATATGTGAATTCAATATTTTTCTGGAAATGTTACATGAGGATGTCAAATTTTTATCTGGGTCTTCACTTATACCCGTGTGCTGTTTTTGGTTTTGCCTTGCATATGTGGTTGTGGATAATTCTTCTAGTCCAAGTGATTTGTGTGAACTAAAGCTCATGTTGTCTTGTTTGCTGCAATTGTGTCGTTTTGTTTTCAGATTGCAGGTTCGCCATTTTCTTTAATTGGACCGGGTAGCTTACAGACTGGATTACCAGTTTCCTCTTCAGTCCCACTACCACAGAGACCGCCAAGTTCTCTAGATGAGAGGAAAACCTCTGCTACTCTTTCTAATTTCATGAAGCCAGCACAATCATCTTCTGTGCAACCTGTTATTGCTCCTCCGAGTGATACAGGTACCCTTCAGAAGGCAAGTAATAAAGTCCATGTTCTGCTTTGAGTTAGTTTATTTGATGTTTGGTCCAGCCATACCCTTCATGAGCTAATCTAGTCAAACCCACAATGCAGTCCCACAGTGGAGCTGTGCTGTCAATTCAATCTGCCTCACCGGGTTTTCCACGATCATCTCGAGCTACCTCAGCAAGTAATTCTCATTTTTACCGGTTATATAATATGTGCTCTCTGTAGTTTCTTATCCCACAAAAAAAAGCTCATGGACCTTCGCTTCAAGTGTGGTTATGGCTTGTGGATTACACTAAAGGTGAATTGATGTTTACAGGGTTTGGTTCTGCTTTAAACATTGAGACCCTGGTTGCGGCAGCTGAGAGAAAAGAAACTCCTTTAGAGGTGATTGCTCTTACTTTTCTTTATACATTTTTTTAGTCTTGGTTTATATTCGCGCGGGGATTCTGTGTTTGTGTGTTTTTTTGCTTTTTATGAACCCATTCTTGAATGATTCTCAGTTTTGATCAGTCTCTTTGGTTTCCTCTTGTGCTAACTTATTAACCTCTGAAAAGTAGATGTTCGAAGGTGGTTGTGGTTCTCAAATCAATTTTAATCTAATCAATCAACTTCATTTTTTAACTTTTTTACTTCCCTTTGATGTAGGCTTGGATTGCTTTGGCAATTCTTTAGATACACCTTGAGTGACATGGTCTGTATATATCATTGTTTGATCCTTTGCATTTTTGCTGAAGATGTTAGGAACTAAAAGATCATTATAAATGCTGGACTCTCCTGATTCCCTTTTCAATTGATTTTCTTTGTGGGGATTGCTTGTGTTACGGCTTGTTTTAGTGTAGCAAGAAGTTGGATACAACATTACTTCATGCATCAACCAGAATTGGTATACTGGTTGTTTCTGATCTTAGTGCAAATGATGCGGCATGTGCTCCCCTCCCTTTTATTCTATTCTGACTAATTAAAATGACTTTGGTCTTTTTTTCCTTGTTCTGTAATTGTGAGTTCCATTTCTTTGTATATTAATTGGTATGGCTTTTGACACTGACATGTTCACTTTTGATGCTTTTTTATGTCAACTGTCAGCTTCCAATCACTACCCATGTCCTCCTAGATACTAGTACAATTACAATGACTTTGAGATGAGACACATCATGTACATGGAAGTTTATTATTTGAAAAAAACTGCCAGGAAATGCCAATACTAAACAAGTTCCTACATACATCCGTAATACACTGTATCCCAATTGAATTATTATATATTTTGGAATGATGTCTTGCTCCCTTTGATAGAAAGTATTTACCGTAACTATGCTTTCACTAGTAGCGATGTACTCAATGAATTCCTCAACTAGTCAGTGGCTAAGTCTAATGATACCCTAGAGTTTCCTCAAAAGTCATGTGAAGACCATGCAAATTGAATATTATGTTGACACAAGACTAACAAAATAAAGTTAGGCGTTTTCTCTTAACTTCATATCTTTTGGTGCATGTGTTCCCTTTACCATTCTTTCAAAAGTGAAACATCAATGTTAATCTCTTTATTAAAACGAGGTGTGATTCGATATAGAAAGCAATGATGGATTGAGAGACTCCCATCAAATGGAATTCACCAAGACAGTATATACAATGCTTTATTTTTAACTCACTTTCTAACCCTTCTCACTGCCATCTTTAGCATTTATTGATGTACGAGTATTTGGCACAGCATGACACTTGCATGCATACATGTTTGTATATGGTACATCAGAATTCAGTTTCCCAGGCTTCCTTTTTTTTCCTGGCATCAGAAGGTAAATATATAATTCTGCGAAGGTAGTATATATGCATATATATATATATATGTATATACATATATGGCAAGCGCTGAAGCATCGATAACTGTCATCAATCACAAATGGGATTGTAACGGTGAATTTCGTTGTATTTTGCATTTTGAAATATTATCTGGAGTTTGTTGTTTGTATGACCTGCATTTATCTTATAGACTAATTTCTGACCTTATATTCTACTATCCATGATGTTTGTCCAATTCTGCAATTATTATTTGTTCCTAATCAGCGTCTGATAATTTTTGGTCCTTTTTGGAACAGGCTCCTGCATCAGAAGCTCAGGACAAGATATCTTTTATTATAAATAACTTGTCTGCTGCAAACGTTGAGGCAAAAGCGAAAGAATTTTCTGAAATTCTAAATTCGCAATTCTATCCCTGGTTTGCGCAGTATATGGTTATGAAAAGGTAGAGATTTTGCTAATGCTGCCAATACATACCTAGTCTGCGATATGTTTTGGATGTAATTTCCCTTGAAATTTTTCTTCCAGCTGCCTCTCTTTAGTCCGCCTGTCTGGAAGAAGTAAATGACATGATAATTAAATTAAATAGATTTTTTATTATTATTTGGTCTCTTCATGTTTTTTTTTGGCAGGGCAAGCATTGAAACAAACTTTCATGATTTGTACTTGAAGTTTCTGGATAAAATAAATTTGAAACCTTTGAACAAAGAGATTGTTCAAGCCACTTATGAGAACTGCAAGGTTTGATTTTTTTACTATTTATTTTATTTCCTTTTGGAAAACTGGCATTCATTCTTGGTTTTTGTTCTGTGTTCAGGTTCTCTTGGGATCGGAACTTATAAAGTCTAGTGTAGAAGAACGTTCACTGCTGAAAAATTTAGGAAGCTGGCTTGGGAAGATTACAATTGGCAAAAATCAAGTTCTAAGGGCACGAGAGATAGATCCAAAATCTCTGATTATAGAGGTTTATTTTTCTTTTTGAGTTCACTGCAGGCTCGTGGAGTTGGATTGTTTGTGACCTTCATGTGGCCATGATTTATGTGCAATTTCTTGATTTGAATTTTCTGATGAGTCAATGTGACAATTACATTATTTGCTGTATCCCTTTGCAGGCATATGAAAAGGGACTCATGATAGCTGTTATTCCTTTTACCTCGAAGGTATGATCTATGGTGTATTTTCCCAATTGTGAATTCATTTTTGTTGACTTAATGTGCTTGTTCTAGATTCTGGAACCCTGTTCAAACAGTATTGCATATCAGCCTCCTAACCCTTGGACAATGGGAATTCTTGGGTTGCTTGCTGAGATTTACGCAATGCCAAATTTGAAGATGAATCTCAAATTTGAGATTGAGGTAATTCTGTATACACAGATATGCTTATTCATTGCCTGAAGGAGTGACTGCTTAAATTATGACTATTTTCATAATTGAGATCTCTTTTGGTTTCAGGTCCTATTCAAGCATTTAAGCGTCGACCTTAAGGATGTCACACCTACTTCTCTTCTAAAGGACAGGGTCCGAGAAGTTGAAGGTAATCCAGATTTCTCCAATAAGGACATTGGTTCTTCACAACCACCAATAATGAATGAGGTGAAATCTGGAATAATATCAACACTTAACCAAGTTGAGGTAGCCCTTGATGTTGCTGCTTCTCCCCATCCTGGTGGCCATTCCCGTTTAATGTCTCAGGTTAGTGCTTCAGTAGTTCTGTTTTGATTTAGTAGCATTATTGGAGGTTGATTATGTGATTTTGGTATCAGTATGCTTCTCCTCTTCATCATTCATCTGGAACTTTGACGGAGGATGAGAAGCTGGTCAGCTTGGGATTTTCTGACCAGCTTCCTTCTGCTCAAGGTCTTCTACAAGGACAGGCACAGTTTGCAGTTAATCAGGTCTGTCCGAAGTTCTGTTTGTATTCGCTACCAATGGTTTTTAATTTAAATATTGACCGCTGTTCTAATATTTCATGTTATGTTGCAGGTTCCTGTACCAGCAGCAGCAGCTAACATTGAACAACAAGTTGTTGTCAATAAAAAGCTTCAGGCTTATGGCTTACACATGCATTTCCAGAGGTCTGAATCAGTAATTGAAATTGTTCTATACTGTTTGACTATCGAACTCATCAATCATTTTCAAATTATTTGTTTGCTTCAGTGTACTTCCAATTGCCATGGATAGAGCTGTTAAGGAAATAGTGTCCAGTATTGTGCAACGAAGTGTTTCTATTGCAACTCAGACAACTAAGGAACTTGTTTTGAAGGTGTATTTCTTTACAAATCATTGATTGTGAAGTACTGTTGTTTCACTAGATGCACATTTCAATGAAAAATTTGTTTTTAAATAAGTTATTGTTTTTAAATGGCAGGACTATGCCATGGAACCTGATGAGACCCTTATTCGAAATGCCGCACATTTGATGGTAGCAAGGTTGGCGGGAAGTCTTGCTCATGTAACCTGCAAGGTATAGATAGGCCTTTGTTTTATTACCTGCTGCTGTTGAATGTTGATGATCTTCTTGACTGTCAAGAGTATCACTTCAATAATAAAGATGCTTTTCGGTCAATTTTTAGGAACCTTTACGTGGTTCGATATCAAGCCAGCTAAGAAGCTCGCTTCAGGGCCTAACTATAGGAAGTGAACTTCTGGAGCAAGCTGTTCAACTGGTGACTAATGACAATCTGGACCTAGGCTGTGTGTTGATTGAACAAGCTGCAACTGAGAAGGTAAACTGGTTGGATTATTATAAGTAATCTGTTGATTCATACAGATTATAGTAAGTGCCCTGGACAACCAATATTGTTAAATATTTAGAATTGAACTGAAAAGGCAATAAGAAATAGTATTTGTGATGACCACAATGGAAAATATCTATGGTATCCAGCTCTATCGTGTGTGATGTAACTTTATGTTGTTGAGATGTTGAGGAAGAGTGTCCCTATTATTTTTTCCCCTTTTTAAAGCTTAAAAATTTGAACTAGTTAAGATTATGTGAAAATAGGGAGGGATAGAATTAGGGTCGTTCCAACTTCACCTCTAATGGGCAAAGCCAAGTTCCTTCAAGTCTTCTAATGAAATTTTGTGCTGTTGAGCAAGCGTCCTTGACCCCGAAACATATACTAACAAAAAATGAAAGTTTGTGCTGTTGTTTTAGCAAATGAACTTGAAATTTTCTATCTAGAAATACTATGTTATGAAGATGGGTGACATTCTTCCTTGATCAACTTAAATGTTGGACCTAAAGGTCATGTTAGCATCAATGCATTACATGTCTAGACTTCATATTTTTGCTTTACCTTTAGCTTGTTAAGTAGGTGATGAAGCTCCTTCCAAGGTGTGCATGAAATATGTCTTAATTCTGGAATTCCATGAAGTACTTGTACATGGATGTGTAGAGAGATACAATTTGTGAAGTCGGGGTCTGTTCACATTCTCTCTTTCGTGAAAGCTGGAGTTTTGATATTTCTGTGTTGAAGGCAACAACTTAATAGAGCGATAATATTAGCAAAAAACTGAAATTTGGTACAGTCAAGTTATTTTAAATTTAACTATGTGGGTATATTACTGACTCGTATTGTTTGTATTGTGTCCTTGTTGCATTATAATCTGGTTTACAGGCAGTTCAAACCATTGATGGGGAAATAGCTCAACAACTTTCTATTAGAAGAAAACATAGAGAGAGTGTTGGTGCCACATTTTTTGATGCTAGCGTTTATGCACAAGGTCAAATGGGTGTTTTACCGGAGGCCCTTCGTCCTAAGCCTGGCCATCTGTCACATTCACAGCAGCGAGTTTATGAGGTGATTTATATGGTCATAACTCATATTAAGTTGATCTATATTATCTTTATTTGTAACTCACTGCAGTCTCTTTCATCTTGTTTTGTAGGATTTTGCTCGGTTTCCGGGTCAGAATCGGTCAACCCAGAGCTCGAATACAGTTCCTGTTGGCACTTCTGCTTCATCAGGAGGTGGTGGGTTGTCCCGGCAATTTGCATCTGCATCTGCTTCTGGCCAAATCAGTGCTGGCATTTACTCATCTGGTCTCGGTAGCGCTGGAATTGGAGCTGTGACCCCGACTTTGGAAATTGGCTCTGACGAGATAGAATCTGTTGGATCCCAGATTCCTACAAGGTTTCCTTGATTTGGGTTTTCTTTTTTATTTTTATATTATTTTATTCTCTCTTTTCCCTCTGGATCAAAAACAAATTAGTAAAATTATGCTGGTGATATTTCAGTGTTTCCTTAACCCACATTTCAATTGGCGACGGTCCACAAAGTCTTGAAAATGATACTGTTAATTCATTTCCTCCTGCTTCGACTCCTGATCTGCAAGTTATAGAACCTTCTAGTTCTGCAAAAGTGAGTACATTCTGTTTGAATATCCTGTATATGTTTTTGCATATGCACTTTTTGATATTAGGATTTTGTTAATGCAGGAACCTGGAAATGCTGCACAGCCTACTAATGCAACTTTGGGATCTGAGCGCCCCGGCACTAGTGTCTCAGAGCCTTTGATAACCACTGGGGATGCATTGGATAAATACCAGGCTATTTCAGAGAAGGTTTATCTATTATCTTCTTTTCCTTTCGTTACATATATTTGATTCATTTTTTGAGAACTTAATGCTTGGAATCAGTGTGGTGATTAGTATGCTTTATTTTTACTAACATGCTTGTTAAAACACTTTTCAGCTTGAAAATCTGTTGGCTAATGATGCTAAAGAGGCTGAAATTCAGGTAAACACCATATCAACACATGCTCATTTTATTATGTGCTGTATATGCCTTGGATTTCAGTTTAATTTTATCTGACTGTTGATATGGTCTTTTCAGGGAGTTATTGCTGAGGTTCCTGCAGTCATCCTCAGGTGCATTAGCCGAGATGAGGCTGCTTTGGCTGTGGCCCAGAAGGTGATGATTAGTCCAGATGTACATTTGACTGCTGTCCTGAAAATCATCTTAATTTGGATTCCTTTGTTGCTGCAGGGTTTTAAGAGCTTGTATGAAAATGCATCTAACAGTGCTCATGTTGATGCTCACCTGGCAATCCTGGCTGCTATACGTGATGTCAGCAAACTTGTGGTTAAGGAGCTCACTAGTTGGGTATGCACATTTCATTTTTATCATGGTTTTTGGTCCTGCTGGGAGTATTTTCTCCTCACTTTATTTATAATTAAAGGTGGCGGGTCTTTCTGAAAAAACTTATGTATTTAAGCTCTTGAATGGCTTATTTTTATTTTTTATATTTTATTGCCTCTAGAGTTTTTATCTATGAATCTGATGTTTCCAGTTAGACTGCCATAAGAATTGCATTAAAATAAGTATATGTATAATATATATATGGGTTGTGGGTAAAGTAAACCCACACAGACCCACTTAAGGTTCAAACCTGTCTCAAGTGTGGTTTTTCGCTCGGTGGATCTGACCATTGCCATCCCTACATAAGATATTTTCCCAGCAACTACAGGTTCATCAGTCAAAATAAAAAGAAAGGACTCTTGATGCAGCAGGGGATTGTATTAATTCTGGTTTTTGGCACAGTTGTTTATCTTATAGTTGTATATGGTTCAGTAGTTGCCTTTATGAAAGTTTGTTAAGTATTTACCCATCTTTTCCTATGGTTGTTTGTGCTTTATTGTCCTGTTGCCATTTCACCAACACGTAAATGATTACTGTGTCTCAATTGTGACAGGTGATATACTCTGAGGAGGACAGGAAGTTCAATAGAGATATCACAATAGGTCTTATTCACAGTGAATTATTGAACCTTGCAGAGTATAATGTTCACATGGCAAAGCTTCTTGATGCTGGGAGAAACAGTATGTTTTAATGTATAGCATTATTGTTTGTTCAATATGATGAATCGGAGATATTAACGCAGTTCACCGTGTCTATTGTGCAGAGGCTGCAACCGAATTTGCCATTTCTCTCATTCAAACTCTTGTTATCAATGATTCTAAAGTGATATCAGAGCTGCACAATCTTGTTGATGCTCTGGCAAAGGCATGTGTGCACCCAGTTATGTTGAGGATATTACATATTTATTTCTGGAGTTTCTAACTATTTTCGCATTTTCAGCTTGCTGCAAGACCTGGATCCCCAGAGTCATTACAACAGCTGATTGAAATAGCTAAGAACCCTGCTAATGCTGCAAACTTGTCTCCTTTGGCTGTTGGTAAAGAAGAGATTGCAAGAACCCCGAGGGAAAAAAAGGTCTTCAAGAGTATATCTGTCATTTTATTCCCCCCCCCCCCCTAACGCTCACACATTGTCATTTGACCTCTTATATTTGGTTTTCATCAATATCTGAAATCTCTTTTTCAGTTTGTGCTTGAACAGGCTACTGGGCTTCCTGGAACAAGCAGGGAAGAATTCAGTGGGATGGAATCGGTGGATTTTGATCCAGCTGGTTTCTCCGAACAGGTGCTAAATATACTCTGCTTTTTCATTAGTAGCACAATGATGGTGTTTGGAAGATATTTGATGTTTTTATGTATTAGGTGTTGTGGAGTTGTTTGCTAATGGCTGTGCCTCCTGAATGCTGCACATACATAATCAGATGCTTTTTTTAAGTAGCTTTAGCTTATAATTAATCACTCCTTTTCTCCCCCTTCCATGTTCATGGATTGCGCTTGCAAATGGCCCTTTTAGTTTATTTTCATTATTCTTAATATGTGGAGGTGGTCTGAGCTTTTCTCACGCCTTCTAGTCACATAAAGATGCATGTTTTAAGAAATCCCCGTTATGACTTGCATTGTATCCCCAGGGCCCAGGTCTCTGTAAAATGTATTTGGTTCTCCATGGTTTCTAAAAGCTACAATTCTGTTTTTTTGAGGATCAGTCCAGATGTGGGAGTATTATCATTTAACTTGGTTTGGTGTCAAGATGATTTTCTTATGTCGCTAATTCTATGAGCTCATAAAAAAAGAGCGTTTCTTGTGGTAGCTTTTGCATACTCATTACAACATTTAACTGATTTCCTGAAACCTCTTTAACTGAGTATTTGGGAACAAATTTTCAAGAATTAAGTGCTTTTAGATTTTACTTGTAGTAATTGGAATTTCAAATGGTATTAGATTTTATATACGTGCTGTATACTTTATGCATGCTTATGAGTGAGAATTTTTATGTTAGAGGAAGTCGTGGCTTTTAGGTTGGCATAGGTTCCCCATTTTCTCATCATATGTTTTGACCTTTATTTTTCAATATGATACCCAACTCAGGTATCTGTGTTGTTTGCTGAGTGGTACCAAATATGTGAACTTCCTGGAGCAAATGATGTGGCCTGTGCTCGCCATGTCTCAATCTTGCAGCACAGAGGGCTGCTTAAAGGAGATGACACAACAGATCGATTTTTCCGCAGGATTATGGTAAGGGTCCTATTCTACTCGATCAGTAGTTAACGGTGTAATTCAGTTGCAAATTGCAATGGATTTTTTTATGTCTTTCTGTTCGAATTCAGGAACTCTCTGTATCACACTGTCTATCATCAGAGGTCATGAATTCTAGCTCTTCCCCATCTTCCCAAGGACAGTCAATTTCGTTTCTTGCTATTGATATATACGCAAAGTTAGTCTTCTCCGTTTTGAAGGTATGTCTCATTTTGGTATTTGTGGGGATAAAATGTGGCTTTCAACTTACATGTGCTACTTTTACAATTTCTGTAATCTTAAACTTCTATACTATCTGCATTGATTTTTTTCAAACCTTCTCCAGTTTTGCCCTGTGGATCAGGGATCCAGTAAACTTTTGCTTCTGCCCAAGGTACAAATGGAATTATAGAAGCTTGATTGGTATATTTTGTGTGTCTGGATTTCTAAGGTACTCTACCATGGTTTCTTCAGGTTCTTGCTGTTACCGTGAAATTTATTCTAAAAGATGCTGAAGAGAGAAAGGCATCATTTAATCCCAGGCCTTACTTTAGGTTGTTTGTTAATTGGCTGCTTGATTTGTGTTCCTTGGACCCATTATTTGACGGTGCAAATTTTCAGGTGCATGCATTTGGCATTTAGTTTATAAAATTTTGTTAGGCTTTTTTCTCCCTCAAAATATCAAATTATTTTCTTGGTTTTTAGTTTCTGAACCAGGTTGTACTGCTATTACTATTTGCTAACTGCGAATTGACTTTAAACCTTCTCAGGTGTTGACTGCTTTGGCAAATGCCTTCCATGCAATTCAGCCTCTCAAGGTTCCAGGGTTCAGGTTTGTGCTTATTTTTGGCTAGTCTCTCCTATTAATTTACTGAGAATATATCTTTGGCCTATTTTGCTAACAAATTAGTGTAGATCCAAAAATTTAGTAGATATATTTCATTTTTGTGTGCTGTACTGTAGAAATTCAGTTTAAATTGTTTGCAAGTGGGATTTTGTTTAGGTGAGGTAGATATTCATGAAGGCAAAAGTATGCTCCCTAAAGAGACAGTTAAAATGTAGTGTCCGACTGTCCGCCAATATAACTGGTGTTATATATGTTATATTACTTGCTATAGGAAATAGATATAATGAGAATTGCATGAGTTGGTATATTTTTTTTATATCTATGACCAATTTGGGGTTTGCTCTGTTCTTATTACTCTCTTTACCTTTAAAATCGCCAATTGATCCTAAAATTCATTTTACTCTATTTTCTACGCCAGCCAACCTATATACCTTTCGATTCGAAGGTCCTAAACTAGGTTGGCTACGTATGCCTGGATATTTGTTGTTGATCTGTATATTTCTTTATTTTTTTCGTACTATATAGTGAAATGATTAGCTGCATATTCTTGAGGGATTATAATATTTAGTATATAAGTCTCATAAACTTATCTCTGTTTTCAGCTTTGCGTGGCTTGAGTTGGTTAGTCATAGAAGTTTTATGCCGAAATTACTCACTGTAAATACGCACAAAGGATGGCCATATTTTCAGAGATTGCTGGTGGACTTGTTCCAGTTCATGGAGCCATTCCTAAGGAATGCTGAACTTGGAGAACCGGTTTGTACCCGATTCTCAGATGTTATCCGTGTTTCTGAAGCATTATTGTGTGATGTTAATGTACATATTCCTCTGTGAATCTATATTTCCAGGTGCAATTTCTCTATAAAGGGACACTCCGGGTGTTGTTGGTGCTACTTCATGATTTTCCGGAGTTCCTTTGTGATTATCATTTTAGCTTCTGTGATGTCATCCCCCCGAGCTGCATACAAATGCGAAATATAATCCTGAGTGCATTTCCTCGCAATATGAGGCTACCAGATCCTTCTACTCCTAACCTAAAGGTCCATAAATGAACTTGCTATATCTGTTGCTTGGGCTGTGAGAGTTAGTTTCTGAATTGGCACATTATGTGATGATTTAGATTGACCTGCTGGCGGAGATCAGTCAATCCCCGAGAATCCTTTCTGAGGTTGATGCAGCTCTTAAAGCAAAGCTGATCAAGAGTGACGTGGAGGAGTATCTGAAGGTAAAAAATGAGAAAAATATGATGAGACCCTTCAGCAGTATTAAGCTGTGGTTTCAAAACTTTATTCAGTGGTTCTCATGTCAATTTCTGATGCAGACTAGGCAACAAGGGTCGCCGTTTCTCACTGAGTTGAAGCAGAAGCTTCTACTCTCTCCAACTGATGCTGCACGCGCTGGGACTCGTTACAATGTTCCTCTAATCAACTCCCTTGTTCTTTTTGTTGGGATGCAGGTTCGTCTTTTCAAGTTTCAGTTACTGATAAAATTAACTTAATCTGTTGATCATGAAATTGTGCTCTCTTTGCGCTCCGCACGTTTCTTTTCATTTTAATATTATCAAATCATTTGGAAATTTTGTTTAGGCTATTCAGCAGCTGCAAGCGAGAACCCCCCCTCATGCCCAAACCATGGCTAATATGAGTGCATTCTTGGTGAGTGCTGCTCTGGATATTTTCCAGACGTTGATAATGGATCTCGATACAGAGGGCCGGTACCTGTTTCTGAATGCTGTTGCCAATCAATTACGCTATCCAAACAATCACACCCATTACTTCTCTTTCATTCTTCTCTATCTGTTTGCTGAATCAAACCAGGTGTGTGCAAAAATTTCCCTCAATTAAAGTGAAGCCTCAACAGTCAGTGGACTATTTTATATTGTTGGTTCTACTGGATGCAGGAAATGATTCAGGAACAAATCACTCGAGTCTTATTAGAACGTTTGATCGTTAATAGGCCTCATCCATGGGGTCTTCTGATTACATTTATCGAGCTCATCAAGGTAATAATGTGTTACGATGTATATATTGATTCTCTGAGTTGGGTTTCGCCTTATTTTGAGTTTGTACAACAGAATCCTAGGTACAACTTCTGGAGTAGGTCGTTTACGAGATGCGCACCTGAGATTGAGAAGTTATTTGAATCAGTATCGAGGTCTTGTGGAGGTCCAAAACCTGTTGATGAGAGCGTTGTATCTGGCGGTATACCAGACAATCTTCATTGAACCTCCTGTTATGCAGTGTAACTGTAGGGTAGACCCTCAGCCTTCAGCCTCTTTCTTTCTTGTAAATTAATTATTCAGACACGATTATTTTTTCTCAGTTTGCAAGATTGCTTTATTTATTAACATTTTTAAGTTAAGAAGTGGTTTCTTGGCTGGCTCAGTTATTATTCATTTTCTACTTGCTAGAGCTATCAAGTTGGAACTCCACACTACTGGGTTCCGTAGTAATTAACTAATCACAAATACATTAACTCTAATTAATTTAATTTACTATAAAAATTAAACTTTAGTTAATATGTATATCATACCTTTTAGATTAATATTAATAATAATTATTTTTAAAATTAAATAAACTCGAATAAAATTGTAGTAGTTTTGAATGTGTTGGTAACGTTAAATCATGTTTGAAAAGAGGATCGGAGAATAAACTACAAGGTAATAGTTGCTTACTGATGATGAACATATGAAAAAACCAAGAAGATTCTATCAAATCAGACCTAATTGGGCACTTGAAATAAGAAGTTGATTGTCAAAATGCAAAAGTAGCTCCTTCCTCCTTGAATGTTACAAAATACTTATCTAGCAGAAAAGTTTCAGAATTGAGCATAATAGCTAGAATCTAGTCTTTGCGAACGAAGTATAGTTTGCCCATCACATGAAGGACTGCAACAAAAGCTATAAATCCAATGCTCATTACAAGCACAACATTGGGAGAGATCTTAAGTCCTGGGGCATCATCAGTGTAGAATTGGAGCATGGTTCCACTTGCACCACCAGCGGCACCAGTCCCGGCCCCGGCCCCAGCTGTTCTCCTCCGACGGAGATTAGCTGCCGCGGCAGCTGCAGTTCCCCTCTGCGGAGCAGCTCCACCTGTTGCCATTTCTGCACCAACAACCATAGATTATCGTATTTGATTATATATTTGAGATATTGTTCTCCAACCATACTCATGATATACTGCAATACATTCACCTATCTATTATTCTTTTTCTTGCTGCATGTTTACAAAATGTAACACAATACTCCTCACTCTCCTATAATCCTCCATTTTCGCATGCATAAACCTTTAACTTATTCACCGCGAAATTCATAAAGGAAACCCAACAGAAATCAACAACCATATCTAAACATGAATCACTAAACTACGTTATAACCGATAATGAGCTCATTTTTCTGCAAATAAACGAAAAAAATCTAACAGATGAAGTGTCAGATCTCATGCGTTGTTTCGAGACAAAATGCCGAAGAAATAATTGAACAAACTAACAAAATAATCACAAGGACTGATTGGAATCTCATTTCTCGAACAAATATAGATCTATAATATAATCAGAAAAATGATCAAATCATTTAGAAAGATTGGCAGAAATTTACGGCTCACCTTATTTCGAAGAAGTAGATTTCTCTGTCTAAAGTCACGGGAAATTCAGATGGATCGGAAGGGGAGGAGATACAAATTTGCTGGTGAGGATGAAAAATGTCAGTGTAAATGTATAGGGGTCGAACACATGTGCAAACCAATCATGTACTGCCACATATACAGAGGCGACGATATTAGGCTGACTCGTACAAGATTCGGGTCACCCAATTCGGACCCATATTTCAAAATTGGATACATATCTTTTGCCTACTTCAAATCAAGACATGAAAATTTCTATTTGCATTACTAATTTTACTCTTTGCACTTCGGTTACTTGATAAATTATATATTTTATTCTTTACATTGCACATATTTACATTGATATTCTTCACTCTAAAAATATTTGCATTGCACATATTTACATTGATATTCTTCACTCCAAAAATATTTGTTTTACTTAAAAAAATAAAAATAAAATATGTCCGGAAACACAATTTCAAACACGTTCACCTTATTCAAAATATTAATTCAAATGATTCCAATATTTAGAAAAAAAAAAGTGGTTCGAAAACTAAAGTTTGAACAACCCTCATTTGTTTGAAAACTAAAGTTTGAACGACACTTAGAAAATTTCAGGGTGCAACGATGTTCAAAGTTGATTTTTTGAACAATCCTCATTTATTCAAAAAATATTTTCCAAACGAACTATGTTTGAAAATTGAAGTTTGAACCATTCCATATATTCGAAAACTTAAATTTGAACGACTGAACTCTGTTTTTTCTCCAAATGCAGTTCGAAAAATGGAGTTCGAACCACTCCAAAATGTTCAAAATTTTAAATTCGAACGAATCGCGATCTGAACAAAAAAATATCCACAACATATTATAAACTCGATTATTTTCGATCAATACACTCATACTAGCATTTAGTACTTCTAATAAATTATTAGAAGTTAATGAATACTTCAATTAATTTGTTTTCTTTTATTTTTTAGTTTTGAATTTGTGGTGTATTGAATAATTTTAGTGGTATGAACAAGTAATAAAAGGATATTGAAGTAACTTTATAATTTTTTTTTGTAGTGTAAAGAGTAAAATTGGTAGTATAAATAGTCACCCCCTTAAAATATTTTTGATTTTTAGAAGAAGATGAAGAAGATATATCTCTAATAAGTTCCTTTAAATTAGGCTGTTTTAATTATCATATTGCAATTAATAAAGTTTGAAAAATTAAGGTTTTATTTAAAAAAAATCAAGCACCCACTTAATTTTTCACCGATGTCTCAAGAGAGGCCGAATGTTTTATATATATAGGATATGATTCAAATAGGTACTATAATTTGGTGTGAAAAATAGGGATTAATTTCATCCATTAGATCTTGCTGAATGGACGGATGAGATTGAATAATTGCCTCCATGTATTTTTGGTAGTTTTTTACTATTCTAAATAGATAAGATCAATGGAGTAATTTTACCAAAAGCTGTAGAGTTATATTGATATACAAATATTATAACGCCCTATTTAAGCGGTTTTCATTAAGGGAATTAACCACTAACCAACTACTCCCACGATTATTGCGTAAGTTTTATTTGGAGAAATCGATCTGTACGTGTCTTTAGAAAAAACAACATACAGTCGATGGTGAAAATTAAAATTTTAACGTTTCTGTAGCAGTGTACCGGGGTTGAAGCCGATTGTTAAAGGATTCTGCTCGGTTTCTGTATGTTGTCCAGCGTATCGATAATGGAAGAATCAAGTTTTTTCATCGTTCTTTCATATTGTTTACAATTATTTATTCATCACACTTTAGCAAAATTAGTATGAGTATTCTTATTTTTCCCTAAAATTTATTTTGGACCCATACGTGTTGATTTTATTTTAAAAGACCTCAATGTTCGTACACTATCATCAGTCATGATGAACTTATGAGTGTAATATGCAAGCATTAGGAAGCTTGTAATTAAGCATTACAATTGATGTGAGTCTCCATTTTTAATTGTGTGTTAATGTTGTTTGTGCTATGCAAATCACTTATATCTATTTTAGTAAGTATTGCAAAATATGTTTATCTAGCACTACATAATGTAGGTGTATGTGCAGGTGTAATTGATTCAAGTAAATGCGTGGTTCAAGTGTCACCTGGTGTCAGTTTCCGTGAAGACCAAAGAGAATGACAGTCGTCTCAAATCAAGGAAGGAGAAAAATATGGAAAAGAAGAAGAAGCCATTAAGAACATTCAGTTTTTATGGGGAGAAAAACAACCACGATGCTAGAAATTGTCCTAATAAAAATTGATACTGGATTTCATTTTTTTAAAGTAGTATGTTATGTATTCATGAAAATTTAATAATTCATTTGATTGTACTGTCAAATGCATAGTTTGCTATGTTTCATCGCATTTTTGAATTTTATTGGAAGGGGACACTGTTTTGTTATTTTAATTTTTTTTTGTTGTTGAGGATTGTTACATGGTTGTGAATCAATATTAGTCTTTTATGTCCTTATTGCTAATTCGGAATGTAGTATACAGTAGTTAAATATCACATGCATTAATCATATTTGTCCATGTCACCATATATGTGTATTGCGATTTTTTTTTTTTTTTGCCAAAACATGGAGCCGGCGTGAAGAAGCTTGTCGATAAAAAACATTAAACATTAAAATACAAAGTATTAACTAAATACAAGAATTAAGAAATAAAATTTGAAACGGTATTTCATATCATATTTGTACAAGTCACCATATATGTGCATTTGCATTAGGTTGTCTGTCCAAAAACATGGACACTGTGTGAAAAAATTTGTCAAGTAAAGCATTTAACGGTCAAATACAAAGCATTAAATGCATACAACGTTTTAGAAGTAGCATAACCTATACAAAGTACTAATAAATACAATTTGAATCGGTATTTCTCATCATATTTGTACAAGGCACCAAATATGTGAGTTGATGTAATTCTGTTTTACCCAAAAACATGAAACCTGCGTGAAGAACATTGTCCGTGTAAAGTATTACATTGTTAAATACAAAGCATTAACTGAGCATCACTATGTAAAATGCAAAGTATTACCAAATACGAAGCATTAACATAAACTATACAAAGCATTAAAATAAAATATACAAAGCACTAACAAATACAATTGGAACCATTATTCCCATCATACTCACGTCCCTATATCATAGCAATTCATATGCTCAAACATCATAAACACAAACATCATGCATTAACATATATGTAACAAATGGATACTTAATAACCTTAAAACTATTGTTCGGAATATCATTGATATGATTCACAAAGTGATAAAAGTGACTATCCAAAAAAAAAGCTAAAACTACCAACATCCATCATAAATTAAATGCACTCCATAATTACATACTTACACTACACATCATCCTTCAAAATATCACTAATACTCAGTTGTTTTTTCCTACAGATGATTGCAAAAAGAGACCTTGCATTATTTGCATAATGACTATACCAAACTCTGGCTTTTGAGGTTACACACTCACACCTCCCACACAGTAACTGTTAATCCTTGTCCCTGCTCATATTTCCTAGTCTTCCTACACATTTCTTTGGCACCATAAGCTTGCATAGATATCTGGTACGTAAGGATCAGCAGTTGAAGGACTTCATAAAGAACGACAACAGTTTTGGAACGAATGCAAAATTAGTTACCTGTAAGGTTATGACTTGTGAATGAATGTTCATCATATATGTTCCGATGCTGCATTGGTTGACTTACTGTTGTAGCTGCCATGGCTCGCCAACACAATGGAAAATCTACAACAAGCCAATTTGGACTATTCTTGCTAGCAATATACCAAATTCAGTAACTAGCAATATCCAATTAATGCCAGCATGTGAAGCAGAAAATAAGCAGTGTAAGTGCTGATGTATAATCAAGTTTATTCCACGAAAATCCCCTCAAATAATATACTTCTCATGCACTATCTATCCTAAACAGTCAGGGAAACAGCTGCACCAAGCCAAATCTGTTAGAGGAACAAAAGATTTGATAACCTAGAAGCATGCATCGACTCCTGGAGGAATTTCCGAGCAAAATTAGTACCTTGTTACCCTTCAAACCAACAACAGCTACAAGAATATTATGTGAGGACTGTTGCTTTGCATGTTAAGACCATCAAGAATTATCATTTGACCCATATTTTCCCTACGTCTCTAGCTTCTAAATGATCTACAGCCTTTTTCTCTAATTCCGGTTCCTGTAAGGCTAGCTGATAGCAGTGACCTTGAATCAGGCCTCCACTTCAATTCTTTGAGATCAGAAAATAAGGTGGCTAACTCTGGTGTTATTTCACTGTCCCTGACATTGTTACATGATATTACTTTAAGCCTATCAAGCTCTGTCCAAGAAAGAACTACTGATTCTAATCCTTCAGTTGTCAGTAATGAGCATCCTTCCAGTGAGAGAGATTTTATGGTCCTACAAACAAAACGAGCAATCAAACATTTCACGAACATTGTAAATTTCAAACAAAAGTAAACATGTACATAAAGTGCATTTTCCACACTGTTTATCGGCCCATAAGTCTTTAATTCAACAATAGATATCGTGCAAAACCCAGAGATTTAGTTTTACTAGTACTAATGATTTTATAAAACTCGCTACAACTTCATAGCTGGGAAACCAACTTGTCAATGCCGATCAATCTTTCCTATACAATCCTCTTAAATTCATATACGTGACATTTCCTTATTGGATGCATGCAAATGTAGAATTCTAATTCTTCCCGTGGCAGTAGTCAGTAGATACGCCAGCATTATGAATATACCTTAGCTCGACACTCATTAAAGACTTTACCTTGCAAATAAAGCAATACTATACACCTCTTAGTTCCTACAAGATTGTATAACCTTATGATGCAACAAATAAGGAACCGGAACCGGAGTTCATACCTAAAAATACTTGCAGCAGCAAATGTGCTGTTATCCAATCCCCAACAGTCCTGAATTTATAGCACCCTGATAATCCGACACACTAAAAACAATGCCTTAACCCCCTGTTTGTCCCGCATATGACACCGCCTCAAATGCAGCTCCTCAAGCATCGGGCATGACCCTAAATGATCAACTTGTCCTGGATTCTCATCAATATACTTACAAGACTGGATACTCAAGGTTTTCAAGTTCCCACAATACGACAAAGCCGATAACCACCCCCCTTCCATCTTGTGATTGCAAAGTGTTAACTCTTCCAACATCTGACAACACATCCCAATAGCCTTGATCCCATCATAACTCCCCTCACATCCAACTAGTTCGAGCTTCACCAATCGCCCACACCCTTGTGCCAAGAGGGTCATTCCAATATCCGAAACCACTGAATCATACACCCCGCCTAATCTCCCAATCAATTTCAATATTTGCAAATTCCGGAACTTAGCAACTCCCTTCAATAATAAATCACTACAATAATGCAAATCCATTTCCTGAAGTAATTCACACTCATTGGCCAAGTAGCCCAACCCCTCCTCACTAACATTCATCATAACTATTCTTCTCAAGTTTGTACACCCCTCAGCTAACATTTTCACACCTCTATCAATCTCCCGACAATCCAAAATCTCATCTTTCCTAACAAAAAGACCATCATTTCCCAACATGTCAGAATTCAAGAAAACCTCCAATAATTGACTACTCAGCAAAATCCCCGAATTCCTCTCGAAATTAATACTAGCCGGCACAACATTAACATCAACCAGATTCGGAAACCGAAAACTCAACCTCCCCGACGCCAAAAATTCCCATTCCATTACCTTAATCGACTGAATCAACTTTCCAGAAATCATGCACCACCTCTTGCACACCAGAGAAATCAAAAGGTGCTGGTTTTTCTCCGAGATTCTTTTGAAAACATTCAGCAAGAGCTCATCAGACAATGCACTAGAGTAATCCGGCGCGGCGGAAAGCGGGCTAGAATTCAACGACTCGGAGTCGGCCTCTGACTCGGACTGAGGAGTGGTCGAACCGGAGTGGGAAATAGACCGGAGGTGCAGTTTAAGGATCACATGCTTCAATACCTCGTTCTGATCGAACCTCTCCCCGGAGAAGTGGTCGGGAAAGCTGGAATGCCGCTTCCTGCCCGGATTGTTCGGATCAAAAACCGCGTTTCTGTCAGGTGGAGACGACATTGTCGAGAGTTAGGGTTACGCTCTCGAAGAATCCAAATGCTTGTGCGCATCGCAGGCACCACTTTTCCTCCGCAATAATCACGAAGAATTTCGCATTTCCCACGGCGTCGTTTTGTATCCGCCTAGAAATATACACATTATAGGAAAAACAACAGACGCCCGCGCTCAATATTCTGTATGTTCGTGGGCGCGCGCGAGAAAGAGGAGAGAGAGAGAGGAGAGTTTTGCGGAGATCAATGGACCCGGACGAGATCCTTGTGACAATTCCACTATCAATTTTTTTTAGTTTTTTTCTATTTTAATTTCTTTGGGATATGAACGAGCAAACGCAAGCTGGTTTTCACTGCGGCGATCCACACGGACTATGCGAGTCCCTTTCCAATATGATAATGCCACGTGGCCTGAAGTGCTTTTTGATGACGTGTCGGGATGTCATTGGTTAATGCCACGAACAAAAGTTGCATTTTTTTTTTATTATCGTTTAATTTAGGTTAAGTCACGAGTGAGTAAGTAGTTGAAGGGGATTGCAAAATAATAGTAACATCATATCATATGAGACAGCTAACTAGTAAAATACAAAACACTGATTTCGGAGAAAGTTGGTCAATGATGTGAATGAACGCCTTTCTAAAAGTTTTTATATCGTTTACTTCATTATTATATTTATGATAAAATTTAATATATCATTGGAAAAATAATGTACATTCACAAAATGCAATATTGTAACATAATTAAAATATTGAAAATCTAACCTTTTGATTAATTTGCAAATGTTAAATTTATAAATTTTTGAAAAATTGAATACTGTATTGTTAGTTTTTTAAAAATATATTATTTTATAAAAAGTGCTCAAAATATAAATATCTTGCCTAAATTTTAATCCCCAAACAAACACCTTATTAACAATTTTACTACCATTCAGAATTGGGCCTACTATGGTTCAAGGCCAAGAATACTATATCGATGATCCGGGCCGGGCTTTCTTGGGGAGTTGAATTTATGATTGATATGGCCCGAATATGTAACCTTTTTGTGGAAATAAATTTTGATCCGTATTGAGCCCAACTCTGCTTCAAGCTCTAAACAAATCTGGTTATGTACTGTATGTCTGTATCCCAATCTATCAAACGTGCTACAGATGTCGATTTACTCCTACTATCACAATTCATACGGTTGATTGAATTTTTTACTAAAATTATAATTTTTTGGAAAAAATAACTAAATCAATAAATTTTTTAATTTGAATAAGAATGTATTAATAATGAGCTAAATATATATAGAAACTAATCTATATATTGAGATATCCAAACAATGACAAAAACTTATATGAATAAGACGAAGGGGATATATAATTATATAACACTACTAATTGTATTTAACAGACTTATTTACATATTTATGTTGTTAAGTTCCGACACCACTTGACTCCATGCAATTACGCGAGGGCACTAATACAATAACGCAAATACTTGTTTGCACCTGGCGTATATATATGTATTCTCATAATATGACAGAAAAGATAACATTAAAATTACAAAAAAAAAATTAAATGACTATAATTTTCTTGTTTTAAAATACGATTTACACACATGCCATATCAAATTAAAGCTATTTTTACGCTCTTTCATTTAAAATTTCGCATGATCATGTTTGGACAAATAAATATATGGATATTTTTCATTTTAGGGTTTATTTCATTCTAAATATACTTTATTTAAGGAGAATTGTCAATCTATCAATTTAGGACCTGAAATATATGTTTAGACAAAACGAAATATAGACGAAAAATACAAAACATTCATTTTAGAGTTAATTTCATTCTATATATTTAGGATCTGAAAAACGGGTAATTTATCAATTTAGGACCTGAAAGATGACAACTATCAATACAGGACCTGAAAGATGAAAACTGTCAATCTAAAACCTCAAAAATCACTATCTTTAAAAAAAAAGACCTCAAAAATCGCTAATTTTGATTTCTTTTTATTTTTCATTTATTTTCATATTAATTTTCAACACTAATTCCTTTGTTAATTATCGAAATTGTTAAAAATAAATAAAAATAAAAAGATATCAAAATTCATAATTTTTTAGGTCCTAAATTGATACTTTTCATCTTTGGTCCTGAATTGACAATTCT
The DNA here is from genome assembly GCA_026008535.1 of Perilla frutescens. Lineage (NCBI taxonomy): Eukaryota > Viridiplantae > Streptophyta > Magnoliopsida > Lamiales > Lamiaceae > Perilla > Perilla frutescens. The sequence goes on along the minus strand of BRKX01000002.1, from coordinate 41,478,812 downwards.
TCTTTATTTAATCCTAGTTATAGTTTATTACGTCTCAAGTTGGGATTTATACATTCAAATTATGGTTTATTAATCTCAATTAAATTTATTACATCTGAATTATAATTTATAATTATTTTTTTGAATTTAATTTTATTTAGAACTTGTATATATTATGTATTTTTCGTCCATTTTTCTTCATATAACACATGTCTTTATGAGATCTTAAATGGAAGAGTATGAAAAATATCTTTAATTTCATATATTATTTATGTGAATTGGAATACAAATGAAAAATAAAATAAAATTATGATCATTTAAAATTTAATGTAATTTTAATTTGACACCACGCTAATATCATCTTTTTTTTTACTTATTGAGTCGGGCTCAGACGACCTTTAATTGAGCCCGAACACGAGTCGAGCTTGAATAGTTTGATGTTTTACATGTTTGCTCAATTTTGTATTTATCTGCTTGAGTTCGATCTGACCTTCAAATTTTATAAAATACAAAATTATATTTAAACTTATTTAATTTGCTTATCGAATCAAGGTGAAACGAACTTTTAACGAAAAAAGACGAGTCTAGAATTGAACTAATTTGATTTGAATTTTCTGCCCTATCAACAAAGACGTTTTATATATCCTGATATTCATGTGTTGGATAGTTATTGCGAGTATTTTGAAAAATGAATTGGAACATAAAAAATATATATTTAAAATAGATCGAAGTAGAAGATGGAGAGTGGTTGGTGCACGTAGATTGGGTGCAGCTGCGTGGTGGTAACATGTGGATTGGTCAGCATCTCCGTGGCGTGAAGAAATAGACGCGTGCAGTGGTTGCTGCGTTGCATTGCATTATCCTCATTCCTGCCCAACTCCAAAATTTGGATTTCCAACTCACCCTCGTCCCTCTGCAACTGTGAATACATCATATCTTCGTCTTCTCCCCAAATCTCTAACTCATTCATTCCTCACGTGTCATTTTATTAAACTAAACGCAGACGTACCGATTTTTCTTTTCTATTACACCGTTTATTTTAATGATTCAAATATGTCACCCACCACGTAACAAAACATTTTTTTTTTTAAAAAATCTATTAATATGTATTCCAATGGTAGTTCTTTTCTTTTTTCAGTTTATTAGATGATCAAAGGATACGGCCTTTTGTAAGGGAAAATTGACTTTATAAATTAATCAAAATGTGTGAATAATTTATTTTCACCACAAATTTAGAAGTATAATTATTTTATCCAAAACGGACATAAATTCCCTCCATTGCAAAATAAAAAAACTAAACCATAATTTAATTTCAGTCTCCCTCTCATAGTCGTGCTCCCTGCCCACTTTGTGGAGATGGCAAGCACGCCGTATTTTTTCTTCAATTTTCAATTTTGTCGCCTAATTTCGGCAGTTATATGACAAGGGATAATTGGGTAATCACACTTGTGCATAATGCAAATACTTCCCTAATGCTACATTGCTACCTCTCTCCGATCCACACACAACAGAAAATAGGCAATTGCATAGTTCATTTGTTTCATTTACCAAACTTATAATTAGTTCTTTACAATTTTCTTATGTTGAAAATAATATAACCTTTTTTTAATTAGTCTCGGTTTTAAGGGTCGAACTCAGTCGCTCACCTATACAATCCATTATTATGGGGATTGGACAAAAATAATGTATTATTAAATTATTATTTATTCTTTCCCCTAAAATCACTATTGCTATTAATTAATTTGGATATGTGCTTACATTGAATTGTCTTGTCCTCGTGCAAGATCTTATGAACCAAATGAACGAGTCAAATTGCACTAGACTAATCCCATAACGGGGGTTTTTCTAGGTCTAGATAATAAAAAGATCGTATTTATAGACGCTATTTATTTATTTTCGTATATTTTATAAATCCCACGAACCACATATATCTGGAAGATCATGGTTTTAGACCCAAAATTTAATGGATGGAAAATTAAAATAGCCAGTTTAATAAAAAAAAATATACATCAAAACCACCCACTTTAGTAAAAATATATTCCACAGCCAATTTGATCCAGAATTCCCTCAATACCTCTGAAAAGACTCATTTTTTCTCCTTTTAATATGTATTTATATACTTTAATTAATAATAAATATATAAGTTATATAATCAACCTTTTTACTATTAAAAATTATAAAATCTGAATAGTGAATTTCATTTTTTTAAATGAAAAGGTTTTTATTTCAAAAAATTGACATTAAAATCATGTTTTAGTGTAAAATAAAAATTTTATGAGTCAATATTTATATATATATATATATCAAAAATAGTAATTTCAGATTTTATACACACACAATTAAGTGGTTTTTTTAATACCATTTTTCACAAATACACATCCACACATGCACAATTCATAAGGACAATTTTGTCAATTTATTTAAAATTGGCTAGATTTGATATATTTATATGGAATTAATTTTGATGTATTCTTATCAAGATTAACTATTTTTAAATATTCACACAAATCTATTAGACTGGTCAAAGTAAAATAAAATTAACGGTAGTCCCATCAATTCATTCATTATGTATATTATAGTTTAAAATATAATCATAGGTCAATGAGATTTCGCAACGTTTCATTCCGCTCAATAAATATATCTATAGTTTCAATATAGAGGAAAGTTGATTATAATGTTCCAACAGCTTTATAAAAATATTAATGAAAAATTTTGGTATAATTTATCTTTAAAATTACTCTTCATAAATGTTAAAATTTTTTAATACTGAAATTTTTCTATTAGTGGGTCGATAAAAATTAAAAATAGTAAAAGCAAAATAAAAAAAATACGTATAAAAATGAGAATGCAGTGCAATCACCTTATTATGGAATTTACCTAATTAAATTTAATGGACTTGTTACCTTTTATCTTCGAAATTTAACTCGAATAATAAATAAATATAGAGTGGATGTACGATCCCCTGTCGAATGTAAGTTTTATATTGTTAGAAAAAAAGTAATTAGTATCCTATATTTTCTTGCTTACTAATTATATGTCGTTACATGAGAAATTGAGAATATATTTAGTTATTTTATTTCGATGTATCATATTTACACTATAAAAAATTCTCTTCACACTACACCTTATTATTATTATTATTATTATTATTATTATTATTATTATTATTATTATTTATTTCTTTTTTTACACACTACATCATTTTTCATTATCACCCTTCAACTTAAAAAAAATATTTAATAAAAAAAGAAGAGAGAAAGCGAGAGATGTGGTCTCTCTTCTTCCTCCTTCTCCTCTACTACCATGTCACGGGATGTACCCTCATCCTATCCCAACACCCAGAATACGTCGGTACAAGTCCATTTTTTTATCCCGATTCTCGGGATAGGTAATGACAGGCTGATTACTGTCGAGGCCTGTCAGGCTCTTGTGACTGGTGCCCCAACACACCCCGGGCCACTCGAACTCGCCTGGACCACCAGCATTAGCACTTAAGACCGTCGGGGCGGACATCCATCAAACGCCACACCCGAAGCTCCATTGTCGCCATAGTGCTAGATATCTTGTTGTAATGTACATAGTAATAGACACGGCCTTACACGACCATTTTATGTCATTTCTTAGCTTTTTTTCAGTATATAGTCCTATCACTAGCCTTTTTTTAAGCTTATTATAAAAGGGATGTGCTAAATAATTGCCTGACTGGTGAGCGTTGCAAGGAGTGTCCTCCTCTCCAACCAACGTGTGTTGTAATTGCTGCCAAACTATACTGCATATTCTCATTACATTAATGAAGATTTCCTTTTGATCAATCATGATAGTGTGTTGCTTGCTTTGCCGAAAGCCCGAAACCACTAAAAGCACTAGGGGGTGTGAATTGTGTCGTCATCGTGCACCAAGCTTTGCGAGTAAAGCTTAACGACACTAAGGTGGACATAGTCTAGAACGGACTACTGGCCGCATGGTGCGCTCTTATACTAACCACTATAAACGTCCTGTGACAGGTGGTATCAGAGCCTCGACTCCTGATCCACGCACCGAAGCACTTAATATGGAAGTTGCTACTGTGTCAAATGTAGGAGGTGGCCAAATAGGTCATGGAGAGGAGTCTCCCCCCGAAGAGCCCCGAACAAGAATTAATAGATTAATTTTGTGGAGGAAAAGTGTGCTAAGTTGGCATTCATTGTCGCACCTTGGAGGAAAAGGTTGAGAATCTTGAGGAGGAAAATGCTGACCTCAATAGAAGACTAAATGAGAGTCGAGAGACATGTTTGTCCATGAGAGCGTAGTTGCGGGGATACACAACGAGCCATTGAAGCGTTGGAGACATAAGTTGCACTACTCCAACAAGCGGTTGTCAACAGAGGATCTGTGTGCCGCATGGAAAATACTGGTGTTGATGGGGGATCGAAGAAGAAAATTCCTAAACCATAACTATACAGTGGTGTTCTTAATGCTAAGTAAGGCGGTAATTTCTTTTTTTGACATGGAACAATATTTCCTTGCAGCCGACATTGATGATGAAGCAAAAATGATTGCTACAACCACAACATACTTGACTGGAGATGTGAAACAATGGTGGTGAAGGAAATACCAAGATCCACATGATCGACGTGAACAACTCAATATGTGGGATATCCTTCAAGCGGCCATCCAGAAACAATTCTTCCCGGAGAACATTGGGTACAATGCCTACAAGGCACTCTGTGAACTCAAGCAGACAAACACCATCAATGAGTACAAGAAAATGTTCACCTCCATCCTATTGGACCCTCGAAAAATGGATGAGGAGAGTAAGGTCTACCAGTTCATGGAGAGATTGCGACCTTGGGCTCGTGCCGAACTACAACTCCAATGAGTGTCCAACATTCCTGATGCAATGACAGTGACAGAATGTCTTATGGACTATCACACAAAAACCCAGTAGAAGAAACCACCAACACCTAGTGGTGGCCAATAGAAGAGAAGTAGGGGCAGAGCTTTCCGCTACAGTTATAATAGAGGTGGTGGAGAAAACTCTACCCATACCCAAGACAAGTTCAAAACCATTGTCCGACATGCAAATCATGAAGGAGTGCCAGAAGAACGATCTGTTCTTCTTGTACACCCTCCGAATCGAGAATATTGAAGAGAAGTCGGGAAAGATCCCCGAATTTATGAAGAGAATTCTTTGAGAGTTCGAGGATGTCATGCCCGACGAGCTGCCGAAGAAACTGTCGTTGAATAGGGCAGTTGATCATGAAATTGAGATGGTGTTAGACATGAAACCCTCGGCCTAAGTGTCGTATCAAATGTTATATCTTAACTTGAGTAACTCAAAAAATAATTGAAAGAGTTGCTCGAGAGTTGGTTGATCCAACTTGCGAAATCCCGGTACGGTGCCCCATATTGTTTCAGAAGAAATCAGATGGCACCCTTCGGATGTGCTGTGATTATCATACCCTAAATAAACTGATGGTGAAGAATAAATATCCAATATCATTGGCGATGGATTGCTTCAATTGCCTCAGCCTAACAAAATATTTTTCGAAGATTGATCTCAGACAGGATTATTAGCAAGTCTGGATCAAGGAAGAAGACGAGTTCAAGACCACCATCGTGACAAGGTATGCGGCATACAAATATTTGGTGATGTCTTTTGGCCTGACGAATGCCCCCTTCACCTTCAGTACCGTAATGAACCAGTACTCTATGGGTTCCTAGATGAGTTTGTGGTAGTGTACTTTGACGACAATGTTATCTATAGTGAATCCCTAGAGGAGCATCTGGAACACCTCCACAAGGTCTTCACTAGATTGCGAGAGCACGAACTTTATATCAAGCCATCAAAGTGCTTATTTGGACAACACATGATCGAGTTCTTGGGCCACATCATTGAGAGAGGAAGAATTCACAGGGATTCTAAAAAGATCCAGGCCATTGAGGATTGAAAATCGTTGTAGGTTGGCTAACTACTATAGGATATCTGTGAAGGGGTACTCTGAGATTGCCCGTCCCTTGACAAATTTGACAAAGAAGATAGAGGTGTGGGAGTGGACTCCTCAAGCATATGCGGCCTTTGAGAAACTGAAGAAGGTGATCATGTCCGACCCCATGATTGCTCTTCTCGACCTCACAAAGCCTTTTGTCGTGGAGACGGATGCCTCTGATTTTTCCTCAGTGGAGTGCTAACCCAAGAAGCGCATTAGTGGTTTTTTAGAATAGGAACTTGAAGGACGTTGAGAGATGTTATCTAGCACACGAGAATGAATTTTTGGCAGTCGTACATTACTTGAGACAATGGTGGCACTACTTACTAGGATTCTCTTTTGTGGTCAAGATAGACAACACAACTATCAGTTACTTCCTGACCAAATCAAAGCTGACAACAAAGCAAGCAAGATGGCAGGAGTTGCTTGCCGATTTCAATTTTTCGTTGGAGTACCGAACATGCTCCAGTAATCATATTGACGATGCCCTAAACCACATAGAGGATTTAGAAGACCCTCAGGTGGTAGTGGCCCTTACCTCAAGCAAATTAACCACTAACTTGAAGGACAAAATCCACGAGCTAACCAAAGAGGACCCTACAGCATAGGGCCTACTCAAGCTAGTCGAGCAGAAGAAGACTCATAAATTTTGGCTCGAAGAGGGACTTTTGAAGACCAAGAAAAACCATCTCTATATCCTAAAAGACGATGACCTATGAAGATTGTTCATTGCGGAGTGTCACGACACTCTCTGGGCGGGACACCCAAGTGAAGAGTGCATTGTGGTTCTTATATAGATGCGTGATGAGATTGAAACATTCATTTGTACTTACATAGTGTGCCAGCAAGACAAGACAGATCAACACCAGAAAGCACGGTTACTAGAGCCGCTCCTCATACCCTCACAACCATGAGAAAGCATCTTAATGGACTTCATTACTGATTGCCCAAGGTTAGAGACCTGGATGCAGTTGTGGTGGTGGTAGAACAGTTCTTGAAGTATGCCACTTTTGTACCAACCCCCAAGATAATCACAATGGAAGAGACTACTTAACTCTTCTTCAAGCATATTGTTAAGTTCTAGGGACTATCGTGAGATATTGTCAGTGATCGAGACTCTCGCTTCACCAAAAAATTTTGGACCGAGCTTTTCAAACTACTCTGATCCAAGCTAAACATGAGCTCAAGCTTTCATCCATAATCTAATGGGCAAACGGAGCGCTTCGATTCAATATTATAGGAATATCTTTGGCACTTTGTAAGCGCTAATCAGAAGGACTAGGTGAAACTTCTAGATACTACTCAGTTGTGCTTCAATGCCCAAAAGTGTTCTACCACTAATGGTATGCCTTTTGATATATGTAATGGGCAACAACCACTCATCCCACACTTGATTAACGCCCCATAAGGTGCTAGAGTTTTGCCAGCGCAGAGTTTCTTTCTGAAATGAAAGTAAAATCTCAACCTCACCCGAAGCTATATGGAGAAAGCACAAAAACACATGAATAAATATGCGGATCAGAAGTGATGCTTCATTGAATATCGAGTGGGAGATCAAATCATGGTTAAGGTTCTGGACCAACGATTGTCAAAAGCATCTTGAGGGTGGTACCCTCGCTTGATGTCAAAATATATCGAATCACTAATCATTTTGCAACGTGTAGAGAAGGTGGCCTACAGAGTAGAGTTGCCCATTTGGTGGCAAATCCACAATGTCAACCTCGTCAACTAATTGAAGCCGTTCCAGCCGGATAAAGTAAACGCTATGCGTAACACACCTGACTGCCCTCAGCTCCGTCTGGTCAACAATACAGGAAAGCGGATCACGAAAGCCATTCTCTACCATCGGGACACAGGAAAGAGAAAGAAGCTCTACAGAGAGTACCTGGTGAAATGGAAAAGCTGCCTAAAGGAAGATAGCACATGGGAAAGAGCGACGAAATTCAAGGCATTCTAGCCGCTGATTGACGCCTACCTCACGATAATGGTGCCGAGGGCGTCACCAACTCAGGAGGAGGAGAGCTATCATCGGATGCCACCCACATCCTATCCCAACACCCAGGATATGCCAAGACAATTACATTCCCATATCCTGATCCTCGGGATAGACAACGATGGGCCGATTGCTACTGAGGCCTATCGGGCTCTCGTGACTGGTGCCCTAGCACATCCTGGGCCATCCGCATCTGTCTGGGCTGTCAGCACTAGCACTCAAGACCGTCGGGCTGTACATTCGTCAAACATCTCATCTGAAACTCCATTCGTTGCCATGGTGTTAGATATCTTGTTGTAATGTACATAGTAATATGCACAAATAGGGTTGGCAATTTAGGTCGGGCTCGATCCGCTTTTCGAGCCGGGTTGAGCTAAAAAAAATAAACCTGAAATAAGTTTGGAGTGAGTGGCCAGACTCGAAAATGAGAGAGGCCCAAATGGGTCAAACTTTTTGGCGCAAAACACTGAAAAGAATACATTGGGCCAGCGAGCGAGCTGGCCCGACATGTCTTTTCAGGCCGGACCGGGCCTTAAAAAAATAGACCTAATAAATTTCAGGTTGAGCCTGGCCTTAGAAAAATAGGCCCGAAAAATTATCGGTCGGGCCGAGCCTCAGAAAAATAGGCCCAAAAATTTTGGGCCAGGCCGGGCGACCCGATTTGCCACCTCTAAGGATAGCATTGCACGCATATTTTATGTCATTTTTAGCTTTTCAATATCTAGTCATGTAGCTAGCCTTTTTTTCTTAAGCCTATTATAGAGAGAATGTGCTAAATAATTTTCTGACTAGTGAGCGTTGCAAAGAGTTCCCCTCTCCAACCAATGCTTGTTGTAATTGCTACCAAGTTATAATATACATTCTCATTACATTAATGAAGATTTTCTTTCGATCAATCATGATTGTGTGTTGCTTACTCTGCCGAGACCACTAAAATTACCATGGGGTGTGAATTGTGTCGTTATCATGTACCAAGCTTTGCTGGTAAAGCTTAACAATAGTGAGGCGAACGTAGTCGAGAATGAACTACTAGCCACAGGGTGCGCTCTTATACTAACCACTGCAAACGCCCCGTGATATGCTGCCACTCTTTCATCCTCCATCTTTTGTTCCTACTCTCCGATCCCCATTTGATGACCTCATTTCCACCATTTTCTCCCATATGATTCAAAATCTCTAGCAAAAAATAGGATTGAAGATTAATTTTTCGACGCTGCTCCGTGAAATGTTCAATTATGGCTTTGAACTGAAATGATTATATCTAACCTACACATATAACTGTGCATGATTTTCAAAAATCATTTTTCGAAGCAGCGTATGAGGTTTGAAATTTATGAGGTTCCAACTCCAGTTGAAAAAAAATTCCAACTCCCTTAAAAGTTTCGAACTATGATTTTTGAATTGTACAGAAGCCTTTTGAAAAATGATTTTCGAAAAGCTTCCATTTTTTCTTTGAAAAAGAGAGAAGAGAGATAAAGGGAAGACATAGAGAAAAGAACATGAAAGGAGAGGGTTGCATGACGGTGGTGGCATCATGAGGTCTCTGTAAATCTTAGGGTGGGGAGAGAAAGGGATGTGGGGGAAGTCGTAGGAAGTGGAGAGGATAAAATCCTCTATTCCATATTTAGTGTTCCAATTCGTGTTTCACAATCAAATTTATTGATTTTTCTTCCATTTTTTTCATTTATAATGTTTTAGTTTAACTTTATGATTGTTTTTTAGGGTTTGCCCCACCCAATTAAGGTTTATAATTATTTTGTAGTATTTAATTTAAAAAAGTGATTATTATGGTTGATTATTTAAAAAATATGATTTATAATTTTTTAAATTTCAATCTTTTGTTGATAGATGTAACTAGGTCAATTATGTTATAATTTATTTCTATTTTTATAATATCTATTATTAAACTTGTAAATTCGATCGTGGAAGACGGGTTGGAACACCAAATGTGGAATGGAGGATCTCATCCAGTAGCAGAGACAATGTCCTGTAATTTTTTTTTTCAATTTTTATGTACTTTTTTTTATCTTTTAAGAATATTTTAGTAATTTCAGAATTAATTACTTTTGAATTAATTTTGAATGTGTTGTAAATAGTATAAACTGCAAATGAAATCTCCTATCCCACTTTTCTTCGTCCCACTTGGTGTACCACTTTAATTTTTATTCGATTTTCATCAATTTTTTTCTACAATTTCAATTTGTTATGTCTTAGTTTAATTTTATAATTATTATTTAGGGTTCATTCTACCCAATTAGGGTTTATATTTATTTTTTAATATTTATTTCTTTTTTTTAGTTAATATAATTAATTAATATGATTGATTATTCCAAAAGTAGGGTATATGATTTTTTAAAAAAATAATTTTTAGTAATAAATGTTAATTATGATTTGTAATACTATAATAAAATTTATTTTTATAATAAACATTTTTAAAATATTAAATTTTATAAGGGGACATGAAATGTGGACTAGAGGATTTTATCCCTATAAACTGTAGTGTAAGTAGAAATATCCTTTATTTTTCTTATAAAAAAGTTAACCGCCATAAAAATAAAATATAAGATACAAACAAAGTACAAGTTTAAAAAAAGGAAGGAAATAAAAGAAGAATCAATATCTTTATTTTCTGTGGGCATTAGCCATGACTATTATTTTATATTTTTTGCGAATATTGTTAATTCATATCTTAAATTTTTCACGTACATTTATATCGCAAATGATTGCTTACTTATTCAAGTCCCCCTTATTTTTCTTTCCCCACACAGTACTCCGCCGGTTAAAGTACCATCTTCTCACCAAAGATCTCTTTTGCAATTCAAATGCTGCCATATATAGTTTTCTCTCTCCCAGTGCCCAACTAGCTTTCATTTTCTACCCATGGATGATGGACCATTCTCTCTCTCTCTCTCTCTCTCTCTCTCTCTCTCTCTCTCTCTCTCTCTCTCTCTCATTATGCTTTGTTCTTATCTTTATGAATAGTAATTGGATCCCTTCTCAAAGAGCCCACACCCACATATATTGAACCCCAAAAAGAAAAGTGTTTCCTTTTCCTATAGTACCACATCTCACCTTCATTCCCATCCCAAGTCCCAACAACCCTTATATTTCTTCAACCGATCATTTCAGTAAATGGTCCAACTCTACTTCAATTCTATTTTCAAAAAGTAATAATAATAAAAATTGTTATGGCAACGAATCAGTGCGTACCAAGCTGGGATCTAGACGATAATTCCGGCGCCCCTTCTAAGATCAAGTTCCCCAATCATTCCAATTCGCCTCAAGATGTCTCCTCGTGATATATCGATCTTTCCATTTTTATACTAACAAATAAATACAATTATTATATTTATATAATAGAGAATTGAAGTCGCATTTCTTGATTAAAATGTATTGATTTCGAGTGTTATTTTTTACACTTAAATTATTGCAGGTTGGACTATGAAGTGGCAGAGCTAACATGGGAAAATGGTCAACTAGCCATGCATGGCCTTGGCGTTCCGCGCGTGGTTAACAAACCCACCGCCTCATCTTCTCCCGCTACTTGGGATAAGCCACGCGCCGGCGGCACCCTCGAGTCGATCGTCAACCAAGCCACCTGCCACCTGCCGCCCAAGCCCGCCGCTCCCGGAGCCGGAGTTAATACCAAGGAGATGGTACCATGGTTTGAGCACCCCCGCGGGATAGTCAACCCCAGCGGCGCCGCCGCCTCCATAACCATGACCATGGACGCGCTCGTGCCATGCAACAACAACAGCAACAACAACAATTTCCGCAGGCACGAAAGTCAGGAGCAGTCGGCGCAAGTGCTGGACTCAGTCCCGGCAATGGGATGCTCCACGCGTGTGGGGTCGTGCAGCGGCGCCGCGGCCGCCTTGGCCGGCGGCAATCGCTTGGTACGCGTAGGCGGCATCAACAGCTGCCGGACTAATGGGAGCGTGAGCGAGAGCGCCACGTGCGGCGGGAGAGACTGCCTCCAGATGACGCTTGATACCTGGGAAAGAGAATTGGGTGGGCCCGGGTTCACGTCGACGTCGCTGATTACGCCGGAAAACACCATCTCCGGCCAAGAGAATACCAAGACCTCCGCTGACGACCGCGACTCAATTTCTCATCACAGCAGATCTCAGGCATCTGATGTACGTCTTATATACTAACATAATTCATTCAATTCTTGTTTTTTTAGGGGCTTTACTAATTTTGAAATTTCTAATTAATACAAACAATTAGAAATATCTTATAGAATATTTCGTTGCATGTTATTCTAAAAGTATTATTATTTTTCTCATTTTGCGTGAACCTATCTAATCTAAGTTGATGTGTTTAAAATGACTGTAAGTACATTTGATAATATTCATGTCATGTTATTTTGTGCACATGTCTATATACGTTAGATGAAAAGTTCTATATTTAGATTGACATATATTATAATATTTAATAATAATTTTGTTGCAGAGAAAGGCAGATGATGAGGAGGGCAAAAGAAGAGACAACGGAAAATCCTCAATTTCTACAAAAAGGAGTAGAGCAGCCGCAATTCATAACCAGTCCGAACGTGTAAGTTTCATTTTCTCAATTTTGACTTAGAAAAACACAAGTTAAAAAAATTTAAAGAAAAAGGCGCATTTATGTTTTTGTACCACAAACTGCATTCCTTTTTGTCACACATAAATCATTTGATGCAATTTGTGCAATATTCCATGCTATACACTTAAAATTATTAATTCTTATTCTATTTTTTTCTTCAATTTTAATTTATTGTGTTTAATTTAATTTTACACTTGTCAATTAGGGTTCATCATATCAATTAAAGTATATAATTATTTTCTAGGAAATAATCAATTATTAATTAAAAATTAAACATTAAATACTAAAAAATAATTATGTACCCTAATTGAGCACGAAGAATGAACCCTAATTAATAATGGTAAAATTAAACTTAGCACAATAAATTGAAATGAAAATAAATAAAAATTAATAATTTTAAATGTGTAGCATGAAATATTGCACAAAGTGCAATATATGATTATATCCGTCTTTTTTTTTATATTTCATCCAAAGAAGAAATTAAGAAATAAGTCTTTATTATTTAAAATATGAATGCTAAAAAAATCATAAAAAAGATACTCAAACTTTTTGTATGTGTGTGTAGCATAATAACAAATTATGAATCGATCTTTTGTTGCCTCAGAAAAGAAGGGACAAAATTAATCAAAGAATGAAGACATTGCAGAAATTGGTCCCAAGTTCCAGCAAGGTATGTTGATGAAAACTTTTCAAATTTATAATTAATGTTGTTCATGTAGAATAATATTATTCACTTCATATTCATCTATTATTTTGCCTTCATCATATGAAATTGCAATAATTCTCTTCATTTTCGAAAGTTCATATTAAAAAGTCGTGCAACATGCATAAAAATTATTTGTTTGATTGGGTGCACTGTCGATACTTATTGGTGTGATCATTGTTTGATAATATTTATTATTTATGAGGGTAACCGAAGATCCATATATAAAAGATGCACATTTTTTTTTGTTGGAAATTATGGGAAGATCGATTGTGAGTAAATATACTCAAGTCTATTACTCTTGTGAAAGTGAGAAATTATTTGGACTGGGTGTGCATTTAATTATATACGCCTCGCATAATAAAGCGTCTTTAAACCTAAATTCCCCAATGAAATAGGAAGACAAAAAAATTATTGAAGAGGGCCCAGCTGCATTCAATGCTTGTCACCCCATACCCCAAGAGTTTTTCCACCATTTATTTATAAATGTTTAATTTTTGTATATTTCTATATTTATTTTTATAGATCTATGTATTTTTTTTTTTAATTTTAATAAATCTATCTACATAAGTTACCCACCCAATTAATCTGACTATCGATCTTTTATTGTCTTCGTTCAACCTACAAAGTAAAAAAATAATTTCCCCTTTATATTTACTTGTTTTTAATAAAAACACATTGACATCTATTTTTACAAATAATATAATGCGGGGTACAATTTTTTTCTCATTAATGCATGTATCAGCAATACTTTCATGTTTGGCAAAATATTAAAATCCTATAATAAATTATAAATTTTATTTTTACATAAAGATGAAACATTTAATCGTGGATTGGTAAAGCTGGATTGGCATGCAAGAATCAAACCGTAAAGTGCTGCGCATTTTTTATGCATACTAAATTTTGATTTTAATATAGGTATATGTACTTTTAATTTAGATCATTTTTATTGGAAATTATTTGTTAATTGGATCCATTAGAAAAAAGTATTTTATGAGATGAAATATAAATGTACATAGACTTGATGAGCGTAGTTAATATTGCACATGGACATGCCGAAACAAACAATAAATATATATGAACTTACAAATACATTTTGCCTATAATCTATGCTACATCTAGGGAATAATATCGATTCATGTGATTTTTTCACTATGTATAGCCACACATATTGCATTAACACATACACCATCATACATACATATGTACGTGTGAAGAAATGAATGACTAAAATGAAAAGATAGAAAAGAAGGGTGTGAAGAAATGAATGACTAAAAATTGTAGAGCAGACAATTATGTCCTGGAAAGGTGGCCCAATAATTTGACATGCATGCCATGAAGTGTTATAATTATGGGAAGAGTGTAGTGATCCTAGTCCACACACCAATCTTCATCCTCAGACAAACTACACACAGAGTTTGCTTCCTGTCAAGACAATATCACATATTTAGTCTAGGTAGGGACTCACTACTTGCAAAATACACACACACATCTATACATACATATGTGTGTGCGTGTATATATATATATATATATATATATATATATATATACTAGCTGCAGATACCTAGCTAGCTATAAGCTTCTGTCAATCGATTCATGTGGCTATCCTATCCTATGCCAAGATTAGTCAAAAATTGCCCCTGCCGCTTCCCCACACTCTCATCTACTTTCTACACTTGGAAAACAATATATGTGGTCACAAGTATTTTTCATTAATTCTTCTATTTATCCTATTTGATATTAATTGTCTTCCCTGCTTGGAATTGAATTAATACAGCTAGAAGTGCATATTTGGGTCATTTTTACTCTTTCTTTTAATGGAATATGATTTTTGTTTTTACTTTGACATGTACGTACGTAAATGTTGAATTCATACACTTTCATTTGAGCTGAAACAAAAAAAAATCCAACACTGATATATAGTGCAAGTAATGGCATGCGTATATATAAATTGATGTAAAATTGACTGATCCGATGCTTGCAAATTAATAAAAGAAGAAATTAAGATGTCATTAATTAATAACGTACGTAACACATACTGTATAATATATATATAAATTGATGTAAAATTGAAAAAAATTAATGTTGTTTCAGACTGACAAAGCCTCAATGTTGGATGAAGTAATAGAATACCTGAAACAACTGCAAGCTCAAGTGCACATGATGAGTAGGATGAATCTGCCATCGATGATGTTGCCATTAGCCATGCAGCAACAGCTTCAGATGTCAATGATGGGCATGGGCATGGGAATGGGGATGGGGATGGGAATGGGAGTCATGGACATCAACACCATCAACCGCCCCGCCGCCGCCCCCTTCATGCCCGCCGCCTCCTGGGATAATCCTGCAGGGGACTTGCCGCCACCGCCCCCCGCCGCTTCAGTCATGCCCGATCCCCTAGCAGCAGCACTTCTTGCATGCCAATCCCAAGTCAGTTCTATTTATTTTTTAGATTATATTAATTTTAATTAAATTAAGGATTAATTAATTATATTGGTGGATTTCTCTATCTCTAACCTTTAAATTTGATCGATGCTGCAGCCAATGACGATGGATGCTTACAGCAGGCTGGCAGCTATGTACCAGCAATTGCAACAGCAACCTGGTTCAAAAAATTAAATTTGTAAAATTCAGTTTTTGTGCAAGAGATCTATATATATATATATATATATATATATATATATATATATATATATATATATATATATATATATATAGTTTGGTATGATCGAATTTACTTCTCCAATTAAATGAGCTTCAATTGCCTTTTATATCAGGCAATAGCGTTGAGCAAAGTACATGTATGAAAAAGTTTCGTATTATATATAGATATACTAATATTTCTTCCGTTTCGATTATTTTACGCATTTAAAATTTAAATAATACATACAATCAAATATATTATGGACAATTTAATGATCGATATACAAATCTACTGAATAAAAAAAGGTTTTGTAATATTAATGACTTGTATGGAGCAAATATATTATGTCAATTTATTGATCCACAATATTTTTTCCCCTAAATTTTATAATGCAATGATGTTGTTAGATTTATAGGACAACACTACTAAATCATGATTTTGACACTTGTAATTTTTAAATAAAAAATACAATATGCTTGAAAGTGTTATGAGATTAGCATAATGCAATTTATAAATAATTAACAATAAATCGAAACGTGCTATAACAAAAAAAAGGAATGATATTTTTACATTAGATAAATTTGATATTTTTTGGTCAATTCCAAAAAGTTCCAAATTTACGATTTAGTCCTTTAAATAATTATTTTTTCCTGGAATTCAGTGAGAAACATTACCTTTATTTCCCTCTATAGTAGTCATGTCTGTATAATTTTGTAATCTATTTATAGATGCGATTGCTATTTAAGATGTCATGAGATGTGCGTGCATACATATCTTTGTGGGTACCGACTATGTGGAAATCACATCACTATTTTTAATAATTTTTTATTTAATTTAATTTTATAACTATTAATTATGATTTATTACATTCAATTAGAATTTATAATTATTTTTTAGAATTTAATTTTCCTAATTTTAATTCATAATTGATTTTTAAGGTTAATTATTCTATAATTGCAATAAATGTTAATTATGATTAGTTATGTTATAATAATTTTTATTTTTATAATAAAATTTAATGAGGTGTCTAATTGACTGTCATATATATAGGCAATCGATGCTAACTAGGGTATGTAGACTAACAAAACCCTATCTCTAAATATGTAAACGGGTTTGTACGTACACATTCATTTTATAAATTTGTGGTCTACATGCATTTTATAATTTTCTTGATTTTATGTAATTAACTATTGAATGCTATTGAAATAAAAACATATATTTTATTATTATATCCAAAAATATATTACTGTACATGACTTAAAATTTGTAATATTTTTTCAGTAAACTAAATCTCTGGCTACTACCCCACCTCATCAATTTATGTCGACTTTTAGCAAGCGACAGTTTGATGATTTAAGTATCTTTTAACATGGAATGCTTACTCAAAGACAATCACAAAATTGAATTTCACTTTCATGCTATCAAATGCACAATAATTTAAAAAGTCAATATAATTATCTTTTTTTGTCTAATTTTGTCTACTATGTCATTTTAAGACTAACGAACCAATAATCAATAATATATGTGCGTGTGTGTGTGAGGTTTGATTTTTAATTTTTTTTTTTAAAAAATCCTCAGAAAAAAATAATAATGTTTGGACTTAGCGATGTCACTCATTAGTCGTCACGGGTCAACTAAATGACAGTAATAATTCAACATAGCATTTTTAAATGGAGAATTATTTTAAGTCATTTACTGTATCACATTATATATAGGTAAGCATATATATATATATATCATTCCAGTGCATGCATTAATAAAGGATTATTCAAAATAATGTATATGTAATTGATTGTTTAACTTTGTTATGTACGTTATTATTGTCTTTTTAAATATAAATAATATCCAATCTTGTTCTTCATAAGCAAATTGTTAATATATTTACTCACATTATATTATATGCACGTGAATTTGAATTCTGTGATATAGAAAAGTTGTTCTCTATCTTACTTGAACATATACAGCTAGGCAGCTTCTTATCAATTGAATTACGTAAATCATAATTGTGTAATTTATCTATAAATGTATTATTGTTACTTCATCATATCTATCTATATGTATGTGTGTGTGTGTTGTTGAATTTCAATAATATCACTATCATCGGTGCATCCGAGTAGGAAAAGCGATACGATTATTCTCGATCGCATGATACCATTTCTCAAAAAGCAGCTTTGTGAGCCGAAAAATACATTCCTTATATTTTGGCCATACGTAGAAAATCACAAGAGCCAACAGGAGAATAATAATTCACAAAAATACTAAAATCAGATGCCTTTTGCACTCCGCAATTTAATTAATGTCAAATTCTGATTTATTTGATTAAAATTCAAAATAAAATATCATTTTACTTAACTGCCCTCGGCATTGCTCCTTTTAGGGTGATTTATCGTATTTTCATTATAGCTTTTTCGGTTGTGAGGTCGATTCGATATGATATCATTATAATTATTTGTATATATACCAAAAAAGAAAAAAAGGAGGATTGCGATTTTGATGGTACAAGTTGCAAAAGAAGCCCACTCACTACTGACCAGATTGGAAGAGGTGACAAATGATTGGAAAATAAAGGAAACGCTTGGTTTCTTACAAAACCACATATTTTCTGTTGAAAATCTAAGCTCTGTGAGGTCCCTTGTCAGATTATTATTATTATTATTATTATTATTATTATTATTATTATTATTATTATTATTATTATTATTATTATTATTATTATTATTATTATTATTATTATTATTATTATTATTATTATTATTATTATTATT